>KV425888.1:138378-388697 GCA_001632375.1 Exidia glandulosa HHB12029 | reverse complement strand
GAATACGTCTGACTTGGGGACTAAACGAAACGACGGTGTCGAACCCGCGTTGCGAATGACCGGCCCTAAACCCACGGTTAATCGAACACATGATAAGCCCCCCGCATCAAAACACTAACTAGTGGAATGCTGACCCGAAGCGCTCGGATATAGACTACGGCGGCAGGGGAGAGCCTTCTGAACACCAGCCTGAGGTCACAACAGTTGCACATACCTTGTATTTCATGTATCTCTGTATCGATGTCTCGAATACGGGCAGAAGTTGAACGTTGAACGTTGAATGGCGAAGGATCCGGAAGGACCGCGCGTCGAAAAGTCCGACCTTCTCCTTCTTTTCCTTCCACACGCGCCGCCGGTGAGCATTGCTCTGGCACTCCTTGCACTACCACGGCCACTACATGCATCACTTATGCGGGATACAGTAGACTGCAGGCGGGCGTCTCGCCCAGGCGCCACAGGCTGCGGATGGTTGTTGTTCTTCGGTTTTTTGACTTTCTCGGACGCGACAAAGAGTTGGAAACGCACTCATTGGTGGCAGAGGCCGTTCAGCGCTTATAAACCTACGGCATACCATCACTCCGTGGTGTGAAGTTCTCGGACCCGCTGTTCTTTTCCGCTGTACACGCACCTCGGCTCCGACGGCTACACTGGTACTTACCCTATAAACCTTCACGTCTATTCCTGCCTCTGACTCGGTGCGACCATTCCGTACTACCTCGCTCGACCCGCCAACGACATGCCCGTAACGATTTCGATCGCCCCGCATAGGGCTGAACCCGTGCACATTTACACCGGCACGGACGCTCGCGTCCTCCGCGCCAGTGACTGGCTGCCGCACCCGCATCAAAAGGCGTGCCAGGAAGCTCTCCAGTCGAGCTTTGGAGGGAAGAACGCTCTAGTGTCTGCTAGCGAGCCTATGGCACGCTCGGGCGGGAATGGACTTGTTCATACCGCGTTGGGCGCGTACAATCGCCACCAGGCGCTCGTCCTTCGCCCCGACGACGTCTGGCTCGCCATCATTGTCCAGTTCAGCTTCTTCGTGAACGCGCCGGAGAACAGCGAACGTCTGCGCGGGAGGTTCGTTGCCCACGAGGGCAAGAAGAAGCTCGTCGTCACTGCTGTTGGAGATCGATACAGCGTTGACTTCGGGGACATGGCGCGACAGATGACGCAGCTGCTTGCGGAGAACGTCGTCGATACATCTCTGCGCTCGTGGATCCTCCCGAACTTCAGCACTACGACGGATAACGACCGCGTCGTGGGTAGCGTCCTCATGATGGCTACTCTCAAGAGTTACTTCAGCTACGGGATGAGGTGCTCCTGCGGTATCCCTCGCCTTACCCTCGACGGCGAGAGGTCAGACTGGGAGGAGATCGCCCAGCACGTCGAGAAGATCCAGGAGTACGGCGACGAGTGCGTTCTCTGGTATCGTCTCCTCCTGTTGCGGCCAGCCGTATAAGACCTATATGGATAACCCGCGGGAGAAAACCATCCGCGACTCACTACACCTGGAGACCCACACGAGACGCAGCCAGAGGCGCAGAGGCGACAGAGATGCGTCGCCTAACCTCCTGGAGGCGTCCGTGTGGTACCGCGGGGCGAAACGGGACGCCGACCGTCACCCCGAGGCAGTGGGTCGAGACCTGCTACAAAGGGGACTCGCCAAGTCGACCCTCAGTCTGTATCCCCACATCTTCAGGCGGACCCGAGGCAAGTCGTGAGTAGTCGTGCCCGTGAGGGCGACGCCTGGTCAACACCCGTCCGAGGTGCGAGAGGGAATCCTCGAGTGCAACCGTATAGAGGGGGTTGAGAATGCAAAGACTAAAGTACATAGCCACACGGAGCCGAGCTTATATATGGTCCGTCTCAAGTATCTCCCGAGGTTCTCGCTTCTGCTCTTGTTGCAGAGTGCGCCCGCAGTTGCTCTGGGTGCCGTTTCCGATGTCTCCGTGTTATCCGAACGCCTGGCAGTCGTGAGGTTTCCCGGTGAGAGTTCGGGGTGTATCTCGGCATCCCGAGATGCGTGCCGAAAGGGATCGTTGAGCAGCCGACCGGATCCGCGATCGTCTCAGGGCCTTTCGTAGGTCGTACTCGTGAGACGAGACCCGTGGTGCTGTGGGAAAAGGGGTCTCGGCGGAACACCTCCGACCCATCGTCACTCGTTTCGTCGCGACTTTCGACGATCCCACGCTGTCCAGCGGCGATTTGAGAGAGTTCTGGGGACGAATGATTCAGGAACACCGCGTATTCAGCGGGTCTCCGTACATAACGGGTTGGATGACCGCCTTCTGCGCTTTCAGCAACAAGGGCAAGTTCCGCGGACACGGCGTCGACGGAAAGAACAAGGTCGTCCTCGACGGTATTCTATACCCGGCTTGCGGTATAGAGTCCGTTCCCTCTGCGTATGAAGAGGTCGACGTCGAACTTGATGACAACGGTAAACTGTTTGATACAGTGATGGTCGCTGGTGTCAAGGACGCTCGACTGCTCTCGAGCCACGACACCACGCTTTCTGCGGACGGGGTCAACGATACTCTCGCCCCGCACGTAGCCTGGTGGATGTATGTGAAGAAGCCAGCTGGTGCGAAAGGGGATGCTGACGAAGACTCCGATTTCGACTCGGACGACTTTGACTCGGACTGAACGTGTAGCAAGATCATCACTGTTCTGTATTGGAAATATTTGTACTCTGGTGCTGTCCTTGTTGATGCTATGGCTCGAAAAGAGTCGTCTTACGCATGTACAAGTGCGGGCGAAGACGCTGAGCTAAGGCGCGCGCTCTTGTCAGTGACGGCGCAGAACCTCGCGCGCCGCCACAACCGGTTACCCATGCCAGGAGGTCTTACAATCGAGTTCGGAGGCAAGGACGCTCCAGTCTCTAGCAGAGCCTGTGACATACTTTGGCGCGAACGGGCTCGTCCATGCCGCGCTGCGCGTGTACAACTTGGACTGTCGTTCTCCGCCTTGCTCGCAGTCATCATCCATCAGCGCGGAAAGTTCGTCACCCATGAGGGTAAGAAGCTGATTAGAAAATGCGACTAGGAATTATAGCAGGAGATCTATGAGAGTGTGTCTACCGTGACAGCGTTCACGGATCCTGCTTCCACGCCAGTTCCGCATATCTCAAGAACACCTCATGCACCGTAAGCGACGCATCCGTATACGGCGCGATATTCGCGGCGCTCCACTGGCCGGGCGCGATTTGGTCCAGGATCGTCAACGTCTGGTTCTGGATGAAATCTGTAAAGACGAGGTCGACTGTATCCTCGTCCGCGACACCAGAGGGGAAAGGCGACCACACGAAGGGAGGGCGCTTGAATACGGGGATCGCAGCGTGCGGCGTATCGTCTCCTTCGCCTGGGCAGGTGTCGGTCGTTACGTAGCCCAATGTGAGCTCGTCACGTCGCTGGTCTGCAGTGAACCGCTCCCACATATCGCGCGTCCATTCTTCGAAGTACTCGTCTACGTCTGCGCGCTCGAGTGAACGCGTGTCCAGCTCGTGCAGGGGGATGGGGCTGCTCGTGCGTTCGAAGAAGAGGTCGCGTTTGGAAGGGAGACCGGAGGAGTTGAGTAACGGCCCGACTTGCTTCGCGATACTGAACGGCACGTCGGGGATGTACACGAACGTGTTGTAGAACGGTGACACTGTCAAGTGTCAACGGCGGGGTTCAGTGCGAAGAGTCGCAACGGGAGCGTACCGATGAAGGCGTCGTTCAGGGTGAACGGGCCCTTGAACACGTCAAAGCGCTGCGTGCCAGCATTGACGACGATGACGTTCGGAATACTAGCGCGATCCGGATTCGCCGCGCGCAATACGGTGGGCACGACCTCGTTAATGAAGAGCGTCACGACGCTCGACGGGTCAGGATACTGCACGCGCGTCATGTAGTAGTCCTGCGGCACGGTACCGTAATTGTACGTCATGTTAAGTTTCTCGGCGAGCGCGGTAAGGCCTTTGGTAATCTTGAGGCCCTTCGGTGTATCGAACGCGCGAAGGTTCTGGGTCTGTGTGCCGTGCGCGGACGTGTGGAAGGCGTAGGTGTTGCGGTTCGGGTCGAGGTACCGGCGCGAGAACTGCAGTGCCGACGTCGTGTCGTGCTTCTTGGGCAGCTTCACGCTCATCCAGCCGCTGTCAATGGTGTAAGTAAGCACGAGTGCAAGATAACGGCCTTGGCACGTACACGGTTTCCATGTACCTCCCGCTCTGTATACCGATGGTACGCGAGTCGAAAATTGCGCAATCGCGGATGTGCGAGTGACCACCGAAGACAAAAATTGGTGTTGAAGGATGAACAGCGCGGATGGCGTCGATCACGAGCGGCCAGTTGTTCTGCGTACGGTGTTAGTAGACGACAAGAGGTTGACTTGGGAGTGCGCACCTTTTGCAGTGGCATGTGGCCGACGAGGAGGAAGAACTCGGGCTCCTCCTTGATGGCATCCTTGAACCACTGTTCCTGCACCATCTGGGCGACGGGCTGGATGTCGATGCCCGCGTCCGACTCGGTAAAGTCGTACAACACGCCGAATGCGGTGACCTTACGCCCGAGCAGCGTCCTGAACTTGGCGAAGCGTGAGCCGAACGGTTTCGAAATCCCGTTGACAGTCAAGTTGACGTTGGACGAGAGGTAGCGCCCGTGGAACTGTGGGAGGAAGTTGTCCCACATGTCGCGCGCGTTCTCGTAGATGTACAGCTCGTGGTTGCCCGGAGTGAGGACGTCGTACGGGAGCTGAGCGAAGAACTTGTTGCTCTCGTGCCCGTCCACGCCGCCGGGGAGCACGACGTCCGATAAGCCGTTCCCGTCGTGCAAGTCACCCGAGTCAAGCAGGAGGAAATCCGCGCCGCGTCTGAGCGCCTCCGCCTTCAAGTGGATGACGAACGACGCGAAATCGCCGAAGTCGCCAGACGCGTTGGGCTCCGGGTCAGACGACTTGGTGTGGCCGAGCAGCCATCCGTGCGTATCCGTCGTATGGAGGAAGTTCAGGTCGCCCCACTCGAGCGGGCGCGTCGGCCAGGCGTTCGCGTTCGTCGAGTCCGGCTGGATGCGCTTTGCGTGCGCGTGGTCGTGGTCGTGCGCGTCGGGGCACGCGCGGGCGGAGAGAAGCAGCGCAGCGAGCGCCGCGGCGGAAAGAGAAGAAAACATGCTGGAATTCCCGCATCTCGAGCGCGCGGGACGCGGTCTATATATATGGCAGAGCGGCGCAAGGGCGGCGCGTGTCAGTCAGCTTATCGTCGCAGATGCGCTGGCGTCGGACAGTCCGCTGTATATACTATCTCAGAAAAAATCGAAATATTTTGGCCGTTCGTTGAATAGTCGGCTGTGGCAGCCGTCGATTATGGACCAACGCGCCGCCGACAGGTTACAGTAAAAGTCGCTCAGAGGGCAGGGCGTGGGAAAACGTGCCACGCACAGCGGCTATTGATACCGTTGATCCATCCTGAGCGGAGAGCTGTCGAAGCGAGTACTACGTGCAGTTTGAGTGTGCATGAGGACCGAGGTCAAGGCGCGGTTGCGACTCGGAATTCGCACACCGCAATCCGCGAGACAAACGAGTGGGCACAAAGTCCTCCTCTCACTGAGGAAATGGTCTGTTTGATTCTATACTCCTCCGCAATGGAACGCAAGTCTACGGGAATGCACAATATCCATCCTCAGGAACATCGAGTGATAGCGATGTAGCAATCGTATATACCGCACGCGTTACACTAAGGTAAACTATGACTCGTGTCTGACACGGTCAGTTAATGTGCGAAGCCTCGTTCTCCTCAACTGGCTTCTTCACATACATCAACCAAGCTACTTGCGGAGCGAGGGTATCGTTCAGACCGTCGACCGAAAGTGTGCTGTCCCTGCTTGAGAGCAGTCGAGCATCCTTGACGCCGGCGACCATTACAGCGTCGAACTTTTGACCGTTATCGTTAAGTTCGACGTCGACCTCCTCATAGGTGGGAGGTATCAAAGATCTGTCGCAAGCCGGGTACAAAACTCCGTCGAGTACGACCTTGTCTTCAGCGTCAAAGCCGCTGCGAAACTTTCCTTTGTCGGTGAAGGCGCAGAAAGCGGTCATCCATCCCGTCACGTACGAAGACCCGCTGCCGAAGTGAGTTTCCTGCACCATGCATCCCCAGAAGGATCGCAAATCGTCGCTCGAGAGGGATGGGTCGTCGAAAGTCGCCACGAAACGGGTGACGACGGGCTTGAGAAGACGATACCACAGAACGCACTCGTCGCCGTACTCCCGGATCTTCTCGATGCGTTGTGCGATCTCCTCCCAGTCAGATTTCTCGCCTTCAAGCGTAAGACGAGGGATACCACACCAGCAATCCATGGCGTAGCTGAAGTAGCTCTTCAGCGTGGCCATCATGAGGACGCTACCCACAACGCGGTCGTTATCCGTCGTCGTGCTGAAGTTCGGTAGGATCCACGAGCGCAGAGACGTATCGACGACGTTCTCCGCGAGCCGCTGCGTCATCTGCTGCGCCATGTTCCCGAAGTCGACGCTATATCTAGTTCCAGAGGCCGTAACGACGAGCTTCTTCTTGCCCTCGTGCGCAACGAACCTCCCGCGCAAGCGCTCGCTATTCTCCGGGGCGTTGACGAAGAAGCTGAACTGAGCGACGATAGCGAGCCAGACATCGTCCGGGCGGATTATGAGTGCATGATGACCATTGTACGCGCGCAGTGCGGTATGGACAAGCCCATTCCCGCCTGAATAGAGTAGAGATTCCGTGGTGGTGGTGACTGGGGCGTCCTTTGCGCCGAAGCTCGATTGGAGAACCTCCTCGCATACTTGCCGATGCGAGTGCGGCAGCCAGTCGCTCGCCTGTGTGAAGCGAGCGTCCGTCCGAGTATGCACTGGTTTAGCGTCATGCGGCGCAATAGCAAATGTTACGGGCATGGTGTCCGGGGAATGGGGTAAGGGCAAGACGAAGCGCGGAGTTTTGTGGTGTAGCGCCGTTCAAGCCGAGACTAGTGCTGTCGGAGCCGTGCGATATGCATGGTAGACCATACGTGAGGGATGAGTATTTGCACTCACATCAGACTACATCAAAGTACAATTCTTACAGTGCAGAAGGATCATCGGATGATCTTACATGTTCAGTCAAATTCATCTTCGTCCGAGTTCGAGTCCTCCCTCTCCTCAGCCGAGTTCTTCACGTACATGCACCACGCTACGTGCGGAGCGAGAGTGGATGCCTTCCGCCGAGAGCGTGCTGTCGTGGCTCGAGAGCAGACGGGCGTCCTTGACACCGGCGACCATTACAGTGTCGAACATCACACCGTTATCGTTGAGTTCGACATCGACCTCCGCAAAGGCTGAGGGAACGCAAAGGCTGAGGGAATAGAATCCATATCGCAAGCCGGGTATAGAAAGCCGCCGAGGACGACCTTCTCCTCTAATTCATCGAGCTTCTCTTCGCGGGCGGCCTTGTGTCCACGGAACTTGCCCTTGTTGGTGAAGGCACAGAAGGCCGTCATCCAACCGGTTATGTGAGGTCCTCACTGTTGAAATAATGTTCCCGCACCATGCAACCCCAGAAGTGTCGTAGGTCGTCGCTCACCTCCTGGCATGCCTTTTGATGCGGACGCGGCAGCCAGTTGCTGGCGCTGAGAGTGCCTGTATCAGTCTGCACGGGTTCAGCGCGATGCGGCGGCATAGATATCATTACGGGCATGCTGTTCGGATGTGGTCGCACAGAGTCAAGAGCAACAATAGGGCCGACATTTAAAAGTGTGTCACTATCGGAGCCGAAGACGAAGGATCAGAGGATGAGCCGTGCGCAGTTCTGAGTCATTTGATTGCGCGTTGATGACTGTGAGGTGCGTGGAAGTAGGTAAGTAGAAGTAGGAGGTCAAGCTTCGGATTGGAAAATTGAACTCCGAGTCGGGGTCTTTCTCTTTCTCTTTGCCGTACACGTTTCAATAATGTAGTCCTTTGGCTCAGCGCTTCTCGATCTTGACTTTCGAGAGAAGACACGTTGCAGCAGAACAAGCGTGTGCCTCAGCTACCGAATGCAATAGCTGCCGCAGCCAACGACGTTGCGGCGTGCCCGGCCGGCCGGGAAAGCGTGCCAGCAGCCAGCCAGACGCTTCGCGCGCCCAGGCTTGCCTCTCGCCTTCGACCTCGTATACTCTCCAAGCTATGGTATGTGCTAGCAATCAACAAGTACGTGCGCTGAAAGATGTGTCCAGGATTACACCGGCAGTCCGCCACAGACTCAGAGACCTCAGGGACTCCAGCGTGAGCGGTCTCAACGCGGCGAAAGCATTGCTGTCGGCTAATGGTATACTAGACGGTCCATATATTGCATCGTATCCGCCCGAGGAACTCAAGACAGAGTTCCAGCGCAAGTACCCGCCCGACCCTTTCGGCAAGGAGATGGAGGCTAGCGCGCGTGTATGGAAGGTGTTCAAGGACGAGGCGACAAATCACGACAAAACTCTGCTCGCAGGATGGAATAAGACGCTCGACATTCTGCTCATCTTCGTGCGTACCTCTTATCTGTGATACACCAACGTTTCGTAACAGGTTGTAATGTACAGGCCGGTCTCTTCTCGGCGGTCGCAACCGCGTTTGTTATCGAGAGCTACAAACTACTTCAGCCCGATTACGAGGAGTACATCGCTACAGCGCTGTTCGTCGCCTTCTCTGCTCGCAACGCGTCCGACGCGTCCGGCGCGCTTCTGGAGTCGACGCTCGACTTGCGCAATCCGGCTGACTTCGCGCCGCTGCGCTCGTCTCGTTGGCTGAACGGGATGTGGTTCACAAGTCTCGTTCTGTCACTCCTCGTCGCGTTTCTTTGCATCTTGCTCAAGCAATGGTTGGAGGAGTATAACGGCCGCATTTCCGCGCCGTTCCCTTCCGTGCGACAGTGGGCTCGTCGTCGCACGTTCTACTTCGACGGCGTGACGGACTGGGCGGTGCCTGTCTTCATCGCGATTCTACCTCTACTTCTTCATGCCGCTCTCTTCCTATTTCTCGCAGGACTTGGCCTTCTTCTTTTGCCCTTGGACTCTGTTAACGCGGTCTGGCTTGTTACTCTTACAGGCTGCCTCGCCATTTTCTACGTCGTGTCGACAGTGTTGCCTTTCATGCGGCCTGATTGTCCCTCAACTACACCCTTGATACGTCTCCTTAGGATGCCGCTCAGGATACTAGGCCTGCGCATCTTAATGTGGATCTCCTTCTTGGCCGTGTCACCGAACGTCGAGGGTCCCGTCCCTGATGATCGTGCCGGGAACGAGCCTCTGTCGCCCATGCAGCGTTACTTTCTAAGGAACGTAGCCTCTGTTGTTGCCTTTTCTCGGCGTGCCTCCAGTATTGGGATCTCGGCCATTGGTCTCCTCGTACCACCTCGGCTGAGATCGAGAATGATGGAAACCTATTGGAGACTTCACTACCAGTTCGCCGCCACAAGCTCCAGCGTCACGGATCCGTCACTGCGTGGCCGAGAGTTCTCAGATATAGAACAGGAGCAGTTGGAAGCGCGTGCTCTGCAATGGCTTGTCACCTCACGCTCGACAGCTGAAGTCGTGGTCGTCGGTTTCCAAGCTATTGGCGCATTGCCACCGTGGTCTCCCGTGGCTGCGACCTTGCGGCAGATTGATGATCTCACGGGATTGTTCTCGCGCTCGCTCAGAGCTCTTTACCGGTTAGGCACGGATACCGACACTTGCAGCCCGGCCGACATCTCCCGCAGCCTTCGGAGCGCAAAATGTCTTTTAATGCCGTCCATGGCGTCAATAATGGTGGGAGCTGCAGCCTGCGACCAATTCGACAAGGCGCTCGCCGGTATTCCTCATTATGATTGGCCGTTCCTCAGAGATGCAGAGATTGTCACCGGTGACAACACTACATCGTCTCGGATCTCATCTTGCTTGGCGCAGTGCTCATCGAGATGGCCCCATCCAGACTGTCGCCCTCATTTCCTGCTCTCTACTGCGCTGCAAGTGCTGCGCAGTAACAGAATACCTGTCTCGATTTGGCTTCAGTTAAGCAGTCTGCTCCCCTTGCGCGACATCATCCCTCGGGACTTCGTCCAAATGACCATGAGCCTCCTCCGTCATCGCAATATTGACTCGTGTCCACTGCAACCCTTGCACGAAGGCCGTATCTGCGGCGTTCAGTGCAGCTACGAGTTACTATCAGATATTATCGGCTCCCCCCAATCTCTATCACTGCAGGAGAGTGACGCCCGTGCTGGCCTGAACATGATCCTTCACTACTGTAGGATGCACAGCGGCGCTATGAAGGAAATCTGGGTTCCTCTCGAAAAATCGCATTTTCTTGCACTCATCGGGTCTGCATTTTTCAAGTCACACGACATGCCATTCTTCGGGCTTTCGCTCCGAAAACTTGTCACCAACCTTGCCGATGCTGCTCACTGTATGCAAAAATCTAGAGGCCTACCTCTGTGGACCGATGAGTGGGCGCGTGCGATACACGCTATCCTGAGTCGTGTACTTCAGTTGCGGGATCGACCCGGGATGCCTAGCAGTGAAATCGCATGGCTCATCCCTTTGACCATTGTCACAATGTATAACGTGGACGGGCCGGGTAAACACATCTGGGTTCTTCCTGGTGACGACCTGACTCGGATGCCACTCGCCATACTGCGCGGAGGTCTATCCTCGGCTTGGGAGACGCTTGCCTCTTTGCCGCAGAATCAAGCAGAGATATCGCGCGTGAATAGACTCGCAGACCTTCTCGCGTCGTGCCTATGCATTGCGGCCAGGCAGGGAAGCGACGTCAGCGCGGAGTTCAATACATTCGTGTCCAGCCAACATCTCGTGCGAAGGCTACACCGGCTCCAGGAGGCTGCAGAGAACTCGGACCAGCTGATGAGCGATTTCGTCATGCTTGCGCAGCACTGTCACGAGATTCAACCCGACTGGCTTCTCCGAGTACTATCTAATGCGCTGGGCACTCACAGCGCCGAGTATGACGCTGCTCTCCAGAGCATGGTGAATCGGATCAACGCGACGGTCGGGCAACTTGGCCGCTGTCGACTGTGCCCTGGCAACACCCTTCGCGGCACCTGGTATCATCGATTGATGTCGTATCGTCGCAGCCGTTCCAGCCAGATGACGTTTGACGCAGTAAGAGCGATGTGGATAGGCAGTCTCCCTTCGCGCAGTGACTATGATCGAGGGGCGGAGATGCTTTGAGTAGAATACAGAGCGCGAGCACTGAGCTCAATTTATAGAGGTGTACATAGGTGGAATGACAGCTGGGACGACGTTCGCACGACTGTCCAAGGAATAATTATTGCGATCGAGCCTTCCGGTACAGTTGCTCATCCCTCCAAATACGGGTGCGTCAACCGGCAGTTCTCAACGTGATTGTAGAATTCCTCCACGCATTGCGAGGTTTCGTTGCACCGGATACACAATACGGCTGCAAACAGCACAATTATTAATCGAAAGGCCCATCTTCATCAGCATAAATATTGAGGGATTTCATGCGCACCCTTGTCGTGCCACCATGTCTACGGGCGAGTTAGTCATACCATTCTTGTCACACAACCTTGAATACATACCGCATCGTCATCGCCGTAAGTATCCCTGCGACAACGGTTGCAGGCAGCCTGCCTGCTGCGATCAGTGCACTTATGGTCGTTACGATGCCTGCGTGCCGCAAGCAAACAGAGGAAGACTCGTGAACATCCTTGCGTCTCGCAAAAGACTATCCGGGAAACAATTACATCAATCTGCAACTAGAGCCAACGGCGACTGACGTACCTTCTTTGTGAAAATCCTGGAAGACGATCCCGTCAGGGCTTAGGTACATGCAACAATCCTGGCAGGGAGAGCCTGTGCTTGCACGCGACAACCCGAGATTGGGACCGGAGACGACGTTGAGGGGTGAGGGAGTATTATCTTGTTCATTCGGTTCATCCGTCTGGGACCCCGACCGCAGATCGTCCAGCTCCAGATCCGGTGAGGACCGCGCGAGGACATGAGGATGTGGACGGACGGCGTACCGAGATGGACATGCGTGCAGAAGAACCGGCTGTACGATCGACTCGGGGAAGATGACGAGACATGCACATAGAGCGGATACAGAGGAAGTGGCATGGAGTTGGGGGTAGTAGTAGATATCTAAGTATATATGAACCCTCGAGAGCACAACGATTGCGCGTTCAAACTTGAGCACAAGAGAATGTAGGACTCGGAGTCCGCGCGGGAACCGCCTCGTCTCGGCGCCATAGCTCCGAGGAAATAACTCTGCGGACGTACCGGGCACCAGAGAACAAGGGTTCGCCATGCCGAGATGAAGTTTGTAGGAGTACCTGAGCTATTGCTGGGTCGTACGGGGTCCCGAGTCGAGGTCGCTCCTCCTCCGCGGCGTCCGCCGGCGTGTGCACAGCATCTAGATGTGTTGTGCATGAGAACGGGGCAGCTCGTCGAGAACATGGATGACAGACGTACGAGAAGTACGCGCAGGTCGCCCAGTACGCTCTTCGAATGGGAGCGCGATACGCTGTCGCAGAACCTACGAGGGATTGGCTCAGCGCCGGCACGGACACAGAATCGCGCATCCACGGATCGACGTACCAAGCAATGATCGTGTGGCATTGCGAGAACTGCGAGGTGCACCAGCTCTAGGTCGACGGTTGTGTGCTACAGGTCGAGCCCGCGCACGACGCGAGCGCGACCATCCGAGCACAAGCACAAGCGTCAGCGAGCGCAGCTTGACGCAGAGCCAAAATAACGCACCTCATAGGAACGTCGAGGACGTCGAGGACGACGGGGAGCCTTCGTCAGTCACGCAGACGTTCATCGCTTGCTACCAAGCTGGATAGGGATCGCGCGTCGCGGTGGGAGGAAGGAGAGACGGACGAGACCGTGACAGGTGACAGGGTGCGGTGCAGGGTGTTTGGGTGCTGGTTATGATTAATCAGATGAACCCGGAGAAAAAGTAGGAGTTATGCACCTTGCAGACAACTTGCAGACAACGAGAGTGTGCAGGGCGTCCGTTCCCTCGCAGTCGTGAGGGACCACGAAGGGGATGCCGGGGTGTGAATATTCTCGGATGCCCTTCGGATCTGGATTGCCAGGCGTTAGACGCCTCGCGTAAGATGACGCAGATCAATGTTTACCGGTTTGGCCGATCCGGGTTCCTGCACGGTTCAGCGCATGGAAAAGAAACAAGGAATTGAGGAGGAAGTCCGGCATCTCGAAGGGAGATAGCTATGGAAGCCCCGCAAGCCCGAGGATTTCCCAAACGTGAGGTCGAACGAAGTTCCGGGCCCTGGATGCGCCGAAGAAGAGAACAGAGTATATGCTGGAGTCGGAGTCCGCGGAGCGCCGATGCATGGGATTATTCAAATGACGCAGCGCATCCGGATAGAACTCGGAAATGAAAGAGGGGCTCTTGCATGACAATCGCCGGTGGCCATTGGATGTTGAGATGGACGAAGATACAACCCCTAGTACCCAAAGTATAAAAGACGGCGGACTGGGCCGCGCGCGTTGCTCGATGCCCCTCGAACCAGAACGCGCGCTTGCATGCGTATGCGGGGCGCCTCTGCAGACCCGCAATCACATCCAGAGGAGCGGCGCCTTCGCGCGACCGGCGACCATGACGATTAACAACGGCGCGCAGCGACCAACCACCCTCCCTCGGGAGCGCTCGCTCAAGCCGCCGCGCAAGGCGTGGTGCCTGGAGTTCTCCGTCTCGCATATACTCATGGACTCTGCCTTAGTCCTTGTCCCGCGCTGCTGTACTACAGTCCCTCTCGAGTGCCCTGATGCTTTGGTCGATCGGCACTCCGTACGCGCATCGGGCTCTACCAGAGTAGCACATAACGTTCATCCCCCTTCTTCATGTAGACCCTGTCCGTCTAACGGATACTGTGGCTTGGCTCCATGTAGTATGGATAGGAGGCTCAAACGATGATCGCAACACCCATATTATTCTGCAAATCCACACCGTTACGTTGCAGGTTCCCGGTCCTACGAAAGGAACTGAGCGATTCGCTTCCAGCTTGCCGATTCCGGTGCAACGAAAGATCCACAAAAACCGAGCCACTGCGCTTGGTCATCGCACATAGAACGTTCGAGAGCGTGCTCCTGAGCACGGAGTTGCCAAATGCAGCGTCGAAATAAGCCTTTGAACCTCCGAGTCACAAACGCTGCCGCTAAAAGAAGCAGATGCAGCGCCAGGTCATGGGAGACATTCAAACAGACCCTAGATTCGAAGGCGGGCCCTTTGGACGCACATCTCAGAGGTCAGGCGAGCTCCAGTCGTTTGGTTCTAACAGCGACGAGAGAGTAGAGCGCATGGTGAGCTCCAGCTCACGCAATAAGCCCATAAACGCGCGCTTCCACGATTGCACGAGACAGACCTCTGGTCACTGAGATGCGGGGCGAGTGGCTGGGACCAATGCTGTTCCAATGTTGGCACCAGGTTCGTGAAGGGTCCTGAGGGAATTCCTTGTCCTGCGTAACTCACGCGATTCCAAATCCCAGAGCCATGGACGCGCGAGCAACGTCCAGACTTGCTCGGTGCCGCCGACATCGTCGACATGGTTGGGAGAGAGAAGCGGACTTAGCCGTTTCCAGCCTTTCCCATTCACCGTGACCTCAACCCTCGCTCATTACACCTGGCGCGCCTGCGCTTTTGAATTACTATGTCTGCAGAATATGAGGACGTCCTGACCAACCAGCCCGTCGTTATAGACAATGTGCGCGTCTGGTTACCCACACCGCGTTGTCGCTTACCAGTTCTCGCAGGGCTCTGGCACTATCAAGGCCGGTTTCGCAGGGCAAGACCACCCAAAATGTTTCTTCCCGTCATTGTACGCGTCTAGCTCGCGCTAGGCCTCTCACTGACGCGCCACGCAGCGTTGGGCGACCCAAGCACACGCGCGTGCTGGCTGGCGCGTTGGAAGGCGACGTATTCATAGGGCGGCGCGCCCAAGAATTTCGTGGGCTATTGAAGATACGGTACCCCATGGAGCACGGAATTGTCAAAGACTGGGACGATATGGAGCGAATATGGTCTTGGGTATATTCGGAAGAGTTGGGCACGCTTTCGGAAGAGGTGCGTACATCCCAAAGCTCAGGACGACGTATTGACACCTCCCAGCACCCCGTTCTGCTAACAGAAGCGCCGCTGAACCCAAGGAGTAATCGAGACTTGGCGGCCCAAATATTCTTTGACACCTTCAACGTCCCGGCAATGTACATGAGCGTACAAGCTGTACTTGCTCTGTTCGTACCTCGGTCTACATCACACTTACTCTTGCTAACGACGCGTGCAGATACTCAAGCGGTCGGACGACGGGTATCGTGCTCGATTCTGGAGACGGCGTAACACACGCCGTGCCGGTGTTCGAAGGATTCTCCATGCCGCACGCCATACGTCGAGTGGACGTAGCAGGACGGTACGTCACTTCACATTCATTGCAGCTCTCTTGTCATCACCCTTTGCGATCTCGCGACGCTATGAGCTCCCTCGTATGCCGCCGCTCGCAGCGTTGCGACGGACCGCAGACGATCACGGGACGTCTTCTTGCATGGCTCTTTCATTATTTCCCAGCTAGGTCTACTCGCTGCGTCCTACCGTCTATGTGACGCGCCAACTGCAGTAGCCTTGCCTCCTCCCTTTCCCCGTCCCCAATCATCGCACTCTCCGCGTCTCGTTCACTTTCTTGTTGGGCACAACTATATACGCATGACCTCCGGGACTCGTGCCCGCCCAGCGCTGCACTTTCCTCCCGCTGCGCACACTCGTGAAGCGCTTCACATACGTGCTCTTGCCGGTCTACGCACTGACTTCGATCGCCTGCAGTGACGTGACCGACTACCTCCAGCTCCTTTTACGAAAAGCCGGGCACCACTTACACACCACTGCCGAGCGCGAGGTCGTGCGGACGATCAAGGAGAAGACGTGTTACGTTGCGCTCAACCCGCAAAAGGAGGAGAAGGACACCCAAGGGCGGAGCGAGAGCTTCACTCTTCCCGACGGACGGGCCGTACAACTTGTGCGTGGCTCGCCTCTGGATGCTTGCATCGCTATCATCGCTGACACTGCCCAACAGGGTGCAGAACGCTTCCGCGCACCGGAAATACTCTTCAATCCGGAGATCATCGGCGAGGAGTACGCAGGCGTGCATCAAGTCGTCGTAGACGCCATAAACCGCGTCGACCTCGACCTGCGGAAGAGCTTGTTCAGCAACGTCATCCTAAGCGGCGGCAGCACGCTTTACCAAGGTACGCCTACGAAGTTGCGCGAGTACACCGCCGTCTGACGTGTCAACAGGATACGGCGCTCGGTTGTTAAACGAGGTCAAGAAACTTGCCCTGAAGGATGTGAAGATCAAGATCTACGCGCCCCCGGAGCGCAAATACTCGACCTGGATCGGCGGATCCATTCTCGCGGGCTTGAACACGTTCAAGAAGGTACGTCTTTCGCTTCGTTCCGCGCTGCCCTGAGTCCTGTGCATGGCTGACGGCATGTGCAGATGTGCGTCACGGCGGAGGAGTACCAGGAGGATCCGGAGATCATCCACAAGAAGGCGACGCTTTAGCGGAGCCCCCTTTCCCCGCCGTCGTTCCCGTTGGTCTTGATTTGCTTCGCTTTCGAGTTTCGTTTTCCCCGCGCGTACATACGTTCACTGCTATTTGTAGATGGTCGACCTATGGGATATCATGATAACGACGATACCTTCCTAAATGTTTACAGCATGTCGTATGACACCGTTCGACGTATGTGTGTCTGTACGCTTAGACATGCTGACGAAGGGGCAGGTGCTCCGTAGCGCAGCGGAGCGCGACGCGTATGCGAAGTGCACGGTACTGAATTGCTTTGTCATGACCGTCGCACGGCCACCTTGGCCGCGCCAGGCTGTATGCCAACAGTATAAACTCAGTGGATGTCTTGCGAGTTACGCCAACTGGACTTGCAATGACCGTGTCGACGGTGTCATCGTCGCCCCTCGTCGTCGTCGTGGGAGCAACGGGCGCGCAGGGCGGCTCCGTCGTCCGCAACCTCATCGAATCGGACAGACCGTATCGTATTCGGGGTCTTACTCGCGACACCGCCAAACCTGCATCCATCAAGCTGAAGGAAATGGGGGTGGAAGTCGTTCAAGTGGACATCGCCGTCGGAAAAGAAGCCGCCGTGCGCCGTGCCTTTCAGGGAGCAGACATCATCTTCGTACGTGCATAACATTAACAAGCCCCTCTCTTCGCCTCGAGAAGACTGATCATTGCCTCGGCAGGGCGTCACGGATTACTGGCAGCACATGTCTCCTGAGCGGGAGATCGCGGAAGGCAAACTCATGATAGATGCCGCCGTCGACGTTGGTGCGAAGCTCTTCATCTGGTCGGGCCTCGAGCACGTTACGAAGAACAGCGGCGGGAAGTACTCTCACGTGGTTCACTTCGACTCGAAAGCTCAAGTTGCCGAGTACGCGAGGAGTCGTCTGCCCATAGTAGACGTACAAGCGGGACAGTGAGCGAGCTATCTGCTCTTCTGAGACGTTTGGGGTTGACCCTTTCCAGCTATATGACCAACCTCCTCCATCCACTCATAAAGCCGAGGAAGGTCGATGACGGGTCGTATGAGTGGGAACAGCCTCCATCTTTTGGGCACGGCGGTCCCTTGCCGTTCATCGACACCGAGCGCGATTACGGTCTCTTCGTCCGCTTCGCAATCGAGGATTCGGAGATGTCGAAGGGCGGAGGGACGATTCATACCTACGGCGAGATGATCACGCAAGAGGATGCAGCAACAGTGCTGGAGAGCGGTGAGTGCGCATTTACTGTGTCAGGGATGAATCTGACGAAGGCGGCGGTGCCCGTTCCAGTGCGCAGAATCAAGATGCGCGTCACCTACATACCGACTGTAGAAGCATATCGAGCAAAGCTGGAGGGCTTAGGCTTCCCGGAGCATGCAATTCTCGACTTTCTCGACTTCGGGTTTATGACGAATGTCGAGGAAGGGTATTACTTCGGCAAAGAAAGGTCGGCCGTCCAGCAGAACATTCGCAGCATGCTCGCTAGGAAGCCAAGAACGTGGGAAGAGTTCTTGAAGGCGAACCCGGAGTTCTTCGCTGTCGACACCTAGACCATCACGTTCTGTGTAGTGTCGACTGAACAGTGCTTAGGTCTCTGTACAACGATATTGACACGAAACGAGGGACTATTTACGCGGTGCGCGCGGCGAGATTATGAGGATTATCCAACAATGTCTATGAGCTTGACCGTCACGGGTACGACGGTGTTCCCTTGCGCGTATACGCTTGTGAAGTTGCCGATGGATCCCGTGAGGTAAATGCGGCGATCATACGGCGTGTTCTCGTTGTACACGACGAGGGCCCGAAGCGGGACCTGACTGCCATCCGGGTTCGTCCATGTCACGGATACCTCGCCCGTGGTCTCGTCGACATCGAACACTGCGGTTTCTGTGCCTTGCGCATCCGGCGGAGAGTCTGCGGGACCGGCTGGGTCGTACCGACTGACGAATATGGCATAGTTTGGACTACGCGTGCCCATCGTCGTTGCGTTCCCCGAGTAGCCCTGCACCCCGAGATATGGGTCGGGCATGCCAAGCGATGCGTACTGAGACGGCGAGCGCAACGAGCCAGGAGAGCCAGGCACGTGGTAAAACTCGGTCGCGGCGATTGGGCTACTTGTCTGGCCAGGGAACGTGTTGGTCACGTAGCCAACGGTGTCGCCCCCCGCGTCGACCATCGCAAGGACCTTTTTGTGGGGAGTGGGCGGGACGGGAGAGGCTGAGGTCGTAGGCTCGCGGCGTGTGCGCGAACCCCAGAGTGTGCCCGGGCGCAGAGGCGCCAGCCCTGCTGCGAGGCGAGCAGCATTGGTCGTCCGCGTTGGTATGGGCGATGCGCGAGCCGGCGAGCGAGGAGCGCAGAGAGCACGAGAAGCAAAAAGAGCGTCAATGAGCGAGACATGGCTGCTCAGCCCGCCCACCCTGGTGCGGCGTGGCCTATATATGTATGAGTTCGCTAAGTAGTGCAGCCTCGCCCGCGTCGTTAGACCAGGACGACCCGGAAGTGCTTACGCTTTGATGCGGGCGATACGGCGCATCACCCCAGAGCCGAACAACGCGCGCATTCAGACAAAAAAGGGACAAGAGACGCGACAATCAACGAGCAAGGCCTCGGTTGAGCAGTCGTGCTTCATAGCGCGAATTATTGTTGTTGCCAGGTTACGACCACAGTATACGAGAAAGTTCAAGGCAGGACGTTGTAGCGGTACTTGATGGGAGGTAGCTAATGTCGAACTGTCGTTCGATGCGACTGGGAGCAAGTACAGTAGCAACCGACGTGGCCTGATCAGCGTAACGGTGTTCCAGCTAGTGCCGGCATTCTCCGCTTCTTTGTCTGGGACAAAATGAACGGACGCAGTGGTGCCCTGATGGTGGCATCGACACTCAGCGAGCTCTTCGTGCTCTCGTGACGAGATTTGTGACGCAGGCTCTCTCGGCGGTGCCGATAAATGCCCTCATCCCTGTGGACATCGCCAAAGGAACAAAGTCCCTACCGCAATCGTCCACACACGCTGTTTACCTCATAGCCTGCCATT
Source organism: Exidia glandulosa HHB12029 (assembly GCA_001632375.1). NCBI lineage: Eukaryota > Fungi > Basidiomycota > Agaricomycetes > Auriculariales > Exidiaceae > Exidia > Exidia glandulosa. The sequence continues at coordinate 369,138 of KV425888.1, read as the reverse complement.
GACGTAGTCGGTAATCTCTCACGTTCTCTGGAATTAACATCCGAGATGCTTTGTCGTTCCATCCTTATACGCACGAAGAGATGCAGGTGTCTGGATTATTTTCACCCACACCGAGTTGCAGAGGCATGAACAGGAAGTTTACTCTCAGACTTTGGAGAAATAGCTCCATACAGCACGGCTCCTTGGAGTTTCTTTCAGAGAGGGTCTAGGTATGCGGCAGTGACTTGCCCAGGCCATCCCGAGCTCCACTGCGCGGCGCCGACAATTGCAATCAGAGGTCTGACACTCATCCTAGCAGGGGCGCCAATCTCACCCCCCTTTTATCTTTATCGTCAAGATGCACGAACTGCTGGTCCCGTGCTAAACATGCGTTTCGGCATCTTCTTTTCCAGCTTGACGAGCCGCTGCGGGCCCGCAGAAGCGTCTTTCACAGCCTTGCGCGAGCTTTCTCACCTCTGCTCATGTTCTCCTCAGGGTAAAAGAGGCACTGAAGATCTACACATTCTGACTTTCCAAAGCTGCAAGGCTATCCGTCTCAAGCCTGAGCGCCTAACGCCTACAACTGAGGTGGACTCGGTTGGCAATATCGGGAATAACGGCCACAACGCCGAACGAAATACCTTGAAAGGCGGTGGATCGCGGACGTCTTAGACTCGCACTTGAACATATGACGGACGGTGATGGACCCGCTCATGAATTGAAGGTGATCGGTGTGCGTGGGCATCAGTGAAGGTGTGCATCGTGGGACGTGACAGCACTGCGCCAGCCCGGCAGGATCTTCCTGAATGGCCACGGCTCCTAACACCTGCACTCACCGCCATTGGGAGACTACCATTGTTCTCGCACCTTCTTTCGAAGTGGACAGCAAGTGCGAACAGCGGCACACGGCGGAGCCTTCGGCTCTCACCAAGCACCCGTGCATCAAGCGTCTCATTTGCACAGGATTGCCCGTGACAGCGCCTGCAGCTGCCTGCTCGCTCCCCCGTTTTGCTTGCACCTAACACGTGTGTATGCAGGCAGTGCAATACTAAATAGACAATCCCCATCATGTTCATGTTGGTACACAGTGCAAAAGAAGTAAGTTACACCCGCGAGAGAGGAGACGACGCGCAGAGTTACAGATATCTGGGACAGAGGCGCGAGGCTATAGATACATACATGGGTTCGGGGCCGGTATAAGCGTAAGGGTGTTCGTGCTGTGGCATAAATAATCGTGCGTTCGGAGAATGCAGATAGGCGCTGCGAATGGTGCAAGCGAGCGGCAGACCCTCCATCGACTCGGGTGCTCTAGGTGCACCCAAGCTACTGGACAGTCTGCGTGCGGTGAAAGAGGAGTTCATTGGGCGCGATCGGCGGACGTGGGAAGGGCAATGGTGATGCCTGAAGCGTCGACAAACTCCAGGCGGTCGTAATTAGTGGCGAATATACGAGCGGCGTCTTCGGCGGACAACGCAAAGCGAGCATCCTCAATGACGGTGATTGTCCGCAACGCAGGCAGTGTGGCATATACTCGTAGATGTTCGGCGAGTATGGCACTGCCTGCGGCGGAGGATCGTAGAAGGCCAACCTTCCTCAGCCTCGCCATGGGCTTGTGCGGTAATGCGATGCCAGCTCGAGATATGAGCTCTTCGAGATTCGGGCACATCGCGATGAGATCGGTGATAGTGCCGTCGGACAGCCCAGGGCCGTCGATGCGTAGACACTTCAGCGTCCTGCCGTATTGCTGTAAAAGCGCTCGAGGGAGGCGATCGTCTCGCTCTCTGCTGGAGAGCGCGAGAGACAGGTGCGTCAACCGCGGCATCGTCCACCCCGATACCATCTCGAGGACGGCATCGTCAGCGTCACGGACCGAGAGCATGCGTAGCTGGGGTAGAAGAAGACGAGTGTTGGCTCGAGAGGCTGCGGAAACCGTTGCCCCGGCTAGGTGGAGCTCTTCCAGCGCGGGGCAGTGGTTGAGCATCCGTTCGAGCTTGCGCGGGTCGTTCAGCGTCGTGTCAACCCAATGGAGGGACTTCCACCCCCATTGCTGCCCGCGGGGACCCTTTAATATATGGGGAGCCTTGGATGGAACGAGGCCAGAAAGGAATAAGAAGTGCACAGACTGCGTGAAAGGGACGAGTAGAAGAATATGTGCGACGAGGAAGAGATGAGCCTCGATGTCGTTGTAGGGCGCACGGACGGCGAATGCGATATGCCGAGTGAATTTCCCCAGCTGCGGCCGACGCTGCAACAGCTTGTAGAGACCATACGCTTGTGAATGGTTTTCGGGCGCGAGATACTCGTAGAGGAAGGGCGTCGCCATATCTCGCCATGCGGAGCACACCTGGACAATAGTGCGCTTAGTACGCCGCACACTGAGCGGCTCTGTCGGAGGCGGTCCAAACGCTGACATTCCCGCCGAGTCCAGTCCTATGTCAGTTGCGAGGCGCAGGATCCGCCACCATAGTTCCGTAGGCAGGCGCTGGCTGTCGTTTCGGGGAGTCAAGGGGCTGGGCTTGGGTTGCGGCCTGTGGGTAGGGACCTGCGGTCTCGTCGGGCGTGCCGGCGTGAGCACAGAGGGGATCTCGACGCGCAGGCTCGTTGGGCGTGTCCGCGCCACCCGCGAAATGGTCTGCGGGCCAGAAATGGGCAAAAGCTGCTCAGGCTGCGCGGGTCGTGGACCCAGCAGACTGAGCGGCCGCTCGCGAGTCGGTTTCTTGACGAAAGCGACGCGTGAGCTCTGAAGCTGGATGGAAGCGGAAAGCGGGGCGGGCATAGGAATGGATGGGGACGCACCCACGTCAGCTTGGCCAGCTATATAACGCACAGTGCACCCCACCGGTGCTGTGCCTGCGAGATGATTGGGGTCACAGCACGAGTTGCGGAGCGGATTCTTCTGCACAGCATGCTCGGACTCGTGCGCCGGCGAAGGCTGTTAGCGCCGGGGACCCTTCTGCTTCCGCCGCAGACGTTTACAGCTCAGAAGCACGTCAAGTCATCTGTCAAAGGCACACTAACAGGCGATCAAGCTCTGTGCTCGTACCAGGGAGGATTGCAGCTTTGCAGTCGTCCCGCATGATTCTGACTTCTAGCCTCAGAAATGTGTATCGTCGTGCATCGTCCGTGCTGTATTCGCTCCCGCAGTGAGGCTCCTAGTCCTGTATCTCCGCAATTCAGTTGTGCTGAACAGCCGGATCGGCAGATCGTCAAACACGTTGGAATGCTATCGCCGCTCCGCGCGAACAGGCAGGGCGCAAACTTGCAGCTATCCAAGAACAGCGAAGCTGCTACGGATCAACATTGCAGCCTAAGGAATCTCTTCTCGGTCACCGTAATAGAAGTCCAGGAGCAGTCCAGAATCGGTAAATTGACGTCGCCTTTGGACGTGCTGCAGCTGACACTCCTCTCGGTACCGTCGACTGATTCCTTTTCTTACACTGGGTCCGGTGGAGTCTTTCAGGCACGAGGACGGGCATAGAAGATACCGGGCAACCGATATAAGGCCGCTGGCGATGTAGAGAACGCCCTGGCCGCTCGTTTCGCACCGTCTCAGTTCGCGAAGGGATAATCCGAATGACGGCCGCGGGCTCGAAGTTTGCATCTCCGTACTGCGCTGAAAGGTGCAGAGATGACATCGTGACGATACGCAGGCTGGTAATGTTATGTAGTGGCTGAAAGCCAACCAAACGAAGTTGCATCGGATGCACACCGGCGACGCTCTGTGAGATCTCCCAAACCTCCTGACGACGGATGGGGTTGCAGCCACTGGCATCGCGTGAGCGAGAGTAGGGAGAGACTTGTGTTATCTTAAACTAAGGCTGTCGCGAATAACATTCTCGTGCCAGACGCCCGGGGGCTGGAGACAGCTCCGAAATGGGAGGACAATTTCGCGTACAAGCACCCCGTGTCCTTCGCAGTCTTTACGACGTTTCTCGGCGTCCGTGTAGAGCGGGGGCGATGAGGATAACGGCAGCTTTCGCACAAGACCACAAACTTGACGGATAAGCGCGGAGACACGAAGGACGGCGACGGATGCACAGGTGTTGGGAAACGTCACAATGGTGCCATCCTGACTCTCCCACTTGCACTTTCTTTTCGGCCGCGAGGGCTGAGGCCTCGATCCTGTACGGAGGCGAAGGTGCATACGCTTGAACCCTGGCCTACATTCAGCTGCAGCGCAGAAGTTGCAACACTTCGTGCTGATAGGCTTGTCCGCAGGAAATCTCAATACCGCAGCAGCCACTGGCATACGCGCAGCCTCGCTACTCTGCGGGCGCGAAGCGGCTGCCGATCAGAACCAGAGACATTCTGCGAAACGTACGCCGACACACCCTTCGTGTTGCCCTGTTCAGGATCGAGGAGTGACACTGTTTTCTCCAGAGACCTTACATGTCCGCTGGCTGTCACTGTCGCCTGCTGATTATCCCCTGCCAGCACTTACTCGACTCGAGCCGCAGACCGGTCAGTGACACGGGTGCCCGCCGCACCATCACACAGGCCCAGAGAGTCACGAGGACGAGAAGAAATATCGGCAGAGACGCAGAACAAACGGCCAGCCATGTCACACCGCGAGTGTCAGCTCCGGTTGAGGACGTCCCTTCGACTCAGGCAGCACGCGTCCATCACGCGAAATCCGTAGGCTCGCAGATACAACGCCCTCGTACACAGGAACCTGCCCCATTTGTCGTCACTCGTCCACAGATGAGTGCTGCGCGACGTGGCACCCCTCGTGCTGACATGGCGCCCAATCAAGACAGAGACGACACACGCATGCCCCGCTTGCGATAAGTGCGCGAGCAGGAGCTGGGGCGAGCTGCACCAGAGACAGAGCCTTTCCAGAGAGTCGCGGGGCTCGAGAGGCAGTCGTAGCAGTACACTGGCACTGACCAAATATTATTAGGTCCGATATACCCACACGCTACGCCTCCTCGTCCTCGGAGTCCCAGCTGCAGTCCACCTCCTCTGCTCGGGGATCCAGCGCGCGTGAAGCCTTCAAGGCAGGGCACAATAAGCCGCTCACCCTAAGCTTCTTCAACTTCGTGTCGCCGGTGTCGATCACGTCCACGAACGAAAGCAAGAACTCGTCATCAACCGTTAACTCGTCGCACTCGGCGAAAAGCGCGAGCTCGACGAGAGCTGGGCAGCGCAGACGCCTTGCACCTAGCTCGACGTGACCGGCGTCGAAGCGCTGGGCTTTCGTGTCACGAGTTGAGTGTCCTCCTTGCGTAGAGCGCGAGGTCCGATGGCAGTGATCGAATTGTATTTCGAGGCTGGTCACCAGGCGCAGCGGTGCACTGTCGACAACGTCTACCAGCGATGGGATGATGCATGGATTAATCGTGAGGCTTGTCAAGGACCGGAAAAATCGGAAGTCGAACGCCAGTTGTTGAAGCAAGGCCGGGCGCGACATGTTCAGTAGTTCCGCTTCGACAACACGCCAATACTTCGGGGCCGATATAGTAATATCGCACGACTTTGCGCAGCACGAAATGTGCGCATAGCCTGCCTTGTAGATGTGCGCAAAGACTTGAGAAACGTCCTCGAGGGCAAGACGCCATCGATGATCCGACTTCAACGACACGTTGCCCACGTGTACGAAGTCCACTCTGCGGTAGATCGCCGGCAGGAATTCGACCGCAGCGCCTTGAACTTTGAGGTTGTACAACTTAGGCGTGTACCATTGATAGAGCTTCGAGGAGGAGGACGGAGAGACAAGATGGATCCCAAGAGTGAGAGAAAATAGCCATGGGTTCCGAGAGCAAATGCGCGCCACGGCGTCCATGGTGATCTTTCCATCGCCTTGAAGTGATAGACCCCGCAGCTTGGTCATCGGAAGCACGGCGAAGCGCTCCGTTTGGACGTTGATTAACGTCATATCAGTTAATTCGACGAGACTGGCGGTAAAGTTGTTGTCCGCCAGCGTGTAGGTCGTTGGTGCTTGATAGTGGCTCTCTCGCAGATATTCGAGATGGAATTGGGCGAGATTCATGAACGCCACGGAAAGGATAGAGCGAACAGCGTCGATGTGCCCAGTACGGAAGCGCAGGGTGAGACCCTGGAGTCGATGGGCGTGCGTTTTGAGCGTGGTTGCAATTTGTGTAGCAATCGCAACGTCCAAAGAGGTATGGTCCGTCTGACCAGACCATGAGTTCGTCTTTTCTTTGAAGAACGAGATGCGTGCGGCGCATTGTCGGTTCTTTGCACGCTGTAGATAAAGTGGGAGGACGTCGAGTTGCGCGCTCATAGGGCATTTGATCGTCGTCCATAGATAGGGGTCGTCTAGAGCCACAGACCGCCACCGCCGGCAGACGTGCGTGATAACCAGGTGCCTAGACAGGTCCGAAAAAGACCAAGGATCATCAAAGGCGTATCGAAAGACGGATGTCAAAAGTTCTGGCGATAGACGGTTGACTGGGCTGAGCGCGTTGCGGTGCGCCTTGGCTTGTGACGCATACGCATGCAGCTGACGCTCGTAATCGTCAAGATACTGCAGGTAGTCCTTGCGCGTATCAAGAGATAGCCTAAATGACACGAAACAAGTCAAATTACTAAACCAAACTTGATTTCAGCACGAACCCCGACTCAATCTGGCTATCGAGGAGCAAGGCGCAGTCCTGTAGCTGCGTGGCCCTTTCACAGAGCGCCACTCCGAGTTGGACGACTTCGGTCATGGCCTTGGCGGAAAGAAAAGCGTACGGCAACTGCCGTTCGGTGTCCCTCGAAACTCGTAGGTCATACCTCCTGCACTCGACGTGGATAACCAGGATTTTTTGAGACTGATACATTCATTTCTAGCTTCAATATGGGTTGACGTATAATGTACTACGTGAGCCTACAAGCAAAATGATGAGCGCGCCGCGAATACTGCTGTCCCCATTCCGAAGGGACATCCGAATGAACACGAACATTAATGAACTGAAGCACATCTAACGGGAATTGGCCGATGTCCAGGAGGTCGAGGACACAATCAAGTGAGGAAGTCGAGATGGATCGTTCTGAACATCCCTCGACATAAACTTCCTTGACTGCTGGACAGGGCATCCGCTGAAGTTTAGACATTGTATCGCGTAAGTCAGCGGGTAGATCGTCCGCCTCGTCATGACCACGCCGCAGATGAGCGAGACAGTCGCGCTCGAGGAGGCATCGGAGGTCAATGACGAAGCGAGTAGCAGTTGGTCGGATTTGGAGTTGCAGCACGTCGACAACTCGATTCCATGTTCCTAGATCAACGGCTAGCGTCTCAACGTGAGAAATCACGCCGCAGTCCAAGCAGGCAGCCTTGAGGAAGTTGGCGTAATCGGTTTCACTGGTTCCACATACAAAGCGTCGATAAAACCGCGACGACGTGGCCTCGATAGCGGAGCCAGTAATCTTGACAGTGTGCGGATCTTCTACGCCCGAAAATATGAAGGGTATCCATTTGAGACCATCGCGTTCTGAGTTCTGCGAACGATAGCCGAACGAACCCGAGTCGTAGCTGCCGTCAATAGACAAGGCGAGACGCGGAATCCGGAAAATCTTGATACATCTGCGCACGACCACCGCTGCGTCCGCGCGCATGGCTAATGACAAGTCCTCCAAGTTCGGTAAGTGCCACGGGCCGAACAAGACTGGACTTGCGAAACTGATGTTGTTGAGGTGGAGTTTGCGGAGATTCTCATTCTGCCGCAGAAATTCCCCGAGATCTGCGATATTTACGGTCATATCGGACGCGTGCAGTTCGGTGATCTCGGTCGCTGGAAACTGCCGTAGAAAAGACGAGTCGACGTTGGATAAGAAGAGGTGTCGCAGCGCAGGCATCTTCAGATCTATAGGTGAACGGATCTTCGTCCGTGCCACGCATTCGACGCGCAGTCGGGCTAGGCGTGGCGCCGACAGCGACAACGTTTTTGCGATGGCACCCTCGTGTGCGTCGTCCAGGGCGAGTGCAAGGCTCGTAATGCGCGATATGTTGGCTTGCAAAAGAGGAAGAATGATTTCCTCGACAAGTGGCGGTATAGGCATGGCGGGGATGGGCGCGTCTGTGCCTGAGATGTCGCGGAGAGGAGATGACGGTAAGGGAAGAGCTAGATCGCAAGGTAGGTCGCGAGATAAAGCAAGAATATGAGCGCAGACGTCGGCGTCGACACGCCTCGGCATCCGTACGACAGTCCAGAGTTTCGGCTGGGTAAGAACGCAGCGCCGCCACCGCGAGCAGACGTGCGCAAGTCGCACAGACTTCCTCATCGTTGCCAGGTTCGGACAGGTCGACTGATAGCGTCGCATCCTTGACCAGATGGTTTCAACATCTGGCGCATTGCATGCCATAACGAAGATGCTGGCGAGCAACTCGTCGGACAGTCGATTGACCAACGCTAGGGCGGTTCGCCATCGCTGGGCGCGCGCCAGGAGAGCGTCAAAAGTGCACGCTGCTTCCATTACTCTTTGCTGCACAATTTCTGTGGAAGGTAGCCTTAAAGGCCGTTCAATAGATGTCATGCGGAGGCGTCCAACCACGTACTCTGCGAGTGCAGTGGGGCCGAGGTTCGCGACGCCTAACGCAGTCAACGATTCCTGAACGTCATCCATGGACGCTCGCAGGGCGGCAAGAGGAGTTGTGGTCATCGCGCGGAACGTGCTGTAGCGTACAGACTGGTTCGAGGACAACGCCTCGACTGTTGGACGGCGATGGCAAGAGTCAAGAGGTCCTGCCGGGCGCTCCCGTTTTTCCCACAAGGATCTGGCTCGGTTACGCCAGCTTACAACCCTCGAGTCATTTTCATCACCCAAACGCAGTAGGCTCGGGAATGGGTGGTACGACAGCGCATGTTAACCCTCGATCACTAGGTCCCCACTGGCACTACATCGCGCCGCTGCGCCCTAGCATTGTAATTACCTATGCGGGATACGATACTACATTGCGGGCACGATTCTGGTGCAGGTCTGCGAGAGAGGCTTTACCAGGCACGGAAACGCAAACAAACGCGAGTTCATCTAAGACCCGTCCCCGAAAATCTAGAAGATCAAGAATGTAGTCCAACGAATCGGTCGATATGCAGCCTCTCGCCGCGCCTTGGACGCGAACCGCGGTCACGGCCGGACAAGGCATGCGTGGGGCGCCTGAGAACGTACTCCTCAGGTTCAACGGCGGCTTCTCGTATAGCGGACCCCGTGAGGACCACGCCGGTGCATACCGTTCGATGATGACGGACAGATCGATTACGAGTGTGGTAGCAACCTGGGATGTTGGTTGCCGGATAAGTGCAGCCGAAAGCTGCCTCCACAATTCGGTTGTGACGATGAGCGTACGGGCTTGAGAGAGGACAGCGCAATCTAGCGAGGCGGCTTCGACAACGTCATAACTGCAGGGCGCAGAGTCCCACCTAAAGCGTCGATCACTGTGAGCCCGTCACCGGATGGAAAGCTTCCGGCAATTCCACTGGTTTACGGTGTAATGCCGTCCAGACTCCGTATCATTTTCCTCTCCCAGGGAGGAATTTTTTCGGAAAAGTGTCCGGAAATTCCGGAATGTAAAACTTCGAAGGCATGTCGTTTACTCCGGTGCTCCGAACCGAGCTCGCCGCAGGAAAATAAACCTCGGACCGGGCGTTTAACACCAATAGATACATCCGGAATCTCTGTATATATTCCTACGCTACGATCACCGATTTTTGAATCTCAGCTATCTGCTACCGTTCGTCACGTCACATCTAGGCATTACGTAGGATAAATAGGTATATTCAAGAACGTGTAAATACAACATGATGTTCCGTTTGATCCCAGACCGGAGGTCCAGCCTCATCAAGCCCTCGCCTCTTTCGGGGCCCGGTCGCCGATGAAGCAGCGTATGCTTCGGCGCTGACGAACCCGCAGCCATGCCATCCGTCGTTGCAACCCGCTTATGCCGCTCTGTACTTGTAGAAGTCAGTGGGCTAACTTGCTACGCAAACAGCGAATACGTACCTTCAGCGCTTCAGCGCCACCCGTACGTTGGCTTGCGCTACATTCGTGACAGCCCGTGTCTTGAGTTAGACGGGGGCCAGGAGCGCAACCTCAGCTCTATCCGTGTCGACGAGCACAAAGATATCTTAAGTCTTGGGCTCGTGTGCGATCGAGGGCATTGAGTCGGACAGCAGCCTGAGGGCAGCGGCCGCATCGCCCGTCGAGGAGTCGGACACGGTCGTGGCAGAGCGCGAGGCTTTAAGCTCAATATAAAGGCCTAGCCAAGCGCCTTCCGGTTAGCCAGAGCATATTTCGACTGGTCCGGTCCCAAGGTCCAGACTTTGCGGAACACGTCGGGTAAACCGGACTCGGTCCGAATGGGACTTGACGCGCTTCCACGGCTGTAGTCCACTTGGTGGTGAGGCTTCGGAGAGTTGCAGACAGTCGTCATCCCCGTGATTGCACAATGTGTAGATCTTACAGCGCGGATTCTCGGAGCTGAAGGGTGTCCAGGATAGAGTGTCATCGCCGGGACACACACGGCAGCAGATGGACATTGATGAACCACAGTGAGCTATGGTCGCGTGTATATTCATACCAGACTTAATGGTAACAGTGCAAATGGACCCTGTGTATGATGACTGGTAGGATATAACGGAGTCCAAAAAGTGGGCAAGTGACGGCGAGTTACGGGTCGAGTTACGCAGGAACAAGAAAGGGTTGCTACGGGACTTAAATCGACACATCACAGCACATTACCACGCATAAAGGGCATGTAGAGAGCACGGAGATCACGGTAGACGCCCAGGAACAAGAACGCAAAAAGCGAGTCGAGCTAAGCAAAGGACAGTTGTAGAACGCGCTGTCGGAGGCCCAGGTATCGTGCATGTGCATCCATTCCAGTACGGTCATGTTGCATCCGCCTAGAGGGGCGCGTTTGGAAGGGTTCGGGAGAGTGCTGAAACGATGCGTCCAGTTTAGGCCATTTGGGCGAAATCAACAGGAACCAGAGGGCTCAGCGGCGCGCAAGTTAGCCATTTAAGTATTCCCATAGGCTAGAGCAGGACCAAGTCCTGCGCAAGGTTGTGTGCACCTCGCGGCGCGAGCAAGCAAGAGAGAGCAACGTCCGGCATCGGACTTTGAATGCTTCCGAGCTTCGGTCGCTCTCGCAAGGGCACTCCTAGACCAAGTATGCAACATAGAGTCTCGAAAACATGTGCGATAATTTAGCCTCCTATCTCTCAGTACTATAGTAGCTTGATATCATACGTTGCATCTCGGGACTTTGGAGAACAATATTTCAAGTCCTGCTTTAGAGCAACGAAAGCAGGACACGGGATCCTTCACGCGTCAAGGTATTATCCAGGAGACTATCCTATCAACTTCCTAAAACTGTCTGTGCGCCCTATCTCTTTCGACACCGCCCGTACGGTATTGCGCTCACATCCGGATGAATTCTGTTCCCGGATGATCCGTACGATTCCGTACTTTTCCGGCGGACAGCGGGGAAGCGTCCGGGAACCGGATGGTGTCCGGAAGCTTTCCGTCCGTTCCCGGGCTCACAGTGGATAGAGAGTCGCGGAGGTGGCCTCGATACACTGGCTGGACAGCTTAACGGTGTGCGAATCGGCCATCGAGGCGAAAATGAAGGGGACCCATACAGAGTCATCCTTCTCGTGGCCGCGGTGGTCGCAGTAACTGTACTCTGTGCGGAGCGATACGTCCAGTCGCGGGATGCGGAAGAAGTTGATGCGTTTGCGCAAATCCAGCAACAACTGGACTTTCAGGCCTTCGAGGGTGACGGAGTCAAGCTTCTCGAATCTCCAGCGATTCGCCGCGGCAGGAAGCGATTCACCGTTTATGTCGACCGAGCGCAGTGTAAGCTTCAAGAGCCCGCTATTTCCGGCAAGTAGAGCCTCGAAAGTAGAAGCACCGACGCTCACAGTCGAAAGCTCTAGCTCTTCGAGTCAGCCATACCTGTACATTCAATGGATCAAAAAGGCGGATAATGAAGCGTTGCAGCAATGGATCAAGCCCACGAATTACCGCAAAAACAATGCATCGTTTCGCGGATGCGTACCGAGCCATCCAAGCTTTGTGCGCCGGAAACTGCTGGGCCCTACAATGGATGGAATAACTCCCAAAAAGGCGAAAACGGGACGTGTGGGACTTATCCCACGGAAGCATATCCCTGTGGCTGTGAATACTTATCTCAAGGGTCCTCTGAGCGCTCTGCCTGGACCCTTATCCCAGGCACCGGCGCTCAGCGGACTCACTTGCTTACCGCCGTCGTCGAGTCTGCCCGCCGTCGGATGCATCCACCGGCCGCGCCTCGCCGTCGCCGCCGCTGCCCGCCATTTTCGTCGGCACTGCGCGCCCGCCGCGACCGGCGCTCCCGTTCAGCCGTTGCCGCCGGCGCCAAAAATTTGAAAACATTTCTCCACCTGCTCCAGCGTATTCTGTGTCAGTGTGTAGGACAATAAATCCTCGCCAAAAAAAAAACAGATAAAATACTATGCTCTCTGGTATGTACTGCTCTATGGCATGTGCCCTTTCGAGTGGACGGGTAGGTTGGGAGGGAGGGGCTGCCGGAGAACAGTGTCGAGCGAGCGCGGCCGTCGGGTTGCCAGCGGCGGCGCTCTTTCCCGTCCGCCTCACCCAGTCTCGACGGGCTCCACAATTGCACCATCATCGTACGCGCGCGCTAGCTCTGCGCGCGAACTGACCCTGTAATGCGCAAGAATCGTGCGCGCGCGACGGACGGCCGCGGCGCAGATTTTTCTCTCGCTCTGGTGCGCCTCGCATACTCGCACCGCGTGTGATGCCAGCAAGCTAACGTTTTTGTTCTGCGCAGACTTTGCATCTACGTGTAAACGCGCATGCGCTGTAGCTCGGTTGCACGTCCTCGCGCTCGTCCTGGGGACCGTCGTGGCTTCCTTCCCTCCAAGCCCTACGCACGCGCTGCAATCCGCCACCTTCGACTACCACTCGCCTTCAAGCAGGCGAGGACACTCTTCGTACAACCCACGGCGGCGTCAAGACCGGCCAACTCTACTACAACTCACCGTCAGTGCTAAGGCGGGCACTTCGCCTCACAACCGCCCGTCCCGCGGACCCCTCGTCGACGCACAACGACGTAACGTGGGCCACATTCTTTGCGCTCTGCGCACGTCCTAAGCTTCGTGAGTTCCTTTTATTCCCTTCTTAAGCCGTACTTGCGTAGCCTTACCCGTAATATGCCAGGTCCTTCGCTGCGCACTCAGAGTACGCCGGCGCTGTGACTCGAAAACGATCGCCAAAGGCGAGAGGACGACGCGCGAGGAGTTGCGCAACGTGGCCTGCTCGTCCTCCATCTACACGGTGCGTCGGTGCACTCAGTATTGACCTATTTTCCGAGACTCACGCGTTTCGTCAGACTTGAAGTGCATCCCCGCCGACGCTTGCACCTCGAACACGACCATAGACCTCCTCAAACCCTTCTTGGATGACGCCCTCGCGTGTCTAGTGATGGTTCAATGTGCGTCGTCCTCGAAGAAGTTGACATCTCGTCGCATGATCTTTCGTGTCAGACTGAGACTACCCAGTAGAGCTTGCACGCTATACATAGACTTTTATACGCTCGCTCTGCATGATTTCCCTATTTTCTTTCTTTGTATAACGACAGGTGCTATGTACGAACTGACGCACAGCGTCAACGACGGCAACGACGATAAACTGATGTATCAGCCTGAGACACATGCAAAAGTCAGTTCTTTCGCGCTATAGATTTGAGTGTAAGAAAATATATATCGTAAAGCATTGTCTTTTACGGGTAAGCTAGTGTGAGAAAGGTAATGGTGAGGAGGCAGATGTGCGAGGAGTTGGTACGGGGGTGTTGCAAGTTGACCGCAGGTGCAGGCAGGCACAACTCTCTGGGTGTCTCTCCTCTTCTTACATTGAGAGGAAATCACATTTGAATGGATCTCATGTTCTATTACTGGATACAATGTTATGGAAATAGACAATCGCGACGTCAGCAAGCGTGTGCGACTCGGTATTCGCATATGCCTCACATCTACTGTTTCTATGCACAGTTTATGAGAGAATAACACTCCATACTATGTAAGTCTACTATTACTCCAATCCTCTTTTACTAGTAGTAGCAGGAGCTGGCGGAGAGATGATGAGACGGCGGCGAAGGTGCAGCGTACCAGTTTCAGCACCTTGCAGTCGCGCATTACTTCGCGCTAGCGCTGCATCTCTCCTCTTGGGTTCGCACAAGTTGGGAAGATTTAGACCACATGCTGGCTTTATCTGATGGACATAAGACGGAGGTACAACATGTAGAAGTACGTGCTGTACAATGAATCCATGTGCTGTATCACCTCCGAGTCTCGTGCTTTACAGCGAGTTCTCTACTCTCATGCAGCTCCCTCACCCCCAGGTTCAAAAATAAGCACACCAATTGATAAGTCTTATAGATCTTTGTGGTACTGTAAGCCATAGGAGAAGGCAGAGCGACGGGTCCAGCGTTCAAGTCGTAGTGCGAGAACACTGTACTGCACCGTGTCGATCACCATGCGGCCGCAACACCATTGAATTTCGACAGAATACGCAATATGCTGCAATAAGTCGATGATACAGCGTTTGAGCACTTGAGATGAAAGGAGGGCGAGAAGAGACTGTACGAAGGTTGAGGCGAGGTCACCGTCGGCTCATTCCGCATCTTGCTCTCTTCCTCCCACGTCGGTCGTCAACCCACCACTGTGGACGCCACGCCACCCCTTCCAGCCATCTAGCCCATCCAGCTCTCGTCCCCGACTTACAGGCGCGGTTTTACGGCCTTCTCGGCTGTCTGGGTCGTTCGGTTTTTTTTTTCGTCGCGCTCGCTCTCACCCATGGCTCGCCCCACCGCCTCGCCCTCGCCTTCGAGCACGACGCGTATACCGTATCTGCACGCTCTGAGCATGTGGTGCGTCGCTCTGGTTTTTTTTTTCTGCCTTGACAGCGCGCTGACGTCGTCGATTTTTTTTCTAGACGGCCAACACTGCACCCTCACACACCCGGACGCCCAGTGGCCCACTCTTCTACGATGGCGTGTTCGCTCACGCAATCAGTCTGGCGATGCCCGCTGTATGTTCGGCTCGTTTATTACCTTCATGCAGAGCTGACGCGTTCGATTTTTTTTTTTGTAGCGGCCCGTCGACGGCAGTCCTCTCCCCACACAGCCCATACGTGCAGTTCTAGAACTCGTGGGTGCGACTCAGCAGCGATTCGCACCTGCCGCCGCCGCCTGGCTACTTTTTCCTCGTCGCGGCCGAGGACGACGACCAGCAGCATGGCAGCCCGCACGAGGCAGACGCCGCGTGCCTTTGCACTGCGGGCGTCTCGTTCATACTCGACGTCGACGCTACCTCCCGACGGCGCGCGTACACTCCGTCACACACCCACGTGTCCATCGCCGTCAACTCGCTCATCGAGCCCATCACTCGGCGCTTCTGTCGCCGACTCCCTTCGCCGAGATCTTCCACGTCGTCATCGGTGTGCGACCACCGCGACTTTGACCGCGTCCAGCTCGCCTACCCGTCTTCCGTCGCCTCTTCCACCTTCCCGCGACCACAGTCGTTTATCGAGCAGGAACGGACGAGACGACGACGCTTCCACATCGCCGCCTGGCGAGCCGTGTACCGATGAGGACGGAGAACGGGAGGAAGAAGTCGACGAGGCGATCCTGGGCGGTCGAGTTGGGAGGGCGTCTTGCGAGCGCCAAGGTCCATGCGTACGTCAGTGGGGAGGGAGGGTTGCGGTAGAGCGTAGAGCCGGGCTTCGATGTAAAGTAGGTCGTTCATCCGCTCAGCGGACGCCCCGTGTTGATGCCCGATGCAGGATTGCGACGTGCGTCCCTACCGCCGTCCCCTGCCAGTCGTCGACCTACGCGGCAGACGATTGGAGGCGCGTGCAGAGGCCTCATGTCGCATTCGGGCTACAGCTCGTCGTCGCCGCCGCGCTGCTGTCGCCGCGCTGCCACCGCCGTGCTACCACCGCCGCGCTGCCCCCGTCGTTACGGCGGGCAGTGGCAGATCGCTACGTGCATCGCCGAGCATGTGCGATTCCGCCCGTTCCGCGGCGGTCATCCTGCAGCGCGGGCTGGTACCCTCGTCCGCGAAAGAGGCCCTGTCGCCGGCGCCGCGCGACTGGCGCATGCGAGCAGATTGCGCGCGTGCCGCGTTCTGCTTCCCGCGCGCCGCGCACCCTCCCCTCTGCTCGTTTCCGATGCCCTGTTGTCCTGTCCTGTCATGTCGCGCACGCCGCCCGCTATCGTGCTGGAGCTGCGTTCTATACCAATGCACGTTTTTTTTTGCCAGTCTCTGTTATCGAGAGTGCACGGTGATTGACGGGTTATGACCGATTTGCATTCCCGGCCGTGCATTTCGAATATTTATTTATTTATTTGAAAGGCCGCCCGAGGCAGATTATTTATTTATTTTTGAGTTTGTGTGCTGTGGCAGCCTGGGGGAGGATATATACGTCCGAAATCGACTAGAGTAAGTCACCGCTGTAACGAAGTAGTAGAACGTGAGCCTTGCTTTCTCAAGGTCTCAGGTTCGACCCTTCTATCTTCCTTTTAATCCTCTATTTCTCGCAGCGCGCTGGGCGCAATGCATGGCTTGCGCGAGCATCCGCAGTGCAAGGCTTGAAATGCCCGGAACCGATTCGGGATTCCATGCATTGCACGCGCGGTAAGTCCTGGGCTTGATCCATTGCAGCAACGCTTGGATAACCGCGAAATGATCCATTGATTGTACACCGTATATACTTCGAGTGCGGTACCGACAAATCCTGACAAGAATTTCGGGTACACGCCGCAGAGATACAACCGCTTCAGGGCTGGCATGTCGATCCGAAATGAGGCTGGGAAGTTCGGTCGCCTGACGGCGCGGGGCTCGTGCCGTATGTGTAGGCTTGTAAGCCGGGGAGCCGGCAGAGTCAAAAGTTTGGCGATTAGATCCGCATGAAAATCAGAACAAATGAGGCTAAGGTGCGTAACCCTGTGCATGTGCGCTTCGACAGCGGGTAGCACGGCGCACTCGGGTCCAGACGACGGTGGAGATGGAGACCCACCGTCATCGTCATCGTCAGTTTCTGCATCAGGGACATGCCGCCAGCGAATGACGAGACGGAGGGCCAACCCACGGGAAAGGCCCATAATGTCCTGACAGAGGCCGAGTTCAGCCGTTTGGGGAAGCTGCACGTCCGTCCAAAGGGCAGCTTGATCTCGAGCTACGCGCCGCCACTTGGTGCACACGTGCGCAAGGGTGAATATAGTTCTGGTTGGTGCAGGTTTCGGCCACTGCGAGTCTTCCGCACAGGCGGCGTGCGCGAAGTAAAAGATTGTTGCTAGAAGCTCATCCGATAGCTGGTTAACCGGAGTCGTCGCGTTTCGCCAGTCACGAACGCGCGCGAGGAGAAAGTCAAGAATCTGGGCAGAGTCGTGCAGTGCTGCCTGCGCAGGTGCAAGGTCCGACATGCTATCGATGAATTAGGACAACCAATTTAACAATGCGAATAAAACTCTCGCACCTCGCCAAGACGCTGGCGCCAAGGTTCAGCGAGTCGAGAACGTCTAGAGATCCTCCGACTGCGGAAAGCTGTGCGCGCACGCCAGACAAGACTGGTAGCGCTGCCATTGTGGAATGGCATGAGGCAAGTCTGGTTCCGGTAACATCCGGCCAACGCGTCAACCCCGACATTGCCTCCACAGCGCTTTTGGTGAATCTGAGCATCACCCTAGGTTACCAAAAGCATGCGCCAATTTATAAAGTTATAATTTGCAGTGAAAGCATGCATTAGATTTATCGTATAATATTTTGCAACTACGGACGAAGCCATCAGCTAGTACTCAGACTCATAGTTCGAGTCTTGATCTACTTCGCTGTCACCGACTCCATCTTCGTCCTCATCCTCACCCTCATGATCGTCCCTGTTGTCAGTGTGTGTGACTTCCTCCCCCTCTCCCTCTCCTTCGTCCTCACCGTCACCATTGTCCTCGGTCTCACGCTCGTCCTCAACCGCGTCCTCGTCCTCGTCACAGTCCCACTCCACCTTCTCGGCGCGGGAGTTTAGAGAACCAGATGCCTGCAACACGGGACAGCGGATGCACGCAAGGCAGAGAGTCTTCAACTTCGTCTCCCCGTGGTCTATTAAGTCCAACAGTGAAATGAGGAAGTCACTGGTGACGAAGAGGTTGGGATGATCCTCAAGCTCCGCGTAGAGGTCGATCTTCGTGAGGGCCGGACAGCGAAGCGCCTTCGCTCCCAAACGAACGTGCGAAGCGTCGAACGGCTTATAAGCGTCACGAGGGCGTGGGTGTGCGCGATTGTGGCAAGGGTGAAAGATAATGGTCAACGTCGTCAGACAGCGCAGCGGCGCGCTTTCGACCACTTCCGCCAGCTGCGCAAAGAGGCAGGGATTGATGGTAAGGTCGGTAAGGTAGCGGAACAGTCGGAAATCCAGAGCCAGGTGGTTCAGCAGCTCTGCACGCGATAGGGACATGTTCTCCGCCTCGAAATGACGCGCGTGCGTGAGGTGTTGGGACCAGAAATAAACGTCGCATGACTCGCCACAGGATGTTATATCCGCACTCGTCGCCTTTAAGGGACGCGTGAACAGACGCAGAAGATGGTCCGACCCAAGGCGTTGTCGTGGCTTGAGCTTCAGATCTATACGAGCGAGCGAGGGAAAGTCTACGCGTCTATATATAGCGGGCAACATGCTCGCCGTAGAGTCCTCGAGGGACAAAAACTCGAGATTGGAGACCGGCCACTGGTAGACCTTTGAAGAATTCGGCGCCTGTACGAGTTCGATCCCCAGGGTAAGGGCGGTGAGAGCGGGATTCAGAGAGCAGACGCGCGCGATGGCGTCTATCCTCAGGCGACCGCTCCCTCGGAGGTCCAGATCGGTGAGGCGAGTCAGAGGATACGCGGCGAATTGCTCGGCGTGAATGTTGACGAGAGTGAGCGAAGTCAATCCAGACAAAGAGGCTGTGAAGTCATTGTTAAGAAGCTTGTAGGAGGTGGTGGGCACCAGGTATCTCGGTGGGCCCCGAGGCGAATGCTCCAGATGCAAGATGACGAGATTGGGGAACGGGACGGAGAGAAGATCGGTGACGGCGTCAAAATGCCATTCCCGGAATCGAAGTTCGAATTCGGACAGCTGGTGAGCGTGCGCCTTGAGCATGTCGGTCGTCGCGGTAACGCTGAGTTTATCGCCTTGCTCGTCCTTGTCCTGGACATCGTGCGAAGGAGATTCGGGTTTCGACTCGACAAAGAAAGACATCTTGACAGTGACAAGCAGCTGCTTTGCGCGGCGCAAGTACGTCTGCAACACCTCCAGGTGGGCGTGCGCTGGTGGCCTTACGGCCCTCCATAGATGCGGATCGTCGAGGGCCGCGGCGCGCCATTTTCGACAGACATGAGTGACGAATATCTGGTCCGCGACGCTTGGAATATACCAAAACGACTCCGTGGCCTCGCGAAATATCATGCATAGCACTTCTGGCGAGAGGCGGTTGACGAGACTCAGCGCGTTATGCTGCGCCTTGGTTCGGACAGCGAACGCATTGAGCTGCGCTTCGTATTCTATAAGCGCTTTCACGAGCGTCTTACGCGCGTCACCGCTGGTTGCACTGCTTCCAATCAGGACGCTGCAATTACAGGAAAATGAGCGGTACAGACCATGTTGCGACTGCCGCGTCAAGAGCGGACCATTGCGACTTGAGCTCGAGCACATTCTTGGATAATGCGCTTCCCAGCTCGCTCAGACTGACGTCCGCCATAGCGGTAGAAGTCAAGGAGGATAACCGGCAAGCGCCGCCATAAAGCGTGTTTTACCTCCGAGACGGAAATACTGTAGCGGAAAAGACATTGCTTTGGCTTCAAATATTTCTACCAGCATTGTCCTAATGGTAAGATTTCCTCCAGTATTCTTGACAGCACTGAACCTGTCCTGAAGTTGATAAATATTCTCGCGAACCTCGTTGTCAACACTCGTTACATAATGTACATTAGACATGCATACGGTAAAAAATCTAATCCAGAGGGACACAAGAAGTAAGTAGCATATAGTCAGTCAACGTCCCCTCCAACCGAAGTCTCAACGACCACGCCAAGAGCCACGACCCCTCTTAGTACCACCACCTCCACCACGGTAGCTAGACGAACTCGCCTGAGTACCGCCTCCGCGGTTGGACGAAGAGGCATACGACCCCGAGCCCCTTCCACGCTTGGCAGTGGACGACGCCGCCCCGTACGCGCTCCCCGTCGACTTCCTCTTCGCCCCGCCAGCGCCGCCAACATTCGTATCCATGTCCTTCAACTTCGCATCCTCCCTCGTCCAACCCGGATTCGCCTTCTTCCACCCCTCGACAACCTCCTCGCACCTCGCAAGCAACTCCTCCCAACTATGATCGCTCATACTCCCAAACGCCGCATGCTTCGACAGTTTCTCCGCCGTCACGCGCGGAGAAGTGATCCCGAACGCGACGCGAGTAAGGAACCGCGCGTCGTTGCGGATGGGTCCGACAGCGTCGAGTACGGCGCGGAAGAGCCGCTCGTTGAAAGGCGGAGGGGTATACGCGTACGTCACGGCCGCGGCGCCGCCGTTCCGACACACAGTACACACTCCACAATCCTCCCCCGCCTCCCACGCGTCGCCGAAGTACTCCGTCAGGCTGCGCGGGAGACACGTCCCCGCCGCTGCCCACTCGAAGACGCGCTCCATCCTCGCGACCTCCGCGTTCTCCCGCTTCACCATCTCGTCGAACATTACGTCCGCAATGCGATTAATCTCGTCGTCGTCTGTGGGCAAGTCGCGCAGGAGTCGGTAGCGGTTGAGTCGCTGCGAGGCTTTCATGACGATCCAGCCCGCGTCGTGCCACTCGTTCAACTTCATAACGACGTTGTCGCGCGAAACGTTGAAGCCTGGCGCGGCTGCTGCTTCTGTGACGTCGATAGTGTACTTTGTGCGCGTCTTGTTGAGTTGCGCGTGCATGAAGATCGCCTTGGCGGGTGGAGATGTGTCGGCGCGGGCTTTAGAGTAGAGTGTCGGGTCCGCGGTGTATTCGTACTCGGCGTAACGCGGTGTCACAGCACGAAGGTACCCAAACTCTTGACGCAGCTCCAGTTGAGCGTACAACAGTCCGAGGGTGACGTCCTGCTCCGAAGTCAGTAATGTCATATAACCCCAGAAGAAAACAGCAACGTACGCGGATGTCAAGGTCGCGTCCGAGATGCCACGCCTTGATCTCGAGTACGTCGTTCTTCTTGACGCCCTGCGCAATCGCCTGGATGCATGTATGCTTCACCATCTCGCGCACGGAATCCTTCGAAGGTGTGTTCCCACGCGCAAAGTTCTCGAGGATGCAGCGGTCGCCGGCGTGGAGGAAGAGCGTGCATGTGGAAGGTTTGCCGTCACGTCCCGCCCTGCCGACTTCTTGCGAGTATCCTGCGCCGAGTCAGCGCGCTTGAGGGACATATACCACGGTGGCACGAACCTTCGAGGGTCTTGGGCAAGTTGAAATGGATGACGTTGCGGATGTCAGCTGCAGTCTAGTCAGAGAAATCTTTCTCTCCGACGCATATACGAACCTTTATCGATACCCTTAGACACAAACATCAGCCCAGACCAGAAGTGTACAAGACGCTGCAGACTTGCCATTCCGAACGCAATCGTCGCGCACACCACAGCATTCGGCGATTCCATGAACCACTCCTGCGTCGTCTTGCGCGCCCCGACGTCCATTCCGGCATGATAGAAGCGAGCAGGGATACCCTTTGCAACGAGTTCATTCGCAACGTTCTCTGTGTTCTGCTGCCTGGTGACGTAGATGATGGTCGGGCCTGGCGAGGCGCGTATGATGCGCGCGCAGCGCTCGATGCGGTCTGAGCCCTCCGGGTCGTCCGGGATACTTTCGATTTGCAGGTGCAGGCTACAACCCACGGGTGAACAAGAGAATGGCGAAAGGAAAACATGGACTGACTTATGCCGATAAGACGGTATGCGGAAGATGCCCTCGTCGACGTCGATGTCGAACGCGCGCGCGATGTCCTCCGCAACGGCAGGGGTAGCGGTCGCCGTCAAGCACAGGATGCGGTTCACGTAGTTCTCCTTCGCGAAACGCGCAATCTTGAGGTAGTCCGGACTGCAGGATATTAGGAACGCGCGAGAGGCACGGAGGCGAGTGCGGCGCACCGGAACGCGTCGCCCCACTCGGAGACACAGTGCGACTCGTCGACGGCGAGCAGTTCGATTTCGAAACCGGCGATGAGCGTCATGAAACCTTCCATGTTCAATCTGCGCAATGGCGCATCAGCAGAAGCTAGAATGTACAAGGCGCGGGGAGGACTCGCCGTTCTGGGGCGACATAGAGCAGCTTGAGCGTCTTGTTGCGCAGGGCCTGGACGGTCTCCTGGTACTCTTCCTTGCTCTGCGACGAGTCGATGCGGCCAGCTTCAATTCCCCTCTTTACGCAGGCGTCGACCTGGTCCTGTAGTCGGCGTTAGTCGGTGCGCTATGACCGCTGTCTCGCCCACTCTACCTTCATGAGCGCGATGAGCGGGCTGATACACAGCGTCAAGCCCGGAAGCATGAGCGCAGGCAGCTGGTAGACCAAGCTCTTCCCGGTACCTATTGCCCTCAGCGCTGGGCTCGCGCTCGCAGACGATGTGATGCTCACCGGTGGGGAAGACGACGAGCGTGTGCTTGTTGTGGACGACCAGACGCTCGATAGCTGGCTCCTGCTTGCCTCTGAAGCTACCCAACCCGAAAGTCTCCCGAAGAATTTCGTGTGCTTCGTCCATGACGGCGGAAGAACGTTGTGGCTGAGAGGAAAGGAAGAAAAGTCGGAGTTACAACTCGCGTCTCTCCGATGCCCGTTACAGCCGGGTCTCTATCTTACAGTTATTCTGAACGACAGGTAACGGCCACATGGGCCTGTCTAAGAGTGATGAGAGTCCTCTACCACTGGCTCATCGGGAGACATGTTGTATCGGCAGTGGAAGAAAGTAGCTATGGCATTGCGACACGATGAAGAGGCCGTGTTGCTGTACAGCGGAATACAGTAAGCCTGCGGGCACGTCAGGCATGTGTTATCGTGGACCCGGAGGCTTTGGCGTCCGCCTGCCGGGTTCCACTCGTAGGCACATTTGGGCTCTCTGGTGCTTTTTCGAACAGCCACCAGGCAGCCAATGGCGCAAGCGTGTCGAACCGCCCCACATCGGATGCCTGCTCGTCAGACGTTGACAGAACACGACTTCCGGCGAGGCCAGCAACCATCAGAGTGTCGAACATGACGCCATTGTCGTCGAGCTTCACTGGTACGCCTGCGCACCCGGCGGGTATGTCGCCGGACTGCACGATTGGATACGCCGCGCCATCGAGAAGCAGATGAATGTCGCGCTCGTTCTCCATATCCTCGCGCTGATCAGGAATCCATTTGCCCTTCGCGTCGAAGACGCAGAAAGCAGTGAGCCAGCCAGAGAGGAACGACGGGCCGCTCCCGCCGCGACGCCAATGTACAATCTTGGACCAGAACGCATGTAGCTCAGCGTCATCACGCACGCCAGCCTGGGAGCCAGCACATGCATCAAACGTCCTGACGAAGCGTTCGAGCACGGGCATGAGTAGACGGTGCCAAAGCACCGCGTCGCCGCCATAGTCTTGAATCCTGTCTGCGCGCCGAACGAGGCTCTCCCAATCTGCGCGCTCACCCTCGAGCGTGACACGCGGGAGACCGCAGAGCATGCCAAACGTGTATGAGAAAAATTCCTGGAGCGTGCTCATCATGAGTACGCTGGCAACGATGCGGTCGTTCTCTGTCGTGGTGCTGAAGTCGGGCACGATCCATTCACGCAGCTGTGGATCCACAATGCGCGTAGCGAGCAGGTCCGTCATAGTGCGTGCCATGCGGCCGAAGTCGGCGGTGTAGCGGCTGCCGACGTCGAGTACGACGAGCTCTTCCTGGCCCTCGTGGGCGACGAACCGGCCTCGTAGGCGCTTCGAGTTGCCCGGCTCGTTCACGAAGAACGAGAACTGCACAAGGATGGCAAGCCAGATATCGTCTGGGCGCAGAACGAGCGCATGATGCAGGTTGTAGGCCCGTACTACGGTGTGGATTAGACCGTTGTTGTTATAGAGAACGGGGTCGGCAGCGGGCAGAGCAGCGTCGAGGTTACCGAACGACGAGTTGAACAGTTCTTTGCACTCTTTCCGATGGGCAGGCGAAAGCAAGGCGTGCGCCGTCTTAACGCGGCTCTCGCTGAGTCCTTCTACAGGTGCTAGATCGTGCTGGGCGACGGTGAAGGTTACAGGCATGGTGGAAGGTCGAGAAGGACTCGGAACTAGCCGGCCCCAATCGTGACCGTAGGATAATCTAGAACAGTCCAAGCGGCTCCAGCTGTCATTGACCGAGTAATTGAGCTTGACTGGGCAACATGCGTATTGCAAGGCCTTTGAGGGCTGGAGAAAGCCTGCTGAGGCCT
The DNA here is from genome assembly GCA_001632375.1 of Exidia glandulosa HHB12029. Lineage (NCBI taxonomy): Eukaryota > Fungi > Basidiomycota > Agaricomycetes > Auriculariales > Exidiaceae > Exidia > Exidia glandulosa. The sequence goes on along the minus strand of KV425888.1, from coordinate 344,722 downwards.
ACGTGTACCTATAAGACCGTACATGGATCCCGGCTTTCATGATCATCGAAAGAGATGTCACTCCACAGCCTCTGTCAGAGTCTCCACCCACTCCACCACCTCCGCCCTTGCGGCTAATTCTCCAAACGTTTGCAGCTCCGGGCACGTTATTCCGTAGATACAGAGGCGTTTCAGAGTCGATTCTCCGATATCCACCAAGTCCAAGATGGACGTTATGAAGCTGCCAGCCTTCACGACGACCGATTTCTTGCAGTCAGCTCCGATAGAAAGTTCGACGAGGCGCGCACAGCGTATAGTTTTCGAGCCCAGTTGCACTTGCACGTGCTGCGTATCGAAAGGGTTACTCGCGTCTCGATCTTCTGACGAGCCGTGCTCGTGGCAGAGTCGGAAATCAATATCGAGGCGCTCGAGACTGCAGAGCGGGGAGCCCTCGACGATATTAGCGAGGGATGCCCATATGCACGGGTTGATCTTAAGGTCCGTCAAGAGCGTCAAGAACCGAAAGTCGTACGCCAACTGCTGCAGCAACGCCAAGCGCGTCCCAGAGAGCTTCTTCGCAATGACGGTCCGCGACTGCGTCAAATCCGAGATGTAGACGTCGCACGAGCTACCGCAGCTCATAATCTCCGCATTCGTTGGTTTGTTAACGTGCGCGAAGATACGCGAAACGTGATCGGGTTCGAGTTCGTAGGTGCTGTCCAGTTCGAGCGTGATATTCGGTACGTCGGCAAAGTCGATGCGCCGATAGATTTCGGACAGACTGAGTACTGCCTTTCCATCCAGGTGGAGGGTCGTTATCATCGGACTGAACCACTTGAACAGCCTGTCCGACTGCACCGGGAGAAGCAGGGTGCCGATCGCAAGGTGGACAAGACCGTGGTTGCGTGAACAGATGCGAGCGATGGCGTTGTACACAAGGCGCATGTTCCCGCGGACCGTGAGCGATTGCAAGTTCGTCATCGGGAAGTAGGAAAGCCTGTCAGCGTGTACGTTGACCAATGTGAGAGCGACAACGTTGGCGAGCGATGCAGTGAAGTCGTTTTCGACAAGGTCGAAGCGAGTGGTATCTTGCTCGTTGTAGTAGTAATAATCGCGCCGCGGACGAGGGAGATACTCCAGATGGAGCACTTCAAGATGTTGGAAAGCGACGGACAGGAGACCAGAAACAGCAGCAGCATCTTCGTGGCGAAAGTGTAGGACCAATGTGGTCAATCTGTGACTATGCGCCTTCAGCGTCGCGGTGATCGCGGCAGCTTTGGCAACCTCGAGGTAGTCGTGCTTCTTGTGGAGCGGTGTACTGTCCTTCGCCTCCCGGAAAAAGCTCATTCGGGTCGAGCACAACAGATCTCTCGAGCGTTGCAAGAACAACTGAAGAACGTCGTGCTGCGCGTGCAACGGCGAGCAGACGAACGTCCAAATGAGCGGATCGTCGAGGGCAACGGCGCGCCAACGAGCGCATACGTGCGTAATAACTAGCTGCTCCTTCAGCGACGGTCCGAGCAGCGTCACGCCACAGAAAGACCGGAAAATCTCGACGAGGAGCTCTGTCGAGAGGCTGTTTGCCGGGCTCAGCGCGTTTCGCTGCACTCTGACGCGGGCAGAGTACGCGTGAAGCCTTTGGTCGATGTCTTCAATACATCTTAGGATGTCGGCGCGCGCGATGTTGTCAGACGCTCTGGGTGTGTGGCGAAGTCAGGTCTAGCTGGAAACTGTGGCACGTGTGACAGACCCAGCACTAACTGAAGCGGCACAAGTAGCAGAGTCACCACAGAGGTCATCTACGGCTTTAGACAGCGCAAGTCCAAGCACAGAAACATCGCCCATGGTAACAGGAAGCGGAGAGTCGGCAGCGGCTGATGCTGGGTTAGGTCGTGGCAACTCCGCCACAGCTGTGCCAGAGTAAGTTTGCCGCGCCGAGCTCAGCTACTGATCGATGGTCGACCGTCAATTACGGTCCGTCAATGTCCACCGGTCAATGACCGCTTTTCATAGTTACTGACTGTGCACGTCGGAGAGAAGGCGGTTACGGAGGCCGAGGGCGGAAGCTCCGTCGACTGCCCGTCCGTCCCAAGCTCTTGTTGTAGTAGAACTTATCTCTAACAGGAGTCGATCACTTGTTTGAGGAGCTTGTAAAGAGTGAAGACTCTCACTGCGCAAGGCTGATACATGTACATCGCGTGACTTTTGCCGCTGCTGGAGAGTTCACTACAAGTTCAAGGTACGCGTCCAGTGCGTTCGGCCAGGATACGCGCTGGGGACAAAGGATGCCGAGGATACGCTACTGCGTACGTCCGGCATGTCGTATGCATTCTGCGTGCTTGTTCATCCTGACAGTGACGGGCTTGAGGTATGCGCACTGTCGTCCAGGCGTCTACCAAAACATAGTTTGTTGTATGTCAAGTGCACAGGAGCTCATTTCCCGCGCTGCCAGCGCACACTCTTACAGCATTGACAGCCAGCGCTGGTCACTCACGGCTAGCTTATTGAGTTATAATGGCCCACGGGACTCGGGATTCACGTAGGCGCGCCTCTCGGCACTGTTTTTGTTAGGCAGGCGCTTTGGAGCAAGCAGCGGAGAACCTTCGTTGTTGTAGCCAATATTGGCTGCAAGTATCCAAGCGAGTGAGGCTGGAACGTTCCCCACGATGAAACAAGAAAACAATGACCTAACACTCCTGTGAAGACTCTATACATGACGCCAAGATCATTGCCTCCGCCTACCAATGAACAGTATAAAACCCGTCCGGAGAGGTCGTTCTCCCTCATCCCACAATCAACCACCCAGTCAACCCGCTCGTCTTCTTCGCTATGAAGTTCCTCGCCATCGTCCTCCTCGCCGTTGCGGCTGCCTTCCCGGCCGAGGCCTGCAAGTGCCTTGACGTCGGAGGTGGCAACAACATCGGTAATACGCAGAACTGCTGCGCCAGCCTCAGCGGGTCGTTCCAGGGTGGGAACGACTGTGCCGCGGGCTCCATTTCGGAGCACCTCAGCAACTTTAGGTCGTGCTGCAAGAACCGCGGCAGCCAGACCTCGGACTGCGACTTCCCTTAAGTGCCGGTAAGCAGCGTACTTGACCTTGACCATTCATGAGGCTCTGACGCTGGCGAAGACGTTAGACATGGCCTCGACGGGAGATGTAGGTCGCAGGCTCTAGCCTTGGTCCATCGCATGTCGACATCTTTGTACCCAATATACGAATCTTTGAGATATGAAGTTCGTTCTCAGCGAGTCAAACTGTCGCGATTGAGAGAATGTTGTTGGAGTACATTAGTCATAGTCGTCCGGGATCTCCGAGTCGTTCGTCAATTTCTTGAGTACTTCCAGTTGTTTTTTCCCCCTCGCTTCAGCAGATCCAGGCTACCTCGGCGCCATGTCAGCATAGCTGCAGAGGCTCCACACACACACTCCTCAGCGCGCACACTTCTCCCTGACACATGTCTGGTACAGAAGTGGTTACCGGTGTGCAGACAAGTCACAGTGTCGCTTCCTGACGTCTCTGACTATTTGTCTGTGTCCGTCGGTCTCTTCTTGCATTCACTATATACTTGTCGCTCAGGAACGGTCATTGCGCTTGTCAATGACGGACAGACAGCAACGAACAGTAACCGACCCTCAATTCAGTCACTGACTGTGTCTGTGTCGGGTGTCGGTTCAACTTCAACGTTGATCTCGTGTTCCCTAGCCCTGCACAGCAAAAAAACGGTCATTGACCTCCATTCATTTCCCACTAGCTATCGGATGGTCACCGCGGGACGCACTTGCAGCGGCGCGGTGGCAGTTTAACATTTGACGTTTCGACAACCAGGTAGTGACCGCTCGGGCCAGAAAACGTACTGCTGTGCCACAGTAAACGAAAGTCATCCGAAAAGCCGGCTCCAAATATTCCTCTGGTCCAGCTAACTATCAATTATATATACATCACGGGCGCGGTGGCGATGTGTATCAATAGCAACATTGTCTACACGAAGTCTCGAGAACGATAGTTGGTCCAGTTGCCGATCTCCAAAGTCCAACAGGTTCAGGATATACGCCAGCGATGTCGGCGAGAGACTTCTCCCTAGTGCGCCTACAACCTGAACGGCAGCAACGGCTACGCAAGGGATGCCTTCCGCATGATGCCGCATCACCACCTCTAAGTCCACTACGTCTCCTTCAGGAAGTTTTCCAGTGAGCAGCCTGGGCCACAGCTGCTCCCTCGATAGAAGCGCGGATAGGTCGATGACAAGGGTCCAAGGCGTTTGCGGCGCTCGTTGTCGCACGACATCACCCACCACATTCCACGTCTCCGGTGTCACTTGGACCGTGTGAACATGCATTTGTGCGGTGGCGTCAGAGTCCAGCCACAAATATTCCACGACACTCTTCACATCCGATATGTCCCCGGTTCTCAAGGATAGCAGACGATGAAACTTTGCCGAAGTCACCTCTATGCAGGGCAACGATCCGCGGGTGTGCAACTTCACCGTGTGCACGTCGCCGATGCCGGAGAGCAGGTATGCTGCCCATGGGAAGTCAACGCGACGGGTGTTGTGATATCCGATCAAAGCACCGATGGGGTCGTAGGTCATGTCGATACTGGCGATGTGCGAGAGCGCGATGCTTCTGCGCAAGACAGTCAATGAGTCTGACGACATTCCTGTCACGACCAGAGATTGCAGTTCGGGAACGGCCCACCGAGTCGGTGGGGAGGTACCGCGTAGGCCGATGTTTCGAAGCGAGAGGGAGCGCAGTGTCGTGTTCCTCGTAAGGACACCTTCGAGATCTGAGCCTTGGATGTCCATATCGCCAAGACAGAGCTCGTGTAAGCATGTCCCGCGAAACGAGGGGAGGATCGAGGAATCAAGGGCGTTGAGGGAGAGATGCGACAGAACGGGCATATCCAGCGGTAATATTAATGGACTGGTAAACACCGTGCGACCTCCATCTCCGGGGATGTGGTGTCCGAAGCATAGTCGGGAGAGTCGAGGAGCTGTTGTCGCGAGGACTTTGAGCGCTGCATCACTGTATGACTCATCAAAGACGACGCTGAGACCCGTAAGTCGCTCCGCGTGCGCCTGGAGGGCGGGCAAAATGGCGTCGGCGTATTCGATGGCGCGCGAAGAAGTGCCAGCGGGAAGATTAGAGGCCGCAATATCTCTCCACGCAATCGAGACCGAGCAGGGAAGGTCGCTTGACAGCGCCAGTAAGCGGTCACAGTCTCCAGAGCTAGAGTCGACCGTCTGTGGCAACTGCACATCCGTCCATAATGCCGCACCTCGAAACGCGACGCTTCGCCAGCGCGAGCACACATGCGCAAGATGCACAGAGACCCGAGCTACAGCGCAGCCTGGCCACGGACCCGCGTGTTCACGAGCATCATCGCACACGAGTAGGAAGATGCACGCAAGCAGCTCATCCGACAGCCGGTTGACTTGGGCAAGCATGTTGCGCCAGCCGCGAGTGCGCGCAAGAATGGCGTCGAGACCATGAGCCGTGTTGGTTAGCGTGTCTTGCACGGATTCTACATGTCGAGTGCTTGCCGAGCGGGTGAGAGGAGGTTATATAAATCGGGTAGATGCACACCATGCGCGGACGCTCGGACCAATGCTGAGCGCGTCAAGAGCGTCCAAAGGGCGTTGAACTGCATCCAAGCGCTCGAGAACGGCTCTAATCGCCGTAACGGCCATGCGAGCAGGTCAAGTCTAAGACGCGTCGCGGTCAACTCCGGTGTCGACTTCATTCTTGACCACAACCCGGATGTGCGCAGTTCGTCCGAGTCCGTAGCGCCTCGATGATTCTATACGATGCCTCATTCTCCGCACTGATTGTTCTTCGCACGCATCGTCCGGCACGGTGGAGACGGCCCGCTCGGAGACAGCGCGAGCGTCATACGACCTCGAAGCCAGGCTTCTTCGTGCCCGCCACGTATCTGTATAAATGAAACACTCTCTCTCTGCATTCTTCTCTGCTCTCGTCAGAGCGCACCATGATGCTACGCCCAGCTATTTTCGTGCTGTTCCTCCTCACCGCGCACGCCCGCGTGCACCCACGCGCCGAGCGCCCGTTCTCAACCTGGATGGCCGACTCTGTCATCGCGCGCGGCCAGGGGCACGGTTTATCCACCTCCGGCACGCCTCAGGTCTCGTACGAACACGGCACCTTCCATTCCGCTTTACGCCAACTGGTAAACGTCACGGGCAACGCAACATACGCGCAGTGGATCCAGAGCGGGATCGACAACGTCTTGAACTCGGACGGGACTGTGGGCGCGACGTACAACATGAGCGCGTTCACGTTGGACGATTTGAGGATCGGGCCGTCGTTTATCAAGTTGTATGTGTGCAGCTTTCGTTCGTCGAAGTTTTGCTTATACTGCTCAGATACCAGAGCACGGGAAATGCAAAGTATAAGAAGGCCTCGGATGAGTATCGGACGCAGCTTAACAAGCATCCGCGCAATACGAAAGGTGCGTCGGGACATTACATATGTCCATCGAAGTACCAACATCCTCCACCAGGCGGCTTCTGGCACAAACTACGCTACCCGGACCAAATGTGGCTCGACGGTCTGTACATGGGCGAACCCTTCTACGCTCTCTACGCCGACACATTCGAATCGCACAACGTCACCGCCTTGACCGACCTCCAAAACCAATTCTCTCTCATCTGGTCACACTGCCGCGATACCAAGACCGGTCTCCTGCGACACGGGTACTTCGACCTCGCAGCAGCATCTCGTAGTCCGACGCCCGTATGGGCTGACCCTATATCTGGAGCGAGTCCGGAAGTATGGATCCGCGCGGTGGGATGGTACGTCGTCGCATTAGCCGACCTCCTCACACCGCCGGACAACTTTCCCACCACCCATCCCGCGTACGCAGCGCTACTAGAGCAGTACCGCACTCTCATCCCCGCGCTCGCAAAGAACGTCGATCCCGCGACTGGAGCGTGGTGGTTGGTCATGTCTCAGCCCGGTCGCGCGGGGAACTACATCGAAAGCTCCGGCAGCGCGATGTTCGTCTATGCCATGCTTAAAGGCGTCTCGTCCGGTCTCTTAAAGGATCCGGACGGTGCTATTGTTAAGGCTGCGAGTAGGGCGTACGAGTATCTTGCGGATACGTTCGTTCTCAAGAACGCGGACGGGACGCTCAATTGGAATGGGACGGTCATCGTCGGGAGTCTGGATCAGGATGGGACGTTCGATTATTACATCAAGCAGGTGCGTGGTTTGGTTCGTTGTATATCTGGAGTTTCGCTCAACACTCGCTGCAGCCGATCAATATGAACGACCTGAAGGGCGCAGCGCCGTTTGTTCTGGCCTCGATCGAATACGAGAAGCTGTAGACTTTGCTGTCTCAACGCACCATGATAGGTTGCTACGAGAAGAGTGTTTCCCATCGTACGAAGAGTGAGCTGATGTTCCAATCTGAGCCTGGTTACAGCGACGAGCAAATCTGTAGTAAGTTCATAGTACTAGACACATTGCCCGAGCCCGAGCGAAATTCTTAGAAAGTTCCTTCAAGTCTTTGTCACTGCAAGTATGGTCCGCGGCATAATACTGTGCTCCGTCTCTGTCGGTACAAGCTGAGTGGATTTCGCTATGTCTGACTAAGGCATGCCACGGCGGCAGAGCGCGCGTCCCGGACCGCAGCCGCGTTACGGTCATCCCGGTGCAATGCTGAGTGATCGCTCCAGCCACTCTCGCTGTTCTCTTCCCGCAACGACGACCACAGCGAGAGATGGCTGAAGCGTACGTCCTTCGCGCCCTACGCGCCCTGTCCACTCATTCCATCGCCAGACAATCGCATTTCCTGGGCGGCAACCCCTTGAACCGGCTCTCCTTTCTACGCACCTCGCCAACGTTCCTCGCAGCGGCAACGCGGCACCCGGATGCGCGCTGGGTGCTCTTCACGGCGGGCGGGAAGCCGCTCGTGCGCACCTCCCATGCGCGGCGCACGACCAACCTCGCGACGCTCCGCACGGACGACGTGCGCGCGCTCGTAGGGCCCGACCCGCTCTTCGGTCAGACGCAGACAGCCGGCGAGACCTTCCTCATCCCAGAGGGCGAGAAGATGCCCGCGATGGAGGCCGCCCGGATTCGCGGACCGCGCATTATCTTCCTCGGCGTGCTCGACAAGACGCCCGACGACGAGCTCCCCAGCGCCGACAACGGCTGGGCGATCGTCGGTGCGCCGTACTTTGCGGTCGACGTGCAGGAGGAGGCAGCCAGCGATCTCGACGCGTTGGCGAAGAAGCATTCCACCGAGGACGCGGAGGTCGAGTTCGTCGAGCCGTTTGGCACCATGGGCGATTTCGAGCCGGGCGAGGCGGCCATCTTCGCCGTAGCTCGCAGTATGCTCGACTGGAACTCGCAGCGGAAGGTGCGTCGATATCGTTCTGTTTCGATGGAGTTCTGACGAAAATAGTTCTGTCCAGCGTGCGCGTCACCAGTGTACTCGCTCTGGGCGGGATGGAAGCTCGGCTGTTCGTCGCTCCTCCCTTGGGCAGATAACGGCAACAAGCCACCCTGTCCGTCTGGCAAGGGGCTGCACAACTACACGCACCCTCGTACAGACATCGCCGTCATCACAGCGATTATCAGCGAGCAGGGCGATAAGATCCTCCTCGGTCGTAATGTACGCCTCTTCCCCAACTCTCTATATCGCAGAAACTCACCCACCTTGACTACCTAGAAACGATTCCCGCTTCGTATGTGCATCTTGTGTTGCAGGAGTACGCGGCTAACTTGACGCTCGACCAGCAATGTACTCGACCCTTGCGGGCTTCATTGAGCCCGCGGAATCATTCGAAGACGCCGTCAAGCGCGAGATCTACGAGGAGAGCGGCGTCAAGGTGTGGAACGTACGCTATCATTCTGGTCAACCATGGGTACGTCACCCATCATAATATCCCTTGTGTTTGTTCATTCCACTCACTGACTGCTGTTATCTATTACAGCCATTCCCAGCCAACTTGATGGTCGGCTGCTACGCGACTGCAGACCCGAACGCGCAGATCAGGACAGACCTTGACAACGAGCTTGCTGGTGCGTCTTGTGTTCCGTGTCTTGTGTCTTGTGCAATATTAACGCTCCCTCGTACCCACAGACGCGAAGTGGTTCACTCGTGACGAGATCCTCGCGGTCCTCGCGCACCCGAAGGGCACGCTCATCCGTAAACGCGAGTACAAGAAGTTCAACGACTACAACGAGGGCACCACCACCACCGACGAAAAGGATAAAGTGACCGTGGGGCACGCGCTTGCGCCCGAGTCAGACGGGACGGTCAAGAAGGTCGAGGAGAAGGAGAGGAAGGACGACGACGATACGCCGCCGTTCCGCATCCCGCCGCTTACCGCTATCGCCGGGGTGCTGATCTCTGGCTGGGCAAAGGGGACGAGTACACTCGCCACCGGGGGTAGTGACGGCGCATCCAAGCTGTGATGACGTAACATATAGATGTCCAGCGCGCCCGCTTCTTGCTCTTCCTTGTGCACGTTGCAATGTGACTGGTTGCAACCACTTCCCGGGTTAGCGACACCTTCCTATCTCGGACTTGTGCGGGAATGCAGGGCAAGCGATCCGGTCATCTCCTGACAAGTGACAGCTGCGCCGGCCTGGCGGTCCTTCATTCTCGCACATTCCTTCCCGCGCTCCCCTCTGAGCTTGGTGACCTGCAGGACTCAGTTCTGCCAGTGTTTGGCATCGCAGAAACGTCTCCTCGGCCTCCGGAGTTGCCGTGAGATAACATTAACAAACGCGCATAGCCGACCGCTATCGATCTCGTTCTTAGCCACATCCCTCCTTTGTGCGAGGGTATATAAACCCGGTCCCGGTCCCGCTCCTTGTTTCTCCCCAGCGAGGGAAGTGTAGGAGCTTCCCCCTCCCCTGGCAGTCGGCGGGGACGCTGTCGCCACTCCCTACCTGGGTACGTCCCTACTGCCACTGTCACCATCGCTTACCTTTGTGTTCGCGTTTGAGTAGACGATTCACTCTGGGTGTACTGGTCGAGATAGTACGGCGACACCTGCGAGGCCGTGCCCGGGTTTCCGTCTGGGCTGCAAGACCTCGCGACGTTTCCTCCACGGGGCGGCTTGGTGCGCGTCGGCGTCGGCGTCTCTTGTGCACTCGCCACTCGCCACATTGCGCTGACTCCAAACTCCTGCTCGCAGTGCTTCACGCCGCTGCCCATGTCCACGAGCTGTACGTTCAAGTTGCTTGTGTTCTGCTTTCAAATTCTGACCGCTTGTGTTCTAGGTCCAAAGAATGGTAGCTGCACGTCTGGGACGATCAGTCCCTTGTGGCTCGCCTAGACGGGACCGTGGGGTCACCTCAGCCGTTTCCCTCGCGGCTGCAGGAAGCCTGTAGAGGGCCCTCGACGGTACGTGTCTTCGCACAACACAACCGGTGGCGCTTATGCACAGCCGACCACTAGACTCCCCGCCGGTCTCTAGACGGTCGTGTGCCCGCCTCCGCTTCGGGTGTAGGTCCTGCTGCATCCGAGTGCGGGGCGGAACGGCTTCAAGTTGTCTATGCCTTGTCGTCCAGGTGGAGTTTGTTGTGGCAGTCGTATGCGTACGTCGCTTCCTTGTTGTGTCCTTGTGCTGAGTCCCTCTTTTCTTACAGGTAGAGAGGTAGGTTCTGACTGTTGCAGGACGACCGGGACGACACTCGCCACCCCACGATCGACACTTGACATTCGCCACTCCTCACTCGCCACTCGCCACTCGACCTTCGCCTTTCGACTCTGTGCAATCAACCTTCGACGCCTGGACGACGACGACACAAGCGATCGAGCGCAATCCGACACTACTCACCTCACCCTCTCCACCGACACAACGGCACTCCGACACAACGACCGACACGACAGACGACTACTCCAACCATAGGTTCAGCCTTGGTAACGCCAGGTAATGTCTATCTCAAAATCTCCTGATACATGCCACTTACTGAGTATAACGTCTAGCGCACACGGTCTCAGACCTAAGGTGTGCAGCGAACCTTGGCCCCATGATATTTAGACTTTGTAGTCTAGGGATCTTGGAGACGGGCTTCTCTGCACGTCGAATGGTTCAAATGACTGGACGAAACACAAGGGCAGGAGTCCCTTGTGTTTCGTGCAGTAGTCCCTTGTGTTTCGTGCAGAAGTCCCTTGTGCTTCGTGCATAGACCCTTGTGCTCGGTGCATGAACCCTTGCGCTGGGCGCTTGGAACAGGCTCCTTCACGTAGACCAGCCCAACTGCGTAGATATCCATCTTATTCCTTCCGTCATGAATCTAATTCGTACAATAAATCGTAAACAGTCATGATCACGTTCTAAGTTATGCTACACAGAGCCCTTAGCCCTCAACTTCGCCCACGCAGTACCCATAAACAACACCCACGCGCACGCCACAACGCCCACGCTCGCCATCGCCAACATCTTCCCCCTCCGCTTCTCGCCCTTCTTCCGCGTCAAGCCCGTCTCGTCTAGTCCGTCCGCGGCGCACAGTGCAGGCGCGAGGAGATATCGCGAGCCGCGCGAGAGCTCCTGTCCGTGCCCGTGTCCGTGTCCGGACTCGATGAGTGGACGCGTACGACGCGACCAGCTGCCCGTCAGACCCGCATATCGGTGCTTTCGTCGCCTCTTCTGTATTGCCGCGGCGTCCGTATCATTCCCGTGCTCGTCCTCGTCGTCGCTCATGTCCACCGGTGCAAGCGCAGAGCTCTGACTCGGCTCAATAACGTCCGACATAGATATCCGCTCTCCACGCAACAGCGCCTCCGCCTTCCTCGCCGCACGTTTCTTCCGTCGCGCATCGAGTCGCCAAAGAGCGATCGTACCTAGGAACTGGACGATGTTGATGATGAAGTACGTGATGAGGACGGTGTGTACTGCTGCTGGGTCGGTGATTGTTACTTTCTCGCCACCTTTGGAGAATAGGTTCGCTACGACTCCGAGAGAAGAAGTCTTGTGTTTAGAGTCTAGAACTAGGCCGGCGAGGGTTTGTGAGATTGTAGAGCCGGCTTGCTCGATCTGAGGATGTTGTCAGAGTGCGCACAAAACCTTGGAAGGAGTCACTAACGCTCTTGTGCGCACCGAGCGCGGTGGACACGTAACGCAATGGCACGAGGTGCGGTACGATGATGACGAGCAACACTGCCACCCGAGTCAGCGTGCACAATGATTTGGATTGGGACAAGACGCACAGGTGGAGAAGCCGTGGCCAGTGGCGTAGGCCAAGATGCCAGGCAACGGCGTCTTCGTCCACGACGGTGGCAGAATCAGCCAGAAGTAGCAGAAGAGCGTGAGGATGGACGATAAGATGAACAGGTAATGGACGATCGGTCCGCTCTTCGCTCTGTCTGTTACATATCCGCACTACAATAACAATATAACGGACCGTTAGTCATATGCAGAAGCGCAGGCCCAGAATGCACACGTACGATGGGGTACAGGAAGATACTTCCCGCGAGGAGGAGCGAGGCCATAGCGCCAGCGTCTCCTTCCGTCATATCGTACCGCAACTCTATCATGTTGGCCGCCAGATGTGTAAACGGCGACCAAATGGCGCCGCACAAGACATTGATGGCCATGTACGCCCAGAACGCGTCGCCCAGGCGCGTCACGTCCTTAAGCCGTATGCGCCGCTTCTCTGCAACCTTGCGTCGCGCCTCGGCCTCGGTCATATGCGCGCCGGACAGCGACAGCCGCTTGCTCGGCTCGAACGCGACGTCCGCGCCACGTGCGAACCAGCTCGAGGCAGATACGTAGATGATGTTGACGCAGAACGAGAACGTCGCGAGAATGGTGGAGACGATGAACGGCGCGTGCGGACCGTACGCCTCGCTGAGCGGGTAGCTCGTCCGCGCGCTGATGAAGCTCGCGCCTTTGCCCGCGACGAGGCCGAGCGCAAGACTTATTCCGAGCCCTTTGGTCGCGAAGAAGCGCACGATTATCGTCTCTTGTACGACGGCGAGAGGGGATATCCCGAGCCCGAAGACAAACATGCCAACCGCCATGGCGGTGACGTTCGACGTGAGCTCACCGGCGAGAAGGATAGCCTGGCCGAGAAGAATGATGCTCGTCGCGATGATGCTCGAGACTGCAGTCCCGAGGTACGATGCGAGCAGCCCGCCGACGAGCGGCGTCCATGTGCTGTTAAGGCTGAACGCGGATATGAGTAGACTGAATTGGGCGTTCGAGGTCCCGATTTCACGCGACAGTCGCGACTTGAGCGGTCCCAGGAAATATGATCCGCTGAACGCAGGAGGTCAGCTCGACCTTTGGGCAGCTGTGTGGACTTACTAGTGACTGCCGATGCTGAGTGAACACGCGCAAAGCAGAGCGAGCGCGCGGATCATGAAGCCCTTAGAGCCTATGCCCCGGTGTCGCTCTTGCACGTCCCACTGCGGTCCTGGCTCTGGCGTGGGTAACGGCAGGCCTTCTATAACCGACGGGGGTAGTAGCAGGGCCTCTGCGTCGAGCTCGTCGTCGTCGATGCTGTTGGTAGCAGGCGACATCGTGTCCGATTCGTCCTCGTCCGATGCCCACGGGGACCGCTCTGGCGGGTATGCGGGAGGCGAGGCTTTGCTCAAGGACGAGGAAGCTGTCGGGCTGCCTTCCATGCTGGGCGTACGGATCCTTAAGAATTTTGTCGTGTGAGGAGAGGTGGAGAGCAAGAGGCGCTCGGCATCAGATTACCCGTTTCAATCGACCTGGAGCTCGGCTAATCCGGTCCGGCCAAGTCTCGAGCCCGAGTGCTGCAGTCTCTCCCATTCTCTTCGAAGCCTGTACCTCTGTACAAGGGTACGATGTGCTGGAACCGCTTTCACCACCGGTTCGGCAAGTGTTTGAGCCCTCTCAGCCTCAATCATGGTACCGTGACACGAACGACCTCAATTACTGTAACATTTCGACCGTAGGCTCGGGCGCTTAATTTGCTCCCGAGCCAACAGGTCTCCGGCGTGGCTCGAGGGCCACCGTTAGGCGTTACGAGCTTCCCGAAAAGGAAATTTTGCCTCGCCGAGGACCACGCAGAGCCGGAAGCGCCCATGAGCGCCCATGCCTGGCCCTCCCGTTAGGCGTTACACGACCCGTATAGGCTCGGCTCGACGGCCCGCGTTATGCGTTAGCCGAGCCTACGGTCGAAATGTTACAGTATGTGGGGAAGGGAGAGTGTGAAATTCACGCGAGAGACCGTATTACAGTGTTTTGCATATCAAAGTGCACCTCGACGTTTTCATTCCACACGAACAGGTCCCGAGCGCTTCGTCGGAACAGTTCTATACAGGACCGCAAGCTCGTACTACTACTACTACGTTGAGATTGTGCGACATCCGCAGGGAAACACAAGCACTATTCAGCACCTTTTTGGCGCTTTCTCAGGTCGTGAACTTCGACGGAGACGTCTTTGAGGTGGGAGGAAGAGTCTCGGCGGCAAAAACGCACGTCAGGACACGCGCGACTTGAACGTTTGAACAGTTGTCAGTCGTTCATTTACTATCTCGGTTATGGCGAGGTGGAGCGTTCGGAACCTGTGTCCATGGCGCTAGAATGCAGAGGTGCGTTTTGATATGCTAAACACTGCAGGCTGTGGCAGCTGTCCTAGGGGACACACGATGCTCAGCGCTCAATTTTAACTGTAGCAAATTGAAGACGGTCAAACCCGGATCAATATTCTGGTCTCTTCTCCCTACATTTTACACATCCGCGGCTCGTGCTTGCATACCGCATGACGCTTTCATCCATGGCTTAGACGACAAGTCCTACTACGCTTACGGGCGATCCCAAACGATTACTGAGTGCGCAGAGCTGTGCGACAGACGAGCTTCCTCTAACCACTCTCTAACCTCCCAGAGGCGCACGCAACGCTGTGGAGCTATAGAAGGACCCCCCTCCGACAGATCTATACTACTATTGGTCGACAACATGCGCTCTTGACCCATTGAGACTGTTTGAATGTGGTTAACGCCCGTCCGCGCTACGGGAGCTCTCCTGGCTGCTTGGGCGACCAAATCCGGACTCATCTGCACGCAATGATTGGGTAAAAGACTGGTGGCTGCAATTGTGGCAACTTCTGCCGCCCATGCCCTGGGTCGCGACGCTATATATGGGCGGCCTCGGCTTCCTGGTATCAGGCTCCAGTCAGACTGCGACCCAGCCTGAGTACACTTTCGTCGCTCCCCAGTCCAAATGGCTCAGCTGCCGCCGACTATCACTGTTGAAGACGAGCTCAAGCCTCTCGAGGCGAGTTATGCTCGCCGGGTGGAGCAGGTATCCGTTCATACCACCCACAGCACAGGTGCGTGTCCATCCCCCACGGCTGCGCCGCGCTGACACGACCTAGATGCGATCAAAGCAGCGAAGGAGCGTGCTCATGCTATCGAGAACTTCTACGATCAGAACTCCGAACCTCTCAAGGCCGTCGCCTATGCCGCACTGAACGGTGTGGCAAAGACCATTAATAAGAGCACTGCCCGCGACATTCTCGGCGCTGTCAACACCGTTCTGAATGCTCTCGGAGTCGTGGAAGAGGTTCCTGCCGTTACACGTAAGCATTTACGCCTTTCACCACGGATTGAGTGTACTCACTGTAGCGGTCGGCCGTGCAGTGGCCGTGAAAGTCTTCAAAGGCATTGTAACTCTGGAGATCGACCGACAGGACAACGAAAAGCGTGTTGCTGCCGTCTTGCTAGAGGCATCTTTTATGATGTCGGAACTTCTCGAGTACGTCCACTCGCACCTTTTTCAACCGACCCTGACACTGAGTCGCCTCTGAAGGTTATCCAAGCTACCACGTACTGAGCGTAAAACCTTCACGATCAACACCTACTCCGGTTACGTGCAGGAGGCGATGGTGGACGAGCTGAAGGATTGCGGTAATACCATCGACAAGTACATTAAGTCACACGCCGTTGGTAGGCACAACTCAACTCCTCGCGCAAATTGATATGCTCATACGATCTTAAGTCAAGTTTCTCACGGCGACGTCGTACCGCGAAGAGTTCAAGAAGCATGCAGAAAACTTCGCAACCTTACGAGGGAAGATCCAGTACGCTCTCATGCGGCACGTAGCCGTGAGAGTCGAAGACAGTCTCGCGCAAGGAGCACGCGTAGAGCAACTCCTCATCGAGCAGAAAAGCACCATCGCCACGATCGACCAGAAGCTCATTGCCGCCGCCATCGATGAACCCAGTGTACTCGAGGAGAAGCTTGCACCTGAGGCGAAGATCCTCGGCGGCGTGAGCAAGTGTCGAACTGACAATGCGAGCGTCCTCAAGTTGGCGGAGCGGGTAGGAGCGCCCACGTCCAAGGACAAAACTGGCAGCAAGAATCTCGACTCTACGATCTTGCACGATCTGCGGACGCCGCTGAAGGATCTTCTCAAGGAGAATAAGCAAGCTTTCATGAGACAGCTGGAGTGCCAGACTGTCCAGCTCACCGAGGTCATACACGGTAGTGCGGATCACCTCATGCACGAGCTGCAGCAGCGATCCTTCCAAAGAGTGAACGAGCCGGTACGCCGTCATAGACGTCCCTGATTTGATTTCAGTATGCTTACAGCACCATAGCACATCCGTTACCTCTGGAAGAAGATGGTCAGTCATCTTCTTCCTCCGGCAATCGCTTCTTATTCATAGCCCGGTTGACTAGCTATGGTCGTTGAGTGCTCCGACCTCAGCATTCTTGGCCGCCCTTTACGAGTACTTCTCCGAGGAGCTGAGCCGTCACTTTGAGCAGCCAATGCCCCTGCCGGCCACGAATACCGGGATATCAGGCGCAGACAGCGATACCTCGCACATTCTCTCTGGGCCCAGCAACGTAGCGGATCGCTCTCTGGACGTCGAGCACCAGCGCGATGGAGTTACAACCCCACCAGATGCTGTCACCGACCACGACGACTCCCACCTCCAAGTCCAACGTCCCGCGTCACCCGCCCATACCCTGGACGGGGATGCCCCTGACGCGATATCTCCCACCGACCTGTGGTGCCTCGAGTACCTCGACGTCTTCTACATCCCCTCACTTCGGGAGGCGTTCGACTCAGACAACAACGGATTTGTCAACGTTCGGGAGGTGAACGCGTTCACTGCAAGCTTCCCCATTCAGTGGACTATCATGCAAAAGCTTGCATACGCGGCTGCGGGTTCGTTCCAATCTTGCCCACGAACTCAGCACATGATTGACAGAACGATCCTCAGGTTGGCGCGTAGAGTTGCTGCGCTACCAGTACAGAATGCAAGCGTTGCTCAATTACATGGTCGATACCACGTGCAGGCTCCGTCCCGAGAATCGCGGGCTTGTCTGCCGCTTCCTAAACAGCTCCACGATTGACTGTAAGCCCGATGTGGAACGTGTTCAGGTTGACAATATCTGACGCATAGCAGACCTGAAGGAATTCGTGCGGGGGATCTATCCTGTCAACACCGACGTCGACTTAGACCACCTTGTTACTGAGCGAATGAGCACGCATGAAGCAGTCCTGCGCGCAAAACTTGAGGCGATACACTACGATTTTCCTACGCCGAGTTTTGTGAAACGGTTCTTTGGCAAGGAACGCTTTGAACAGGTGCGCTACATTACTCTGTCGTGAATATGTATTTTTGTCGTATTACTCAACATTCCCCTGCTAGTACCTCATACCGGTTCTCTTTTTCCTCTTGAAGCGAGATGCGGAAGTCATCGAACTGGCCAAGAGCGAGGTCCTCGACCGCCGTGAGCTGGAATCGGCAGAACGGTCGATGATGTGTGTAATGCAAGCCGGTTGGGAGCGCATGAATCAGCTCGCCGGTACGGTTTACATGCCCGTACATGCGAGGCGCTAAACCTCTCCCTCCAGAGACGCACCGTCAGCAAGGGTTGGATCCGGCGACCAAATTTGAGACTTTAGCCGGCGGGCTGGTGAATACAAATTATGGTTCGCAGCATGTGCGCGCTAGTTTTGCTGACCTGACTCCACAGTATCGTATCGCATTCGACTCGTCGAAGGCTCCAAATGACGTCACGTACTGGAGAGATCATCAGTTCGACCTCGACGCCGTCGATGTAACGTTATCGGTTATCGAGAAAAGCGGGCTCCTCTTCCAACCTCCGTTACCGGTCGATCCGACTTCTACTCTCACTGTGCAAGACGGGGGAGATCAATCTCTACGAAAGCAGCTCATGGACCAGTACATGGCACTTGGTATCGCAGCCGCCCTCGATGACCTCACCCGTGAGGGTCCGCCGTATCTCAGTCCAGAGCAGAGCTCAGCATTGCAAGAGGTGCTCAAGAGTATTGATCCCAATGATCTCTCGTTTTGTCGTGCATATGCAGACATGCAGATGAGGAGGACCGTCGTGGTTCACAAGTTACGTTATAATCTTTAACGGCGACATAGGTCCTAACCCCCTGTGTCCTTGCAGCAATTCCTGCGACGGCTGCCATCGGAGCCCTCTCACGGGCAACCGATACGACTGTTTAGATTGCGCAAACGGTGAGCGAACAAGTTACACGTACTTTATCTCGGTCCAAATTAACCATTGTACCTGCAACGCCCGCGGGATGCAGTGAACTACCAACTGTGTAGCGAGTGTCTTCGAAAAGATGCCACCACGCACACGTACAGCAACTCTCTGCATAAGCTAGAGCACAACATGATTGTTTACTCTGTGGAGCTCACCTTTCACGAAGCAGCCCGCGACCAACAATGGGCACGGCGATATCTCAGGTACTTCATTCAACCGGGGCCGTCCGGCCATCCTGTTGGCTCGGAGAAGGAAGACGGGCATCAAGACGGAGGTGACCAGGAGGGGGAGGATGGGGATAACAGCAAAGAGAACCCGGACGAAACGCGGGAGGCGGCCTCGAGCGCTGGCGGCGAAGAGACAGGAGGGCAGGCAGCTCCGGCGACTGACGTGCCGTCGCCAAGACGCTGTGCGGACTGCTCCGCCGCGCTCGCCGCCGGCGAGTTCTACTTCGCACAGTATCAATTCAGTGCGTACACAAGCTCTGTTGCTTACGTGGACTGGCTGCGAATGCTAACCGGCTTACAGATAAAGATGATGAACTCGCCAACGGCGGCGAAGTCTTCATCTGCACAGACTGCTGGGCGAAGTGCGAGGAGCTCCTGCCTACGAAGAAACCGAAACATTTGCACTTCGTTGCGCTCATCCGATCCCTGGAGCAGCCGTCTGTCAAAGGCGAGCCACCCTCGGACCTGCCTGCTGCCGAAACGAAGAAAATCAGCACGGACGAAGCAGTCCAGCAGTTGCAGCAGCGCACCGCTGCGCTCGACGAGCGCGTGAAGAATATCGAGGACCAACTCGGACAAATCCTGCAGCTCCTCCGAGCTCTCCAGCCCGGCAGCGCGACAGGAATGACTGGCGAGGAAGCTCAAGTTGCGATGTAAGATACGAAGGCGTGCATCCGAATTGTACGATAAAATGTAGCGCATCAGTCTGTTGTTTTGTGGCCGGCCACGGGCACGTCGGTATTTGTGACGAAAATGATATTGTGCAAGGTGACGGAAAGACAGTAGCGCAGCATGAAGGCGTGTGCGTGTAACCGAAGTCCGAAATGCACAAGCAGCTATGTAGGTCAACGAGCATGGGGGTCTACTCGATGGTCCGGTGACGCAGTAGATGCGTACACAGCCGAAGATCATGATGCAGTTCCAAGCTCGTGTATGTTTTGGAGATCGGGCCACAGTTCCGCCACAGTGTCGGCCAGTGTACCGAAGTCCGAAATGCACAGGCAGTCATGTAGGTCAACGAGTATGCGGGTCCACTCGATGGTCCGGTGACGCAGTAGATGCGTACGCAGCCGAAGATGTAGTTCCAGGCTCGTGTATCTTTTGAACATCGGGCCACACGTCCGCCACAGTCACTGTGTCGGCCAACGGTGGCAGTGCCAAACGAGGCGTCAACCCGGAGTGGGATTGCAAAAAGTGGGCACGACGGGGAGGGTGGCACAGGAGGATGTAAGCACGGAGTGGAACGACCCTGTGGTGAGGGAGGCCCACAAACTCGCAGGTTGCGCCGCCACGCATGCGGCATAATGGCGTCGCAGAGCCCCGACGACGTTCTTGTCGCGACAAATTCGGACGAGCGTGAGGGCGCCGTGAGAACGTCAGGTGAAAAGATTGGGAAGGGGATACGAGGGAGGGAGGAAGGGCAAGCGGAGCTAGTGGAAGGTAGATAGAGAGGCGAAGAACACAGGTCAAGAGGTCGGGGGACGTCGGCGCGTGGAGGACGCAATATGAAGTGCATTGGAATTGACAAAGCAAACAACACGTGGAGCGGGCGTGTGCACAAGACCATGTCCGCTCCATAGTATCCTCCAAGTCTTTGATTAGTTGTGCGTCCGAAAGTACCGCATCAGGAATCATACGCGCGCAGCCCGGACGCATCAGGTGCTCCGGACGAGGTCGAAGGGCATGACGCTGAAACGTGAGGCCTTCAAGAACGAAGGAGAGATAACCTGTTTATCGGCAATGGAAATGGTCGCCACAGTGGCGGCGATGCGAAAGGAAGCGGGACTTGGA
Source organism: Exidia glandulosa HHB12029 (assembly GCA_001632375.1). Lineage (NCBI taxonomy): Eukaryota > Fungi > Basidiomycota > Agaricomycetes > Auriculariales > Exidiaceae > Exidia > Exidia glandulosa. Next base: position 324,237 of record KV425888.1, on the reverse strand, counting down.
ATCGACGGAACGCGGGCAGAACGTGAAGCGAGAGCTTGGGAAAGGGACGAAGGGCGGAACGAAGGGAAAGACGCACTTCTATTCTCGCGTTCAGGCCCGCGAGGATAGACCCGCTGATCCATGTAGTGTCGGGAAACATGGGTGACGAGGACAGGACACGACGGTGCGGACGAAGACGCGTCATGTCGCGGGAGAGTGCCCGGGCAGCGAATGTGGGAGAGGGAACGAGGCGAGTAAAGCGACGCGAAGGAGACACGACGACGAAGGGAAGCGAGGGTACGCACGACACTCTTTGACAATTCCGTGCTCCATGAGGTGCCGTATCTTCAACAGCCCACGGAATCCTCGCGCCCGTCGTCTGATGACGTCGCCTTCCAACGCGCCAGCTAGTACGCGCGTGTGCTTGGGTCGCCCAACGCTGCGTGGCGCGTCAGCAATAGACCCACCGTGAGCTGAACGCGTACAATGACGGAAAGAAACATTTTGGGTGGTCTTCACGTGCGTCACCGACCCTTATACGGTACCAGCAGCCTGCGCGAAGTGGTAAGCGACGAACCAGTGCCGGTGCCCAGACGCGTACGTTGTCTTTAACGACGGGCTGGTTGGTAAGAACGTCTTCGTATTCTGCAGACATAGAGTTTCAGAAGCGCAGGCGCGCCAGGTGTAATGAGCGAGGGTCGAGGTCACGGTGAATGGGAAAAGCTGGAAACGGCGACCAGCGGCTAAGTCCGCTTCTCTCTCCTCGACGTCCATCTCGTCGAGCAACAGACGAACGCCAGCCTGCGTATGATATCCAAAATCCATCCTCGACTAGATCCCTACGATGTCCTGAGGCTTGACAAATCTGACGGCAAAATTAGCCGCAACTGATTCCTATTTTGCAGGACTTGTATAACATTTCGATGGCTCACGGCTGGGAATCTAGTCGGTGTCTACTGACTAACAGCACGTACGAGTCCACTTATGGGGGATAGAGTGGGCTGTGCATTCGTCGAGTCCGCCTCTGGTGACTGCTCGTAAGTCTATGGCACTGGGATCTGAAGTCGCGTGAGTTACGCAGGACAACGAATTCCTTCAGGACCCTTCACGAACCTGATGCCAACATTGGAACAGCATTGGTCGCAGCCACTCGCCCACATCTCAGTGACTAGAGGTCTATCTCGTGCAGTCGTGGAGGCGCGCTTTCATGGTTCCATTGCATGAGCTGGAGCCCGCCGTACGTTAGCCCCTCTCGTCGATGTTGCGCTCGAACGACTGGAGCTCGCCTGACCTCGGAGATATGCGTCCAGAGGGTGCGCCTTCGAATCTGATTGTTCCTGGCTCCTAGGGTCTGTTTGAACTTCTCGCACGACCTGGCGATGCATCTGCTCCTTCTCTCCAGGCGCAGCGTTTGCGAATCGGAGGTTCAGACCCTTTTTTCGATGCTACATTTGGCAAATCCGTGCTCAGGAGCGCGCTCTCGAACGTTCTATGTGCGATGACCAAGCGCAGTGGCTCGGTTTTGTTGTTCTTTCGTTGCATCGGAATCGGCAAGCTGGAAGCGAATCGCTCATCTCGCTTCGTAGGAGCGGGAACCTGCAACGTAACGGCGTGGATTTGCAGAATAATATGGGTGTTACGATCATCGTTTGAGCCTTGCATCCATACTACATCGAGCCAAGACACTGTATCCGTTAGACCGTGAGTATATACGAGAGGGAGAACTCCGGGCACCACGCCTTGCGCGGCGGCTTGCGCGAGCGCTCCCGAAGGAGGGTGGTTGGTCGCTGCGCGCCGTTGCTAATCGTCATGGTCGCGAACGTCCAGAGTCGCCGGTCGCGCGAAAGCGCCGCTCCTCTGAATGAACTTGGCTATCGCGGCGATCCCTTCGCGCGTCCCAAGCAGGTCTGTGAGGGAGACCTGCAGGGACGCGTTGCGTAGGGTGCTGCGATACCGCTCGAACTCCAGGTACTCGACCAGGATGTGATTGCGGGTCTGCAGAGGCGCCCCCATACGCTCTGGTTGGAGGGCATCGAGCAACGCGCGCGGCCCAGTCCGCCGCCTTTTATACTCTGGGCACTGGGGGTTGTATTTTCGTCCATCTCAACATCTCAGAGCCACCGGCGATTCGAAGGCAAGAGCCCCTCTTTCATTTCCGAGTTTTATCCGGATGCACTGCGTCATTTGAATATCCCATGCATCGGCGCTCCGCGGACTCCGACTTCAGCATATACTCTATTCTCTTCTTCGGCGCATCCAGGGTCCGGTACTTAGTTCGACCTCGCGTTTGGAACATCCTCGTGCTTGCGGGGCTTGCATAGTTATCTCCCTTCGATATGCCGGACTTCCTCCTCAATTCCTTGTTTCTTTTCCATGCGCTGAACCGTCCAGGAATCCGGATCAGCCAGGCCGGTAAACATTGATTTGCGCATCTTACGCAAGGCGTCTAACGTCTGGCAATCCAGATCCGAAGGGCGTCCGTGAGATTATTCACACCCCGGCATCCCCGCCCTTGGTCTCCCCACGACTGCGAGGGAACGCACGCTCTGCACTCTCTCGTTGTCTGCAAGGTGCACAACTTCCACTTATTTCTCCGGGTTCATCGCATTAATCATTATTCTTACCCAAACACCCTGCACCGCACCCTGTCACCTGTCACGGTCTCGTCCTTCTCTCCCTCCTCCCACCGCAACGCGCGGTCCCTACCCAGCTTGGTAGCAAGCGACAAACGTCTGCATGACCGACTCAGGCTCCTCACCGTCGTCGTCGTCGTCGTCGTTTCTATGAGGTGCGTTATTTTGGCTCTGCGTCACGTTGCGCTCACTGATGCTCCTGCTTGTGCTCGGATGGTCGCCCTCGCGTCCTGCGCGGGTTCGAGCTGCAGCGCATAACCGTCGACCTGGAGCTGGTGCACCTCGCAGTTCTCGCAATGCCACACGATTGTCGCTGGTTGTCGATCCGTGGATGCGCGGTTCTCTGTACCATGATATGCTGGCGCTGAGCCAATCCTCGTAGGTTCTGCGATAGCATATCGCGCTCCCACTCGCAGAAAGTCGCCAAGAGCGTGCTGGACAACCCGGGGTACTCCTCGTACGTCTGTCTCTCCGATTCTCGACGAGCGTGACGCGTTCTCATGCACAAGACCTCCAGATGCGGTGCACTCGCCGGCAGACGCCGCGAAGGAGGAGCAACCTCGACTCGGGACCCCGTACGACCCAGAAATGGCTCAGGAACTCCTATCAACCTTATCTCGGCATGGTGGACCCTTGTTCTTTGCTGCCCGGTACGTCCGTCGAGTTTTCTCTCGGAGCTATGGCGCCGAGGCGAGGCTGTTCCTCGGAACCCTCCATCCTCTTGTGCTTATGCTGTTGCACGCAAGCCTTGTGCTCGTGGGGGTCCATATATGATAAGATACAATACTCCCAGCCTCGTATCTCTACCTCTACGTCTTTGCCGTGCATGCGTCGTCGCAGTCGGAACCGAGACAAGGAGCCTCCTACCACTTCCCATGGCCGCCCCGGCTCACCTTCGTCCTCGTCCCCTTCCTACTCTCCCTCTGTTCCCCTTCTCACACTGCCGCTATCGCCGCCTTCCGTGGTCAGATGCGAAGCTCCCTCGCAAGCAGGTGCCCCGGCCACTGTTGACATAACAAAGTACCAGCTCGTTGAGTTGGACCTCGCGCGGGCAACGACCAATCCCTTGCCCTCGTCAGCGTCGAGTGGCCGGTGCTCCACCTGCGGTATACCAGATGGGCATCCACTCGCTAAACTTTACCATACTACTTTGACAGGTGCGCAACTCGTCGGTCACTTCTGCAGCGTCCTGTATCGGTACACGATGTGCTAACGTACCACTTTCCCTGACCCAAGATTCGTACAAGAGCCTCGAAGTTATGTCCTCATCGCCTCATTGTCTGATTGAAGGACGACTGCGTGAGAGTCGGACACGCGGCACTGAGGGTAGTGGAGAGGAGAGCATGACGTGCCACAAGTGCTGGTCTACTCACGCAGTCTCCGATGCAGATGTAAGTCTGCTTGACTAGCTGCAGAATAAGACACTGATAGATTATTAGCTTCACGATAATGGTGGGTGTGGCATTAGCTTATGTACATGACACAATCTTGAGCAAGACTCACCGGCTCGCAGAACTCCAGTGCTCTCGATGCAAAAAGCTGTTCCCTTGTCTTCAAGGATACTGGAAGCACTGGAATATGTGCCTTTAGGTCCCTTTTCTAAGGAGTTCAAGTACTTCAACTGCATTGTATCATGTATAGACGGTGATTTCGCCAATATCTAAGCCACGCGCGGCCGTATCCCGTAGAAGAACACTTGCATCATTTCGTGACTAGTACTCACTAGTACAGCCTGAAAACGTCTATGCAGCCATGGCAGTATCCCTAAAGCGACGAAGTGAGCTCCAGCCTGCGTTATGCTCCTCAAACGATCCGTTTGGGCGCCCCGACCTATTGCGAAGCTGCGCGAGTTTGTCTGTTAAATACCTCATCGCGGTTCCTTGTACTCCAACAGCTCCTGGGCATCTGGTGCATGGTCCGAGCCTTTCCGCCTCGCGCTGTACGTGTTCGACCATTGCACGGAGGGGTGCTTCCGCTATCAGGCGGTTTGTTGCACGCAACGCCTTATCCAAACAGTCCGCCAACCAGACCGAGCCACCCCCCGCGACTTCGTTGCAGTGTCGAACCAGGGTAATGAAACGAATCACAGGATCGTCCCTCCCATCCGGGTCGCTTGCCAAGCTGAGTAATCTCTCAGCGAGGTGAGTGCCCTGCAAGAAGGTACAAAACTCTTCGTGTACATTTATCCCTCGCCTTGACGCAACACATAGAGACGACGCCAGCAGATCGGCGAGTCTATCACGTGTCAGGAACTCCTGGCTCGGCGTCGGCAGGCGAAGTAGTAGTCCCCACGTAGAATCCTCGCCTCCAGAGAGCAAGCCAATGGGAAGGCGATGCGTCTCGTCGGTACTAAGCATGCGCATATGTCGCCACCGACTCCCATGACGCTCAACATTGAACATCTGTATGACAATCCAAGGGAGCTTGAACGCCATATCCAATGCGACCCAGCCGTGCGTAGAGTCGGGGAATGACTGGAGGGTAACGACAATGATGGAATGGATCGCCAATAGCCATGCATCGTTCCATTGAGGCAGTCCTCCTGACCGCTGTAGGCAGTGCGCCATGTCCTTCAGATACATAACGAGACCTTTAAGCCCAGAACCGAAAGATGACATATCGTGGTCCCGGAAGATTGGTGAGCCGATGAGCGCAAGGAGGTGAGAATGTTCGAGAGGAGCCCAACTTTCGGTGGTATTGGGATGGGCGACAGCATGAGCGAGTAAGACGTCGAGTCCAGTATGTGCGTCAGCCTCCTTTAGACCTAATGCTCGCCATGAGAGACTGACGTGACTGACAAGTTCATAAGCACATTGGATTCGACAGCCGCTGCCCATATGCTGAGATCTAATGGGGCATGAGTAGGTTCGACGAGGAAGCATGCACATGATCAATTGGATGAAGTCAGACGAAGAGATCTCGTGGAAAGGGAGCATGCGACACATGCGAAGCCAGCTATCGGCAGGCAAGAGATCCGTATTGAGCAGCTGCAAGGCAGTAGAAACGAGAAAGGGGCGGCAAGAGCCAGACTGCACAGCCGTCACCGCGTCACGGCTGAGTATGTTCATGAGTGAGGATGTATTTCTGCCCGACGACATCACCACCCGAATGAGCGGAAGATCGTAGTCCTCCCTGCGAGACACGACCTGATCGATGATATCTGGCGCCACTTGCGCAGCGAGTCCACGAGTTTCGGCAGCGTGGAAGAGGCAGAGCGCGGCACGAAGATCCCGTGCCACATCGCCAGTTGCGTACGGTTGTCGCGTTGCAGGCAAAGTAGGATGCATCGCTTTCAACGCTCGCTTGACACTTTCGAACAATCCATCCATGCGACGCAAATCACGTGCAATCGGAGACCAAGGCGCTATCGCGCTCAAAGCCTGAAAACCAACAACAGAAACCTCGGGTGAAGGGCACCCCGCAATAAGCCATCGCAGTGCATGCGCATCAGCGCGGTTGCGCTGGGGTGCAGACAGCTGACTGCTAAAGGGCTCTTCTCCCGCTGGACGAACAATCCTCGAGTAGAAGGTCGGCCCGAGTCTCCAGTACGTCTTGACCATCGCCAACTTGACTTTGCGTGGCAAAATGAAGCGTATAGGCCAGAATACGACGACTCTGAAGTCCTGAAATATGACCGCGAGAAGTCTCTTTGTTCGTGCAATCATGCGCTGCCGTGCTGTGGTGCCATTTGATTTCCATCTGAAGGACACGATGGTTTTCGTGACGGCGACGGAAGACAACATGAACAAAACCCGCAGACCGACTGGTCTAAGCGGTTTTCGTACTATGGCGATAAACGGCGTCGATGATGGACATTCCGCGCGGACAAAGGGCATGAAGAGCGAAACGATATAGAAAGCAACGAGACTGCTCGTTAAAGCCAGGATCCATGCTGCGTTAACGAGATCCAGGGTCCACAGAAGAACTGCCAAGCCGACGAGAAAGAGAAACAACGCAGCATGCAGCAGTAACGGAAGAACGGCGATGAAGACTGGAACCGCCCAGTCGGTCAGGCCGTCGAAGTAAAACGTTCGCCGACGAGCCCAGTTTCGCACAGATGAAGACGGCGCGGATACACGGCTAACGTACTCTTCCAGCCACTGTTTGAGAAGAATGCAGAGGAAGGCGACGATGAGTGCCAAGACGAGGCTCGTGAACCAAATCCCGTTAAGCCATCGCGACGCGCGAAGAGGCACGAAGTCATTTGGGCCATGAAGGTCCAGCGGTGTGTCGATCACGCCAGATCCGTTGCGCGAAGAAAGCGCAGCGAAGAGTGCGCCGGCGATGTACTCCTCGTAGTCTGGCTGGAGCAGCTTGTAGCTCTCGATTACGAATGCTGTGGCGACGGCAGAGAACAGGCCAGCCTGCGTCGAGGTTAGAGACTAGGCATCCCTTCCTGGGGGACTCACAAAAATGAGCAAAATGTCGAGCGTCTTGTTCCACCCGTCGAGGAGAGACTTGTCGTGCGCCGTCGCCTCGTCCTTGTAGACCTTCCACACGCGCGCGTTGGCGCTCATCTCCTCCCCAAACGGATCGGGAGGATACTTGCGCTTGAACTCGGTGTTGAGTTCCTCGGGTGGGTACGATGCGACGTATCGATCGCCTTTCATCCATGTCAGCGTACATCGGGGTCTGAGCATTGTCAATGTCTGGGCGTACGTTCGGCAGCCTGAGGAGGTGGAGCGTTGTCGGTACCGCTGTAGTCCTGCGAAACGCGTCAGAGTCGTTGATTAACCTATAGAGCGCAGGAGAACGCACCATTGCGTGAACGAGTAGTATCAGGTCAAGAGACGTTCCGCGATTCCCGGTCAGCCGACATGCCTTCACCTCGTTGGCACGGGTGCTGTAATTAGTCAGTCGCGCACGCGCACGGGCGCGGAGGCACGCACGCCATGATTGATCGAGGACAGCACACAGGGAGAGGGGATTTAAGACGTGAGGGAGCCAAGGGACGAAGTCTTCGGATCCATGGCCATCGAGCAATGATACATACTCATATCTATTAGGCGTATCTACGATTGTATCAATGCGACCTGGTACGTTGGACGCATGATATACGCAAACCGAAAGGAGACAGAGGCCGCGACGGCGGAGGCAGACGAGCCAGAGGATGAGCAACGCAACCGCTGTGGAGCCCCCGCGCAAATTACAACGATCAGGACATGACAGGGTGGTACGACAGGCTTCGGCTCATTACACCTCACCATCGCGCTAAACCCGTGCGCTGTGCTGTTCGAGGGGCAGTGGTCCGGTGGCAGAACGATGAGAAGAGAGGTACGGGGAACGCATGCCGGAGATGACGGAGAGGTGTAATGGAAGGAGTGACGCGAGCGGCTGACATATATGTGGTTCGCCCTCAGAGGAGGGGCGCACTTGCCGGTCGCGAGCGACGGCAGGAATGAGGAAGACGGGAGTGAGAGAGTCATACAGCGACGTGAATAGGATGCGCCTGCGATCCACGGCAAGAGTGAGACGGAGGAGATGAAGATGCCCTCGCAAGTAACGGCGCCAGTGCCAAACAGGCCGATGCGCACTACGCCGCAACTGTCGACGTGTGGTGCGGGAAAGGGAAGGGCGACACGAGACGAAGAGAGGTGGGGAACGGACACGAGGGAGTGAGTGCAAGGGGGGTGTGATGGACTAGAGTAATGGCAAGGAAGGGAATGACAGCGATAGACGCGCGGCGAGCACTGGCACGACGTGATATTCAGCAGACAGAGTGTGGTGGAGCGCCGAAGCGGATGTGGGAGAGGGGACGAGACGAGAGTAAAACGACGGGAAGGAGCGCCACGCGGGGTACGCACCTACTCCCCATATTGGCTCCATATCGTCCCAGTCTTTGACGACACCGTGCTCCATGGCGTACCGTGTCTTCAATGGCCCAGCGCATTCCGGCGCGCGCCGCCCTATGAAGACGTCGCCTTCCAACGCGTCAGTGAGCACGCGCGTGTGTCGCCCGGCGCTACGTGGCGCGTCAGCAACAGACCCGCCGCTAGCTAGACGCGTACAGTGACAGAAAGAAGCACCTTGGGTGGTCCTGACCTGCAAAACCGGCCGTGATAGTGCCAGAGCCCTGCGCGAACTCGTAAGCGACGAACCAGTGCCGGTACCCAGACGCGTACGTTGTCTATAACGACGGGCTGGTTGGTAAGAACGTCTTCGTATTCTGCAGACATAGAGTTTCAAAAGCGCAGGCGCGCCACGTAGGTAATGAGCGAGGTTCGAGGTTGTGGGCGATGGCCAAGGTTGGACAACGGCGGAGTCCGCTTCTCTCACCCCAACCATGTCGACGATGTCGGCGGCATCGAGCAAGTCTGCAGCTCGCACAACCCTGGCTCCGGAGTCTGGAGCCTAGTGATTTCCCCAAGAAATCTCTAAACCCTTGCTGAACCTGATGCGAACCTTAGGCGATGAAGCTGAGCTCGAGACTCGTCCTGCGATGAAATGTGCGTCCCAAGAGCCCACTTCAAATCAAATCGATTTTATGCTTTGAGGGTCCGTTTGAACGTCTCCCATGAGCTGGCGCCGTTCCCTCCGACGTTTCCGACGTTCATTCGATGCTACATTTCGTAACTCCGTGCTCAGGAATGCCCTCTCGAAGGTTCCGTGCGCGATGGCACCTGGCTATTATCTCATCGCACTGGAATCGACAAGCTGGAATTTGACTTCCTCTGATACGTTCATCTCGCTTCAATTTCGTAGGAGCGGGGACTTGCAACCTTGACCCATCGTTCACGGGTCACACTTTATATCCGCCAAAGACGTGCGTCCAGGCTATGGTCTACGGATATGATCGAACCCCGTTTCAATGTTCTCGCCTGTTCTCGCGCCGGATGGTGCTTTGTGCTTTGTTCTATCTGGCGCTCCGCGGACTCCGGAGCCACAACCCGGACGTTGCTCCCCCGCTTCGACGCACGCACGACTGCACGTTTGGTACCTTCGCGCTCTTCAAGCACACCATCATCGTTGACTTCCGGGAGCTTGTGCTTCTCTCCCCTTGCTGAAATCGTCGGAGAAAGGTCCAGAGGATCAGGCCAAACATTTAGGGATCCGCGTTCACCCGTCCTGACTCTCGACCGAACTGCGCTCGCATGAGCTGGATGGCCCTTCTGCATCCTGTCTTCCCTCGCACCCTGATCTGGATCTCCGCCTTTCTCTCATGAAATTCGTATTCAAGAGCCGCCGGCGCCTGAACCTGTTCCCGCACGGCTTTGAACACCGCTCTTCCTCGTTCTTCCTCCTTCCTACTACGACGCTGCAGCCCTTCATAATCGACGACGAGACGTGCATGCCCGCGGATTGGACGTGGGCTTCGTATGCTCGACTGATGGGTAGCTCGTAGAGGAGCTCTATTGCGTACGTAGCGTCGTTTCCGAGTTGTGGTGGCGCGCTGACGTTCGCTCTTGTGCTTGTGCTCGCGGTGGCTTCACTCAAGTGGTAGGCTGGCAGCTGCGTCTCCATTCCTGGACGCTGCCGGAGCCCTGGAGCGCGACGCCATCCTCACGAAGACGTGAATCGCGTGGACGAAGTACGTCAGTCCATCAACGCCTGTCTCGCCGCGTCCTGAAGCCTACTAGAACCTGCGTCTATTGCGCGCTGGGACACGGTGACTGTCGGGTCCTAGCACTTACATACACCCTCTATGCTTAGGATCCCATGCTCCCATCGGCAAGAGGGCGGGCTTCCCGGGGCATTGCGTACGTACCAAACCTGTGCCAAGTACTCTTGTGCTAAGGTTTGTACATCCAGCGTTGTATTCTGAAGTCTTTATAAACCTCGAAGAGTCCTCCCGGCCCCTCACTGTCTCTCTCATCTGTACGATCTCTCAATGGGCGTTCATCACTCCACCTCTGACGACAACCCTACCCCCGAAGCGTCAACCAGTCAAGCCTTATCCTTCAGCGCTGCTTGCTCGACGTCTCCACCACCGTCCATTGCAACACAAGACTCCATTTCACGCTCGCAAGCCCAGGATAAGACTCCGACAAAAGGTCCCGACCCGGCGTTGAGCGTCAGAAGTGCTCGAGATTACACGTCGCCCGTCGCTCCTTGTCCCGACTGTGACCTAACGCACAGTACCGATGGAGGAAAAAGTCTGTTCGAGGCATGTCATCGCCAAAGTATGGATGGGTTCTACGGGCTCTAGGTTGACAGCATCCCTCAATCTGACTCTATTCATGTAGTGATCACCTGTGGCATAGGTGGATGCGCTCTTACGTTTGCTTGCCTGCTGACTGCGCGTCGACATGCTGTGACCATACATAAATTCGCTCGACGGCCACTGTGGTTCGGGGACAACACGGTCAAGCCGTGCAAGTCCTGCAACAACATGTTCACCGACACGGAATGTCGGGTGTCTGTGAGTACTACATTCTGCGCGTCCTCACAATACACTGAAATACTTTCCGATCAGGGTCACAATCAAGGTCATTTGTTCACGTTATGATGACCCATTAGCATTCTCACGGTACCTAACAGAATCCAAATGTCCGAAGTGTGGGATGGCGTGAAGTGTGAACAGTCATGCAACACGCATCGCTGCTCAACAACCGCAGCCTTATCGTCTTACGACTTCCCTGACTCTTAAGCACTCTCATCTCCGTATATTCTAAGAACAGACGTTGATGTTTACGTACAGTAAGATACTGTGTGTGTAGTCTCCACGTGTTCTGGTAGAGTAGGATCCGTTTACAGACGCGGGAAGCATATTCATTCACATATACTGGAACGACTGCTCCCAGTCCGAACGCAATATTGCCATTCGGTAGTAATCAGTTACGTAGGAGACATGAATCTGGATGCATGACCTTGGGGAAGCAGATCCGCCGCATCGAGTGACTGGCCAGACGCCACCATCGGGGCAGAGATATACCTCGTCATAAGAAATCCGCGGCGCGCATCAGACCCTAGGGTTGCAGGACCCGATGAGACACCCAACGGCGCATCAAAGCGCCCCGAGAGGGCCTGAAGAGACATCCGGCGTGCATCGAAGTGGGCGCTTCACCGGCGCTCCCACATCGGAGGCTCAACCCCGTACTCCGAAGGCTCTTTCCGATAGGGACGAAGATCCTCGGAGCCAAATCTGCGCGTTCGGAATCGGGCGACATCTGATACTTAGGATATTGTGATCGGGAAAATGCCCATAAAATCCGAGAGTGACTTATTGCTTTAATCTGGAGCGCCATGGGTTTCCTAATTACGCCTCAGGCCCCTCTGAGAGAGGTCCCGCTTAGACATATGCTTCCGACTGTTCGGACCTGTTCGGAGCCACCGGCGCTTCGTACCGGAGTATGGAAAGATGGACTGGACAGCTTCGATTCGGACTGGACAGCTTCGGCGCCGAGTATTCACCGTCGAAGTCGGCCGTAGATTACGTAATCCGTGAGGGTTCTAGGTAAAATATATGGTATCTGGGTGTGTACTTATGGTCTCGAAAATCGCTTTTCCGTTGAGATCTGCGCGGGAGACGCATTTCCGGGCATTCGGCATGGTAAGTCCGGCCCTTCTGTAATAGATCTGCCTCCGATACAGAATGCAAGACCCGAAGGCATATCGTCTATAGTGAAGATTTCTACAGGAGTAATAGAGCTCTGCATATTAGATATATCTTAATATGCTATACCTAGTCTGCAGAGCGTGCAAATGGAGAACGGAGATACCGGGCAGGCGGGGCTCGGAAGTATCCCGGCCTCAGAGTTCCACACAGAATATCTCGCCCTGAACCACCATTTATGTCATAAACGGATCTCTGTATATCCCTAAGTATTTTCAAGAGTGACAACAAGACTTTGGGTCACTGATCTGGAGTTAAGACAAATTTTGACGTATCGGCAAAACAATGCGGTACAGCCGATGCTCCCGCCTGAATTCTTCCTATCTCGTGGATTGAATAGAGTGCTGAAGCACAATGCAATGTGCTGCGGGAGGTGTAGGGGTTTGGAATTCCATATCGGCCGCAAATTTGCTTCGGAAGGGTCGGACTTACCATGCCGAATGCCCGGAAATGCGTTTCCCGCGCAGATCTCAACGGAAAAGCGATTTTCGAGACCATAAGTACACACCCAGATACCATATATTTTACCTAGAACCCTCCCGGATTACGTAATCTACGGCCGACTTCGACGGCGAATACTCGGCGCCGAAGCTGTCCAGTCCGAATCGAAGCTCTTAGCTGTCCAGTCCATCTTTCCATACCGGAGTACTGCTTCAAGCCTTTCATAGACCAACACACCGCCGTACAGTAAACTATAGGAATTTTGTAAATGAAAAGAGCGGGCACTTATATATGCGCATATTATTTTCTGTATATCTGCCATGTAGTCTGTCGAAGAGTCGCTGGCTCAAACATGGCCGCAGGATGAGTCCCGACCTCTGGCTGCTTCTCGGCCTCTATGGTCCCAGAAACTTTGATACTGGGGCTCAAGATCAATGTTTCCGCGGTCTCAGCGGTCCCTCATCCCGGAGCTCGCGCCGTTTCGGGGGCTACATACCTCACTCGGAGTTTCGGACTCGTACCAGAACTTTCAGGGGTCCGTATTGAACGTGGGACAGGGTCACTGCGAGGCTTGCATGCGCCGGGGCAATCGACAGTCACGGTGGGTGCTACAGCATTACATACAAGTCCAGGTCACACGATATTCAGTGGAGGTCTCAATCTCAGTCGGCCATCCGTAGATTCCGTACTACTGTTTCGTTGCCCTGCCCAAGTTGCCCTCTCCTCCTCGAAAGTGCGATTTAGCACATACGGGCTGGGCAGGGATAATCGTCGCCGCACCGCGCGCGATAACAATGTGATAGAGCCCGCAATGCCCGGACATTCGGTGCATCGTCCGAGCCGGGAGGCGTCCATGTCCACAACCCTGACCAAGTCACGCAGCTGTGTCTCGTCGTATTGCTCGTTGAATTGCGGCTGTCTCTCCAGGAGATCGCCAAGCCAGCCAGGTCGAACTTCGTTGACGTGTCGAGTCATTAAGACCATCCGCTTCCGCCTCTGTTGAGACACGACTTGGCGCACTTCGTTGAGCTGCTGCAAGAGGTAGGCGCTACCGCGGTTGACAAAGGTATCGAACTCTGAGTCAACGTTGATACCTCTTCTCGCTGCCACGCACAACGCTACTGCCAGGACGTCAGCCAATGGATTGAGGTGAAGGGGATAGCGCGGCCGAGACAAAGAGAGTAGCATCTCCCACGAAGACATCGGAGATCCACGCAGCAGCTGGAGAGGGAGACACATTGGGTTGTCCGTTGCAAGGATGCTGACGTGCCAAGGCCAGTTGTCAACATTAAACATTCGTAGAAGCGCCGAAGTAACGTTGCTCGCTGCAGGGTCCAAAACACCGTACCGTTGCTGCTGCAGCTGCAATTTCATCCGCATCAACACGGCAAGGATAGAGTGAATCGCGCAGCCCCACTCCGCTGACCAAAGCGGAAGTCCATGCGGCGTTTGGAAACAATGGGCCATATGGTGAATATTACGCGCAAGAGCCTGGATTGAATCATCAAGCACTGGAATATTATGGGTCATGTAGATTTCAGATCCCAGGAGCTGAAGAAGATGCGATCGAGGAACGGCCGCCCAGGAATCCATGACAAACGCTGCGTTCGTACTCATATGGTTGAGGATGATATCAAGAGCAACGTGAGCGTCCTTGGCGTCCAGACCTAGCGATTGCCTTCTGTTCGCAATCTCGCTGAGTAATTCGTAACTGCACTGAGGTCTGCAATCGGCGCCCATGTGATAGTCCCGTATTGCGCAGGACCCATAATTCAGGTAAGGCATAAACCCCATCACCATCCGAATGAAGTCTCGAGATGGAATACTTCGAATGGAAACCATACGGCAGAGATGGAGCCGAGTCCTGATAGACAAGTTCGTCGAGGTGAGAACAAGCCAAGGCGTCAGTTCCAGAAACGAGGGAGCCGCGCCGTAATTTCGCCAGCCCATCGAATAGGCGCATCTCACACGGTTGATCAACGGCGATGGATCCGTGGAGATTAACCCGTCGAACATCAACGGCAAGTCGTAGTGTGGACATTTGGCGATTATGCCCTCGCCGAGACCGTAGCAGGCGTCCTCCAATAGTTCTAGCGCCTGCGGCGCCCCCCAGACGCAAACTGCACTACGGAAGTCCCGTGCTACGTCCGCCTCGCTGAAGACCATCACGTGCTGATTCGAAAGCATACGTGGGTACATATCCTGCAGGCATCGCCTCACAGCGGCTTGCAAGTCGCTGGCACAACGGAGTACATCCACCACGGGGGACCAAGGTGACAGGGACCCGATGGCCTGGAATCCGACAGAGACGACAGAGCTGGAAGGAGAAGTGGTGATTAACCAGCGCAGGGCATAGGCATCCACCCGATCTGTCTCCCGCTTTGAGAGTTGTAGAAAATAAGGTCGGGACCCAGCAAGGTGAGCTCGGGATGAAGTCAGACTATTACGCAGTTTCCAGTACGAGATAGTAAGCGCCTCTGTAACCTTTGCGGGTAACAAGTACCGGATGGAACGTCGCACAAGGAGGATCAAGTACTGGACAGGGAATTGGACGTAGAATGTCAAGCGTGTGCAAGGTCCCTCAGAGGGTGACCACCCGAAAGCAAGTGGGATCTGCTCCCTGACTGCAAGTTGTGAGACGACGGACAAAATGCGCAGGTGTGTCAAATGAATCGACTTGCTTAGCAAGCGAGGGATCGGTGTCGAGGAGGGACAACTCGGTCGTAGGAAAGGTACGACAATGGACACAACGTAGAAGAGTAGCAAAGCGCTCGTCACTGCCAGAATCCACGCAGCGTTGATGGAGTCCAAGGACCATAGGAGTAGAGCTAGACCTGTCAGAAAGAGAAACACAGCCGCGTGAAGAAGAAGTGGGAGAATGGCGACGAACACGGGCAGCGCCCATTCTGTCATCCCGTCGAAGTAGAACGTCCGTCGACGAGACCAGTGTCGCAGAGACGGGAAGGGGGCCGAGACACGGGAGCTGTACTCCTCGATGCACTGTTTGAGAAGGATGCACAGAAACGCGACGACCAGCGACAGGACCAGACTCGTGAACCAAATCCCGTTGAGCCATCGCGACGCGCGAAGAGGCACGAAGTCATTTGGGTCCTGAAGGTCTAGCGCTTGATCGAGCGCGCCAGATCCGTTGCGCGAAGATAGTGCAGCGAACAGAGCGCCTGCGATGTACTCCTCGTAGTCTGGCTGGAGAAGCTTGTAGCTCTCGATCACAAATGCCGTCGCGACGGCGGAGAAAAGGCCTGCCTGCAGTGACCGTTAGAGACGAGCCATCCTATTTTGGGGCACTTACGAATATGAGAAGGATGTCGAGCGTCTTATTCCAGCCGTCGAGCAGTGACTTGTCGTGCGCCGTCGCCTCGTCCTTGTAGACCTTCCACACACGCGCATTGGCACTCGTCTCCTCCCCGAACGGATCGGGAGGGTACTTGCGCTTGAATTCAGTGTTGAGTTCCTCGGGCGGGTACGACGCGACGTATCGGTCACCTGTGTATTCAACGTTAGAGTGTATCACGACCATCTGAGGATGGCCCGGGCGTACGTTCGGCTGCCTGAGGAGGTGGAGCGTTGTCGGTGCCGCTGTAGTCCTACGAATAGCGTCAGAGCCACCGAGCGTCCTGAGCAGCGTAGGCTAACGCACCATTGCGTGAACGAGTAGTATCAGGCCAAGAGACGTCCTGCGATTCCCGGCCAGCTGACACGCCTTCACCTCGTTGGCGCGGGTGCTGTAATCAGTCGCGGGACCTGAGATGCACGGGCGCGCGCGCTGTGCAGTGTGGTTGGCCAAGCTTGGATATTTGAATTCCTTACGGTGACCCCACGCGCGACGCATGAGGCCATGAGGGGGCCTGTGATGTAGTTTGGAAATAGACGACGACACCCGGTTCTTTCTGTACCAGTGAGGTTGCTGCAAAAGAGCACAGGAATCGACTGCCGACAGCGTACTCTGTCTGAGCTTAAACAGCGCGCAGTGATTGAAGAGAGACGTGTCTCTAAAAGCGCGAGGGATTGCAAGGGACGATGTCGTTGGATGCACTTGGGGCATTTAAAGCAGCACCTCGTGAGCTGTGGGTCGAGGATTGATACCAGCAGCAATCAAATAGCGCGCGCGCGAAGTTCATGGATGTGGACACGGTGGTAACACGGTGGTAGTCGGAGACGAACGAGCGAAAAGCAACGATTGACTCCGCGCCGGTGGCGAGGGACTTTCTCCAACTTCATAGATGATAGAGTAGAACCTGTACGCTCTGATCGTCAAAAAGATATGAGAGAATAGGCGTTTCATATCTATTATTCGTATCTGTGATTATAAAAATGCGCATGGTGCACCGATGGACCGTGAACAGAGCAATGGAACAGCTGTACATGTAACGCGCTCCCGCAAGTTGCAATGAATTGGCAATAAAAGGACAGTGCCTCGCGCATCGTCCACCGTGTCCCACAATCGTGACAGATGGGTGAACACCAGTGTTGGACCGACGCGAGACGATGGGAAGAGAGGCGCGGGGAGACGGGATGGAGAGAATGGTGCGTAACAGAAGCAGCGCTGAACACACGAATTTCACGATGCAAATGCGCAAGTGAGTGGGATCGGACGAAAACTGGCAGCCATGAAGGACACGACGGGGAAAGAGATGAAGAGGAACGACGCAAGGTCATGCCAAAGCGATTCGTGCGAGAACGGTCGCTGCGAACATTGTATGAACGGCAACACGGTAACACGACATGCCCGCAGATGATCGCGAGCGAGAAAGACGGCAGTGGAGGAACGGAATATGACGAATTGTGACAGGGATATCTTTGGGGGTCAGGTGGGAGCTGGAGCGACACGCGTGAACGATGGAATGGGAACGCGACATGGGATGGTGAGGAGACGAAGAAGTTGAAGTCAGGGTAGCGCACGGGGCGGCAACAATACCGAGCACCGAGGGGAAAAGGCGCAGAGACGTGCATGGAATATATAAGTGGCCGAATAGCAGGGGAAGGACGACCGCAGGGGACGGACGTACGAGGCGTACAACCAAGCGATGCGGGCGCACATCTTCTGAAAGCGGGTCCAACTCATAGAGGACCTCATTCGCGCCTGGACCATTCCAGTTTTCGACTATTCCGTGCTTGACGGGGAGCCGTAACTTCAGCAACCTGCGAGCCGCGCCGTCCCTTGAAGACGTATCATTCCAACGCCAGCCCGCCAGCACGCACGTGTGCTTTGGTTGCCACGCAGGACGTCAGTCGCGGAATGGTGAACAGCAAGACGCGTACATACGGCAAGAAACAACTTGGGTGGCCTTGTCGACGAGGCGGCCCGGTGGAGCGACGGGCTGACATGCGAACCAGCACCTCTTCCAGACCGTATTTGCTTCATCGACCCGGTTTCATATTCTTGTGTGCGCAGGTCAAGCGCAGGTGCAATCCTGTGTGCGAGCCAGGTGCAAGCCTGCGCGGACTGGTAATAAGCAACAACGCCGGTGCACCAGACGCGTACGTTGTCTGTAATGACGGGCTGGCTGATAACGACGTCTTCATGTAGAGATAGTATGGTCGATTCAACGGCGCGAGGGCGTCGGATGGGCAAGGAGCGATGTCGGAAAATAGCGGCATCCGAGTCTGTCCTTCTTTGTCGCGAGCGTCACTCACATTTGTGCAAACGACCATGGTAGGCCACCCCTCACTTGCGTATCAATGTGTTCACAAATATGTAGGATTGCAATGCAGACACTGCCCGCCCAGACCCAGGTCTAGACGTCCTGCAACGACTAGGTCTGCAACTGATCTGAATCGATTAGATGACCACTTCTTCGCATCATACCCGGTCGACAAAGCCACTACTGAGTTCAAGCGAATATATCCTCCCGATGCCTTCGGGCAGGAGCTTGGCTCGAATGCTCGAGTTTGGAAGGTCTACAAGGACGAAAGTACGGTCTACGACAAGGCGATGCTCGATGCATGGAATAAGACGCTCGATATTCTCCTCATATTTGTAACACCTCCTCTCTCTCGCGCTTTTCACAAATGCTGATGTGGCCGTAGGCGGGTTTGTTCTCAGCCGTCGCTACTGCGTTCGTTATCGAGAGCTACAAACTACTCCAGCCGGACTACGGCGAATACATTGCCGAGACCCTGTTCAAGGCTCTCTCTGAGTACAACTCGTCTGTACTTCTCGATGCCCGCCTCGCGCTCTCCGCCCCGTCTGACTTCACGCCGTCGCCGCCATCTCGATGGCTCAACGGACTCTGGTTCACTAGCCTAGTACTATCGCTCGTAGTGGCTTTTCTCTGCATCCTTCTAAAGCAGTGGATCGAGGAGTATCATTCGCGTACTATGTCGGCATCCTTCTCGTCAGTCAAACAGTGGGCCCGCCGGCGCGCTTTCTACTTTCACGGCTTGACGACGTGGTCGTTCCCCATCTTCATCGCCGTTCTTCCGCCCTTATTGCACACTGCGCTGTTTCTGTTCTTGACAGGATTAACTCTCCTTTTGTGGACCTTGGACTTCGCCAGCGCCGTGTGGATCCTCTTCCTGACAGCGGCTCTACTCTGCTTCTATGTAACCTCGACGATTATCCCGTTCTTACGTGCCGATTGTCCGTCTGCGACGCCATTGGTTCGCCTCCTCCGACAACCGATCAGATCGGCCATTGTTCGGGCACGGTTTCGCCTGTCGTCCATCGTCGTAACAGCTCTCACATGGGCAAATGCTCGTTTAAGGGGCCTGATATCATACGCATTTCAATTTGCTAAGACCTTCGTTCAATTTCTGATACCTCGCCGGCTCAAGCTGGCGATGTGGAAGAGGTATTGGAGGTTCGAGCGCAGTTCACTGCCGTCAGGGTGGCATATTTCGACACCGTCTTTTGACCCAGCTCTTTCCGACTTGCATCTTGATCTCGCAGACGCACATGCCTTGATATGGCTCAAAATGTCAGGTTCCAACGCGGCTGTCGCTCGCGTAGGGTTTCACGCCGCTGGAGCGGTCCCTCCCTGGTCCCCTATCGTGGCTGCAATGCGTGCCACGCCGGACCTTTCAGACGTCGTGTCTCAGGTCTTGATCACCGTTTACAACGAGCAGCAGTCTGGAGGAGCTCACTCGAATACGACAGCAGACGTTGCACGCGACCTGCGGAGCATGCTATGCCTCGAAGGGGTTGCAAGTGCTTCTCACTTCCTGACGTACATTGTCCCCTCCTCATTGCGCACCGCAAGCACCACAGCTATCGACTATGATCTTCCTGTCCTGAGCGAGCTCTTACGAATCATGACCACGCGGCAGAATGCATCCGTGCATGATCTGAACCGGTTCAGAAGAAGCTATGCAACAATCGACGATCCCAGCCCGCCACCTCAAATGCTCTTGTCTACTGCCCAGCAATTGTTGACCATTGCGGAACTGCCCCTTGATATCTGGCTGCATCTGTGCCGCTCGCTTACGTTGCACGACATCCCGCGTCCCGAGTTCGTCAAGATGACGGAAGCCTTACTGCGTTACAAAGGCTATGATGGATGTCCTCTGCGCAATCTCCACATTGGTCAGCCATGTGGAGGTCAATGCGCGTACGAGCTCCTCAGCGACATTGTTCTTTCACCAGAGTCATCAGGGATCAGTGACGCTGCCGCTCGAGTAGGACTCGAGATTCTGCTTCATTTCGCCCGCGTGCATCCGAGACGCTTGCGGTGGGTGTTTCTCGAACGCTCGCATTTCATGGACCTTCTGGGCTCGGAAATTCTGGTCTCCCACGACATGCCGTTCTATGGCAGTGCCATCTCTGCACTCTCTCAGCATCTCGAGGAGATCGCGCATAGCTGGCGGGACCCGAATGGGCTACCTCTCTGGAACGATGTGTGGTACCGCGCGATCAATGGTCTCTTGAACGCTGCGAAGCTAGCACGAGAACGGGCAGTGCGCAGTGGCGCCAACGGCGTTGCGCCGAGGGTTGCTGGCGCAATCTTGACGCTCTTCCATATGAGCGGAGAGAGTGCTCATGTAGACATCCGGACGACAGACGATGTTGCCCGCCTTCCGACGAGTCTCTTGGAGGGTGGGCAGACATCTACCTGGGCGCTTATGACTACTTTCCCATTCTTCGACAATGTCCGTTCCCTGGATGCCGTAGCTGGTCTTCTCGCTGCGTTCCTGTGCACTGCGTCTAGGAGAGGCGTCAACGTAGACACCCAGTTTCAGACATTCGTGTCAGGAAACTACGTCGTAGACACGGTGCACGCCATGCATGCAAGAGACGTCGAGCTGGGCCACGATGACTACTTCGTTCAACGATTCGTTACGCTCATTCGGCACTTCAACGAAATCCGAGCCGATTGGTCGCTGCAAGTAACAGAGCGAGCGCTGGATACACATGACGCCGGATACAACACATCTCTCAAAAGCTTCATTGACTATGTGTTTAACGAGGCTGCACGCTGCGGCCCATGTAGAGAATGCCCAAATTCCCGACAGCCATCCAGGCCGTCACGGTGGATCTCATATGTCAGACAGACTCGGGGGACCACTTGGCTTGGCTTTCCGCAGAATAGGACGTAGGAGGAGGCAGTGATGAAATCAATATTATTGTGGCAGTGAGGCCGCTTGCCGGCCTATGTCGCCACATCCAACAGGTCATTACAGGGGTTGACGGTCGAAAGGAAAAGGGAAGGAAACGAGACAGACAGACGGACAGTGCAGACGTGGGCATACAGGCATAGCAAAAGTAACATATGGAGAAACGTGTCGAGCGAGTAATGAAATGTTGGCCAGATGTGATGCAAAGAGAAGGTTCGTTCGAGAGAGGTTGGCTTGGAACATGGGGTGACACGGTGGTGTGGACGTAGTCGCGGGCGTCCGGTTGCACAGGTTCAGCGAGCAGAGTAGTGCTCGAATCGTCGGGTGTTGATAGCGTAGGCGGTGACCGCCTTGAGGTGTTTGGACCCGACGATTCGAGCACTACTCTGCTCGCTGAACCTGTGCAGGAGGAGGCAGTTGCCGTTTGGAATCCCTCTCTGAACTAATACCGCGTTTACCTGTGCCCTGTGGTTTGAATAATATAGAATTCTGACCTGCCGCCACTCGATGACATTCGACCCACTACAGAGAGTGGCCCCTGGCTCCCTCACCTCAGCCTGCGAGCTTATCATCCTCAAAAGTCTGCAGCCGGATTCCCATGGCTTTTTGTGACGTACAACTACGTATACGCGTGGCGACATCTCTTGCCAATATGCGTTCACCGGGACTGCACACTGCGAGCCATATATCGAGCAGAACAAAAGCAAGATAGTCAGCAAAGCGCGCTGTCATGTCACACGAGACCTTTGTTTCCGTTGTAGACGTAGGTGGAAATGGAAGTACAAAGTCAAGAGGCAGGGGCGGCAAGAACCGATCGAAGTTCGGTTCCTTTCTATGACGAGCAGCGCGTCGCAGCACTTTGCATCGTTCGCCGCGTACACACCACCGCCCGACGACCCTTCGGCATCCCGGAATCAGTCAGCCTCGCGGCCTTGGTTCCCCGCGCACGCGAGCAGCTCGCCCAGTCCCGCCGGCATGTCCTACCAAGCAGGCGGCATTCCCACTTTCGCTACTGCCCAAGCTGGGCCCTCCCACGGCCGCGTAGAAGAAGGGCTGAACCCCACCAATCTCTGGGAGACGCGCTTTGGCTGGCGAGTCGACGTACTGGCTGCGGTCGCCTACGTCGGCGGTCCGTTTACTGGTGCGCCCGAGTCTTCACAATACACGCGACAAGCACTGAATACATATTCAGCCCTGGCGTTATTAATTCTCGAGACAACAAACGACTATGTTCGCTTCCACGGTGCGTTGACCCGAAGTAAGCCTTCCGCGTCGTGACGCTGACGAGCCGGGTCGTGCAGCATACCAATCCGCGCTCGTCTCGAGCCCACTGCTCCTTCTTCTCTTCCTCGAGCACCTCATAGGCCTCCCAGCTTTCTTCACAATACTCACAACCATCATCATCCTCTTCGCCGTTCTCTACCTCGCGTGCGTCCCTTTCGCACGTCGTCTGCAGTCGCCTCTGACGTCCCCGTCCGCAGCTTCCGCGCGTACCAGGACGCAGCAATAGGAGACCTCGCGCGCTTCCAGGTGCCCTACGCCGGCGAGCTCGCAGACCGCTGGGTCTCGGACGAATAGACCGTCGTCGCCTGCTTTCCTACTTACATACGTGTCGCTGTTAATACAGGAACATTCTTGGAGCCGTCGCGGCCTACTGAGCGTGTAGCAGTTGCTTGAGCTTGTAGCCGGCGGTCGTCATGCTGGTTGTGCTGGGGACCAAAAACGTGCCGCTCGTGACAAGTCAAGCGGGCAGAGCAGAACAGGCCGACGATCGCGATTATGGCCTTGTCAGTTGCACTGGTTGTTCGCACAGGACTCAAGCTTGCTCGTGGGTTACTACGGCGTTTTGCAAAAGTACATTCGCGGCTCTGAGGCTGCGCGCCATGCAGACTATGTATACACATCGCAGCGCCGCTGACAGCCCTCCACCTACTCCCCCATTTAGAGGCACTGGGAGTACCTGAACACGTCGAGTCAGTGACAGCTTCTGCGCCGCAAGGGGATGAGCGACGCACCAGTCGTTGGACTTGACGCAAGTGCTGCCACTCGCGCAGACAGTCGGGCCAGTCCTAGATGCAATGTCAACGCGGCGCCACAGCCGAACGACATGTCGCTCACCAGCCAATACCGCCGCACTGTCCGTACTTGGCCTGCGTCGCCTGCGGCTGCGCGGGGGTGCTAACGGTGCTGGTGGGCGGGGTGCTGCCTCCGGTGCTCGTCGGGCCAGTGGTGGTGGAGCCGCCGCCAGAGATGGCGGCGTTGAGCTTGTTGCGGACGAAGGTGAGCGCGACGGAGCCGTACTCGTTCGCGTAGCCCTGGTGCGTGTTGGCGTCGTTGCCGTTGCAGCAGTACGGGTCCGCCGCGTCGCAGTACGACTGGATGTTGGACGCGTACGGGCACTGGAAGCCTGCCGGGCGCGGCGCGAACTACATCGTACAATCATATCAGCCTCAACACGCGAGGAGAATGAGGAGGGGATGGGACGTACGCCGGACGCCTGGCACGTGCCGACGTTAAAGCTGAGACCTGGGATATGGCGCGGGTCGCCCATAAAGATAGCCGCCTTAACCTGCTTCTGCGCCGCCGCCGAAATCGGGATACTCGTATCGCTCAAGCCCTCATTCGTATCCCCGCCCCCACAATACGCATCGTCGAAAATCTGCCCGCCCTGCGAGTAACCCACGAACACGAGGAACGTGTTGGGGCATTGCGAGTTGAAGCTGTTGACCTGGCTCGCGATGGCTTTGACGCCCGCTTTGACCGAGTCGGCGTAGCTGACGCTGCCGCACGTCGATTGGCCGCCGCACGCGGGGTAGGTGATCACTTCGGACGTAGAGCCCGGGAAGGCGCTGAGGATGGAGTTGACCACGGGTCCGGCGGTGCCGTAGCCCGGCGGGGCGGTCGTCTCGCGCGCGCCGAAGACGTGCACTTGCGGGCACTGGGCAAGTGCGCCGGTGGTCGCTGCGGCGAGGAGGAAGAGCGAGACTCTCGACATCGTGGCTGGGTGGGTGCAGGGGTGCGTTGACGAAGAGCAGGGGAGTGTCGTCGCGAAGGGCCAGTTTATGAACTGTACGTGGTGAAATCCCGGCGTACGACGCGCTGGTCGGCGTCGTCACCTGGTCCGAGAGCGGAATATCATCGCTCATAAGGATTCGACCGCGTTCCCCACGCTCGCCGGTGGGGTCGTGCCACGTCAGTTGCCGTACGTGCCCCACAGCGACGAAGCAAAGTGCTGCAAATACAGAGCGCCCAAACGCCCAAACCATATGTAAATCTGGCACAGTGAATCGGGTTCGACGAGCCCAAGCAAAGACAGGATGTCCCAACGGCGTGCCAGTCCCCTAGTCCCCAAGGCGGTTGTGCAGTGACATATTCTCGTCCACCTCGTAGACACGTCATGAATCACGAACCACGAATCATCTGACAGCGTACGTAGAAGGAGCTCTGGTCGGCATACGTCGATGCAGAGGGCAGGGACTGTTTTGCACTGGCAGACCCGACTCGCCCCGCGACTTGACAGCAAACCGGGCGCGCACGTGGATATAGGCAACACGCACGCACGCAGAAGCCACGAGTTGACGGTAACACACGAAGAGAAAACACGCCACTGGAGTTTCGTCGGTCTTCGCGAAGTGCGGGGAAAGCGGAGAAGATCAAGGGACAGAAATAACTCTCCGGCTGCTCGCGAGCGTGCGGGACATCTCGGACGACGTCGGTGTGTTCTCGGCATCGAGAGGGTCAGACAATACTGAAACGTATTGGTTTGAAGATGCGACTATTCTGGACGAAAGCGATCTGCTCGTGGCAGCTTCTTTTAACTCACGTGGAGAACTGTAACAGCGCACATTGGCGCCGAGAGGGACGGGTCTGGTATAATTTGGGATACGGTGACACCAGCGCTGGCTGCGACGCTGCTGGCATTTCCAGCCACGACGACAATTATAGTAAAGTGCATGAAGCCTCATAGACTCATCGAAACTGGACGGCCATCGAGCTGTACGCACCGGTTCTACAATCACGGTGCTTCATTTGATAATATACATTGCTTTGCGTTTGCTGCTACACGAGAGCGAGACAGGTAGAGTAAAGAACGGAGCGTCTAAAGTACGAGAGAAGAAAGTCCAACAGTCACAGAGTGAGTCGTATACTCAGTCGTGCTTATGAGCCTTGCCGGCCTTGCGCGCCTTGCGCTGGTCCGCGATGCGATAGAACAGTTCGCCCGTGTACACGGCGCGCACGTCCTCGCGCTTCAACTTGCGATCCTCCGGCCTGAGACGAAGATTAGTATTGCGTGCAAGTAGGACAAAGATACGTACCACATCAGATACCACAAACTGCCCCACTCGAAGACGGCGGCGAACCAACCGAAGGGATCGACGATGATACGATTACCCTGAAGCATGCGCATCGTGTCCGAGATCGTCAAGAAGTCCTGGTCGGACGACGAGCTGTACTTTGCGAAGATGTCGTCGAACTGGAAAGAAAGGTATCAGCCTCGCTGTCAATTGACAGAGCTGGACGACGGACCTTCTGCGGCATGAACCTTCCCTCCGTATCATACGTCATCGAGTCGCTGCCGTGCTTGCACTTGTACGCCTTGTTGATGTAGAAACGGAAGAACGGGTCGGGAATGATGCTGTCTTGAGAGAAATACGCGAGAGAGCCGTGGATGATGACCATGGAGATGAACGAGAGAATGATGCCAAAGCCAAGCGCATAGAAGCCGAAGAAAGTATCGAGAGGCCAGATGACGCCGTCGTTGTCGCGGTCGAAGAACGCGCAGTGCTTCTCGAGGACGGTGTGGCGCTCCCACTCGCGGCGCTCGAGACGGTCTGCTCCTAGAGCGCGTTCCCAGGACTTGCGAGCTTCGGCGTCGGCGTGCTTGCCCCACGTCGCGTCCGGCGCCCAGCGCGCGCGCGGGATGCTGGGGTACGGGAAGTTCGAAGCGATGGCGCTCTGGCCGGCGCGGCGGGAGAGCGTGACAGGGGCGTCCGTCGCCATGTCGAGCGAGACCTCGTCCTTGGGCGGCGTCGGCTTGCCCGTCGACCCCTCGCGCTTGTGCACGCCATTCGCCGGCTTGGGCGCTGCGAAGCCAAAGCGGAGGTCGTCCAGCTCGTGGGACTTTGCGTGGGCGCCGTCTGCGACGATGCCGGCGTATGAGGCGGGCGGGTTGGAGGCGGGGTGGGGCTTGATGCCGGGGACGTCGGCGGGCTGGTAGTCGTGGTTCTCGTAGCTGTCGCCCTCCTTGACCGCCTTGGCGTACGAGATGGGCGGGTGCTCGGGGTGATGAGTGTGGTCCATGGTCAAGCTTCGTTGGAGAGGAGTCGGCAATTCCCTGCCGTTTTTGTAGAGGAGCTCTGACGTCACGCGACGATCATCTGCGAACGTTGTGATTGGCTGTGGCGCCGAAGCGTGCATTCTATTTGGAGCGGAAGCGCACGTGATATCGACCTGTGTGGGCAGAACTACCTCAGATCCAGACTCCAGAGATGCCTGCTCGGGCTCTGCTGCACAGAGTTGAAGGAGTGAGTGCAAGACCTCATCGGTCCAGGAATACCGCCCCAAAGCAACGCAACTCTGTTATGACCGTACCCATTATCGCGATGTGCAAGCCACATCATAGCAATTGACGACGCAGCAAAGAGACAACACAGGTCGAAGTGTTTTGGATGGCGAATTCTCTGAAGTTGGTCGTGCAACGGGAGAGAGAAGTCAAGTATGTAGTGAGGACTGCAAGTCGTCACTCGTTCCAGACGATGGTTAGGCGAGCGACATGTACATGCAACAACCGCCGGTAGCCCTCTGACAACGACGAACGGTTCGAGAGACTAATCATGAGAGGAGACTCGGAGCGCAGGTCGGACCTGCAGGGCTCGCAGTCCCTGCTAACCTCGAGCAGGCAAGAGACCACATCAGGATCGTAGCGTGTGAAGTACAAAGTGCTCATTGAAGGCAAGGGAGAGGTGAAAGGATACTGAAAATTCCGCTATTCCGCTGCAGACCCCGAAAACTGCTGTGGCACCGACAAGGTCGCATCCGGTCGCATTTCTCCGAGGAGACTTGCTGCGCACAGCGTCCGAAAAAGCACGTCAGCGCTCAGCGCTCAGCGCCCAGGATACCGTAATGTGGCGGCCTCGTGGATGCGTCGCGGAGGAGATAACCCGCACCCGGATTTGGGCGATGTGGCGGGTATTGATACGATCCATTCTACGAGTTCTACAGGCATCTCTGCCTAATCGCTGTATGTCTACAATATGCATAAGCCATTGTTGCCACTCTGAGAGCCCGTTGCGAGGCTCAGGGACGCCGCAATGCATGCGCGGCCGGATTAGGAAACGTCAGGCTGGATGACCGGATTTGAGATTGGTCCCGCGATGCTTCGCTGATCATGACCTTGGCAATCTAGCCCTCGAACGCTTTACTACTCTTCTGGATGTGCTTTAGGCCACGAGACACACTAAGGGTTCAGAAGCCGAGATTCTTCAACAGAATGGCAATTGAGTCAAATCGTAGTCGGTGCAGATGTGGCAATGAAGCGTAGCAGTCCAACCACTGCATCTGAACTTACGTCGCTTCTACGCTATATAGATCTCAGCGTAGCCTACAATGTGAGCTAGATTAAATGCATACTCACTTGAAAATGCCCTCCCTGCGCCGTCCGCGGCGTTGCAGCGTCCCGCGATCAGTACATTTCCGAACTCGCACGCCTTGTTCCAAATCCGGCGCCATGTAGATCATTCCTTCTTCGCGTTCCCATTCGTGCCTGAAATTCTGCGCAAGATCCGGACGACGGTGCGCCATTGTGCCAACCGATAGCGGCGGCGCGCACATCTCCGAGAACGGACGGAAGATGGAGATGTATTAGGAAGCGCGATGCAGGGAGGAAGGAGGAGCATCTTTCCGGTGTCCGCGTGGCCTGGCATGTTGGGTTGTTCTTTTGCTTCCGATTGTAACCTCAGCGATCGCCCGGTCTCCAGTCGTCCCAGACCACTTTTTGCCATGATTTTTACACCGTTGGAGAGCGGGAAGAGTTTCGCAACTTACTGAGTAGGTTTATGTGAAGGGGAATGGCGGGAGGGAGACGTTGCGAAGGGCACCGCGGACTTCCGCCAAACTCCCGAACTGTCAATGCGGGTTCGGTTTCTCCGTCTCCCAAGGTATATAAGCCACCGCCCCGCGCCCTGGCCCCCCATCATCTCTCTCCCTCTTTCCCTCTCCTTCCCGACTCAGGGCCTCCGTGCCCCGCTCTCGGTCATACTGCAAGTAGGTACGCATGCCATCCTTTCCCGGTCCCGCGTGCTTCGCTAAGCGCCCGATCGCGATTGCCACTTTCTCTCGCAGACGACGCGTCGGGGTCGACCAGAAGGTACGCCGAGTCCTGCAGCTCGACGCCTCCACATGCGCATGCTCATCCATCCTAGATACCTTCGACAACGCTGGCAGATCCCTGGACTCGCGAGGGTGAACGTTCCAACCGCCCTGTGGTTGCCCTAGCGCGCAATCACGTATGGCTACTATGCTCAGGCTACTATGCTCAGTGTCTCATGCGGCTGGTGGTGACTGCACGTGAGCAATGCGTTCGTTCATCCCTTGTGGTCTGGGGGAACGCCGGCGGACCTCAAGCAGAGTACGTACTGTATGCCGCCCAGCTTGTGCATCGTCGACGCTGACTCTCCACGACGTAGGCCTCCTCAAAGAGGATGTGCTCGCCACGTAGTGAGTCCACATAGTCTCCTCCTCGCGTATCCTAGAGCAACGCTGACCATCGTGACATTTGCAGAGTTCCGACTGACCGCCACATTCATGTGTGGCTTGCAGATGAAGTCGCCGGAAACGCCTCCGGACTCGCGAGGGCGGCGGACGTATGGGAACCTCGGCAGCATCCCCAGCGCGCGCGGCACATGATCGTTTGGCGGCTGGTGGCAGCTGCACATGAGTAG
This sequence comes from Exidia glandulosa HHB12029, assembly GCA_001632375.1. Lineage (NCBI taxonomy): Eukaryota > Fungi > Basidiomycota > Agaricomycetes > Auriculariales > Exidiaceae > Exidia > Exidia glandulosa. The sequence continues at coordinate 295,120 of KV425888.1, read as the reverse complement.
TACTTATCATCCTACCCCTCGTCGTGTCCCGGAGGCGCCGGCGCGCATCAAGAATGGTGCGTTTCGTCACCGTATGCCGCCATGGGAACCTGAGCTGACTTGGTGCACGAATCTGATGCAGAGCCCTTGGGAGAGGAGGGTGCCATAACCGCAAGAAAAGACGTAAGCCCATGTCTTCTCTTCAGGCGCGTTCGTTGACGCTGACGGCGCACCGACCAGATTATCCCTCAAGACAAACCTTGAAGAAGAACAAATTGTATGCCCATATTCCTGCCAACCCGTCGTCTCCCCGCCATTGATGTGATTCGGCCAGACGAAGAAGAGGGATTGCAGGACTGCGAGCGACTCGTAGCGGCTATCTCTGGAAGATAGCCTCCGCAGGGCGACCTACTGGAGCCGCTGGACGCAGCCAGAGAGGGGCAGACGCGAGTTTGTTGCCGCTGGTTACATGGCGTGGGCGTTGCGAGTCAGTAGCGGAAGTCGCAATCCCTGCTGTCCCCAGTACGTCCGCTCACCAAGTTCCTTTATCCGACGCTGGTACTAACGCACCCCGCGCAGACGGGACGGTGCATCGAGCCCCGCACAAGAGTGGTGGTCTAATCGCACTGCCCAACGTTGTGTCGCTGGAGCAGAGGGATCCGACCCGAACTCCAGCGACATGGCATGACTGCATCTCGCCAGTCATGAGCTGGAGCTATCGTGGAGAGTGCAGAACGCCGCAGAGGGCTGGGCTGAAAAAGGACACCTGGTGTCACGCCTGGTTGCTCTGCGGGGGACACTTGTAAAAGTGTCGCTCTCTATACACGCGGCCACGCCGAGTGAAGGCACGGAAGAGGCAGTGCGGTAGCCACGCGGGGCGAGAAGCAAGAAGAAAATCGGCGAGTCTTCGCCTGGTGTTTCTTGTTGAGAGGCATTGCGTTAACCTGTTCCGTAGATGACGATCTGCAAAGAAATGCAGTAAGTGCAACATCGCGTTCGTCGTGTAACACAGTGTATCTGACGCACGCTCCGTTTTAGGACAGCAAGAGGTTTACCCAATCGCCACAAGAAACGCGGTGAGTTATGCTTACCTCCCGCGAGACGATGGAGCTGATGCAACTGCGTCCGTTAGATTGGGCTGCCGATGGATGCCGATGGGTGGAAGGTGAGAAGAGTGTTTCTACGGTTGTCCTACTCCTGCTGACATCGAGTCTCCTCTCGTGCCAGCCTGAGGACCATCAAGAACACACCGGTTATAATAATGTACGTCGTACTGCGCACGATTAGGCAGGATCTGACGGCGCGAGCGCAGTTTTTCAAGAAAAATGGCGGCGACGACGACGGATGCGGCGACCAATGCTAATGACAAGACCACGCAAGCCATACAACGGCTTCGCTGTCGCGTCGGCAGGTCCGCACGCGTCCGTCAGGAGACCCGCGTATCAAGACCATGAGCCCGTACGTTTTCTCTCGCGACTCTTGACGTACGTCGTCTCCTAATACTGCCTATGGAGCGCAGAGTTAGTGCTGGGCACTCCTCTGGATAGGGATGGAGCGATCTCGGCGACGCTCACACCTTCCCATCGTGATGAATCATGGGAAGGTTGAAGTGGACGTGCGCCGGAAAGGTGGGCCACCCCCGCGTACACCCAGTGCTGATGGTCGCAGCCGACTTCGTCTCCGCTGATTTTGTGGAACACGCGGGTCAAGAGTTCGGGATGCGGAGGGCCGCGGTGGGCGCTACCCGGCACTGAGGGCGATCTGGGAGTCGCAGTACGTGCACCGGACGCGACGGCAACCGCTTCAGACGCTGAACGTTCGACAGGTGGGCTCGGGGGTGTCTAAGCAGTCTGCGTCGCGCGCGATGTCCAACATCGCGGTACGTTGCCAAGGGGTCGAGGACTGGGTAGCTAATCCAACCAATAGCCCAGCCAGTCTGCGTTATTGGAAGGGGTCAAGGGCTGGCTGCGAGGGCGTGGTGGGCGTAGCCGGCGCCGGCGGGTATTGTGCGATACAGAGGTGCGTGTTCGACGTTGACCCCGACATCCGCTGACAGCTGTATAGAGGGCAAGATGCGATCCTGGAGCCGAGTGTGCTGGTTTCCTGTCCAGCGTGTGTTGTGTGCCATTGGACCTGGGATGATAATGTACAAGTCTCCTATAATGTGGGCAGCGAGGTTCGAGAACAAGCTATGTATGCCGGGTTACTTGAGGGCGATATATGAGGCTACGTAAGACGTGTAAGCCATTGTCCAGCGAAACCCAGTGAGCGTAGGAGACAAGAGGACGTAGTCCGGCTCTGGCCGCAACCAGCTTGCTCATCCACCACCTTCCGCCTGAAAACCTCCCGCCTCGCATCTGCGCCCAGTTCGCTCTTACTCTGTGTCGAACATGCATACTGGGCGCGCGGGCGCAGGAAGGCTCGGGAGATCCGAAGAAAAGGCTCGGAAGAGCGAGAACTCGCCGGACTCATCGGACCAGACTGTGAAAGTCACTCTGCGCTCACCCTGTGCGTGACGACTGTGGCTTGTGCTACGGTAGTATGGGACACTGCTACGTCCTGGCCGTGGATTCAGGTCTATATAGTCGTTGGCATACGCGTTGGAGAGTTGGTGCTTTGACGGCGAAACTGGAAAATATGCGGCTTCTCTGTGTCTCGCCTATAAATCCCAGCGTAGGTCAGCTGGGGTTCCTTGCTGCTCCTCATGAAGTTCTCCGTCGTCGTTGCGCTTGCCTCGCTCGCCGTTGCACAGTCATGCCCCGCACTGCCGACAACGATCAGCTACCAGAACCAGAAGCTGCCCGATCCGTTCGCTTTTGCTGACGGGAGCCGACGCGCAGCGAGCATGGCGGATTGGACGTGCCGCGCAGCCGAGTTGAGCACGCTGTTCCAGCGATACGAGCTTGGAACACTGCCGTCCAAGCCTGCGCGCGTCACTGGTTCGTTCTCCTCTACGAACAACACCCTCACAGTGAGCGTCACCACCGGAGCGGGAACAAGCATCTCGTTCGACGCCAGGATATCGTACCCCGAGTCTGGACTCGGTGGTGACGCATTCCCTGCAATCATCGCGCTGGGCGGGCTGAACATCCCACCCCCGACCTACGCCGCTGTCATCACATTCAACAACGACGAGATCGCGCGGCAGGGCGGACCTGGTAGTCGTGGAAAGGGCAAGTTCTACACTCTGTACGGCGCCAACCACTCTGCCGGTGCGCTCATGGCATGGACATGGGGTGTCAGGTGCGTTCATCGTCGTCTCCTGCCTTCCATCAACGCTTACGGTGTACAAAGTCGTATCATCGATGCGCTGGAGAGCACACCTAACGCGAAGATCGACACGACCCATATCGGCGTGACGGGCTGCGCGGGGAACGGCAAGGGCGCGTTCGTCGCCGGCGCCTTCGACAAGCGCATCGCGCTCACGGTTCCGCAAGAGAGTGGCGCGGGCGGCTCGGCGTGCTGGCGCTTGTCGGACGCAATGCGTGCGACGGGAAAAAACGTACAGACAGCCTCTGGAATCCTGAACGAGAACGTCTGGCTCTCGCCAGCGTTTACCCAGTGAGCTCTCCTCGTACCACTTGCTTCACGACGCTGAGCGCTTGCAGATACGCCTCCAATACAACCAAGTTGCCCATCGACCACCACGAGCTCGCAGCCCTCGTCGCACCGCGCGGGCTATATGTGATCGAGAACACCTCCATCGAATGGTTGGGCAACGAATCGACAAACGGATGCATGCGCGCCGGCGCGAAGGTATACGACGCGCTCGGGCAGCCCGCGAATGTTGGCTTTCAGCAAGTCGGCGGGCACGCACAGTGCGCCCTCGCCGAAGCGCAACAGTCCGGGTTCGATGCGTTTGTTGCGAAGTTCCTCTACGGCTGGGGAGCCGATACTTGGATTCGCCAGACGGATGGCAACTTCACGTTCGACGAGACGAGATGGGTCGACTGGACGACACCAGTCCTTTACCAGAGTTGAATCTGCTGACGTAGGATATGCACGTTTACTCATTGGCTGGCGCACGATTCTCGAGTGCAGGACGTGTATATTGATTGAATATGCACCCTTTGTTATTCAGCTACTGTAGAGACTTTCAGTCGTAAAGTCATTCACGAGACAAACGCCGCGGCCTGCAACTTCCACATCTCCGCGTATCCACCACCAGCTGCCATCAGTTCGCCGTGCGTTCCGCGCTCTAGAATGCGACCGTCTTTCATGTAGAAAATGACACCTGCGTGCCGTGTGAGGTTACCATACCGATGGCTCGAGAAGATCATCGTTTTGTTCCCCCGGAGTTCGCGCAGCGTTTGGAACAATGCTTCATGACGAATCAGTACTCGTTTAGTGTGAGCACCTTTTGGTACGCACAGTACTCCGCCTAAAGGATACGTCAATACTAATAGGGAGACGGCACAGAGACACAAAATGTGGGATACGTACCACTGGATCCATGTGTGCAGAAGGCTCGTCGAAAAGCATGAGACCGACATGATCGTTCCCGCATGTCGTCCTCATCAGTGCGCGCGCCACAGCGATCTTCTGCGTCTGGCCCCCGGACAGCGATGTATTCCTGCTCGCAGACATTCTATGACGAACACCCTTAAAATCAACCTTTTGGCCGAAGATGGTAGTCGTCCCCTCTGGCAGGTTGGCGTAATGGTCTTGCACCGGATGCTATCATGGTCCCTCGTCAGAGGCGACGGTGAGACGGGAGGTAGGTAATGCTGACCTCAAGGTAGGAATCGAAACCTTCACCTAGCCGTTCTTGGAAGTCGATTTCAGCAAGCTTCGCTGCTCTCTTAACGGCATCCCCGTCTTCCGCGCAGGCTGGCCAGCCAAGACCGATATTCAGGCCGATCTGTAAGAGTCCATTAGAGGTATTGACGCAGCGGTGTGTTTGGATCATACCGAGAGCGGCAAAATTGAGTAATCTTGGAAGAGGCAAGCAATAGTCTCCCGGAGGTCGAAGAGCTTAAGAGTCTTGATGTCCCGGCCGTCGATGAAAATCTGACCTTCCGAGGGATCGAAGATCCTCGTGATAAGCTTCAAGATAGTGCTCTTGCCTGAAGGGACGTTGAGACAGCGACAGATCAGGTTATGCAAAGCGAACCAGATCCGTTAAACCCAACGATGACGGCAAGCTGACCCCTCTGGATGGTAAACGAGACGTCGCGAAGGGCGTAGACCTCGGTTCCAGGATACTTGAAGGATACGCCGCTGCGAGAGGATGAGACGCTGCACAATAGCAAGAGGCTCATGAGTAGCCAAAGTCGCACCGAAACTCGATCTCTATCCCATTGGAAGCGGTGTCTTGCGCGTTCTCGGGGTAAGGCACATGACCGTCGACAACCTTGTTTCCTACCGTCACGATTTCGAAGAGCGCTTTCAGGTCGTTGAGGCTGTTTGCGAGGTTTTTCCCAAGGCCCGCCATGGACCATAGCTCCGAAATGACTGTGTTCGTCGCTTGCTCGATCACGGTGTAAGATGCGAGCAAGAGAGGCATCTCGCTCGGAGCGTTCACCACAAGAAACGCCAATATCAGCTTTATGAGTAGGTCAGACGCTTGAGCAGGGCAGGAAAAGGCGATCTCACCTTTGGTAGGTCATCGAGAAAACCGCGGTAGAGGTTCCGGAAACTGAACCGGTCTCGTTTCCAAGCCCATTCCCGATACTCGGCGCGGTTGAAGTCGGTAACGGCGTTGTTTCCCAATTCTTCGACTAAGCGGTCGCTCTCTACGCATACGTGAGAGATGTATCACCTCTGCAACCGCAATGTCTGACGCACCATGATTGATGTAAGGGTCAAGGTTTCCGGCGACGATCTCCTGCTTATGCTTCTCCCCGAGAACTGTAGCGTTCAGACCGCGCCACTTAATGTACCGCTTGTCTTTACATGTCGCAGCCCATACTGCAGGAATCCATGAGAAACGCCCAAATGGCGATTGGAAGTGGACGTACTCGCACTGCTGGACGCGTTCCACCATGTAAGAGTGTCAAGAGTGGAGATGATTGGTGGGATGAACCCCGCGAGGACAAGCTTAAAGACGACCGCGTTGTTCCAGACCACGATCGTCAGGACGATGAGAGATCCTGTGAGAGAGAGTATGCCGGAGACGGCGTAGTATATGGTTGTTCGCAACGCTTCGTGCGGCTGCGTGGAGCCTTCTCCGTCCGCGGCCTGCAGCTGGCCTGCGACGGTCGCATCCGAGAAGGTCGGTACGTCGAGCCTCGAGCGAGCTGTACGTATCACTTCAGCCTCCAATCGCGCTGCCGAGGACTTGCGTCACGTACCCGTTATCATACGCCTCGTGAAGTATCGTTGTAGCCGCTTCACGACAGCCTCGTCCTGGTAGGAGTGGATATTGCGTACGATGCTCTCCAACACGTTCATAACCGGTTTGCACACCAAAAGAAAGATGAACCACTTCTGCTCAGGCAGACGATTGTCGATAGCGGCGGTCATGACCTCGAGCAGCTGCGTAGAGAGCCATAGCGAGAACGTCGGGAAACCGACGTTTCCTAGTAACATGAGTAGGACGTTCACCCCGAACTCCCACGGCTCGCTGGCGAGGATGGTGAACAGCGCGCGGATGTAGGCAAAGTTCTTCCATAGCTCCTGTACGCGACGCCATGTCGAGACGCCGGGCCAGGACCACGAGGATTCGGGCGCCGTCTCCTGGATGTACAGGTCCCAGAGCCCGACGCGTTCGTGTACGACCCGTGCTTTATCGTCCGTGTCAAACACCGTCTGCGGTTTGGCGACAGTCATCCGAGTCGAGTGAGCGGATATGTGGGCGGTGGTGGGGATTTTGACAGGACAATGGACACTGGCGGGTGAACGGCTTTTATAGGACGGGTAATGTTGTGGCGGTTCCGCAGCCGTCTTCTATGTGGAATCGATGCGCCGGTCATCATACGGAGATCCGCGGAGACACGAGCGGACGATGAAGAGGTCGTGCAGGCTGGCAGCGTCGTCTACCAATATCACGAGTGTCACCAGGGATCCTTGCCGCGGCGAGGAGGACGACGAGGGTGGGTACGGGACGCATTTCCGCCCAGGTGTGGTGCGCTGGCACAGGATCGCCCGGCATTTTCTTGACTCGGCCAGCGCTGCCGCACAGACGGGTACGTATAAGTATGACTCGAACATTCCGCCGTTACATACGGTGCGCGAATTTTGCCGGGATGATGCGGGAAAAGAACCCCAAGTAGGCGCTGAGGAGATCTGGGTGCGGTGGTGACTCGACACATGCATCGGTCGCTAGTCTCCTGCGCAGACTATAGTTTGGAAGAAGCTCGTTCCAAGTTTTATAATCGGTCGCCGACGCTAAAGGTTGGATATCGTTGGATAGCCAACATCTTGACAGTGCGAAAACACTGAGCGCGAGGATCGATGGCGAATCGAGGAATGATAGCTTTAAGAATCAGATTGTGTGTTTACCTTGGTACAAATACACGAGGGAGGACCAAATGAGTACTGACTGAAACCTTCCTTCTACTGCGCATGATTAGTCCCATTGGTATTATGGTATACCTTCCCACCCCCGGGCCCTCCCTTCGTGCCCGTAAAAACATTCACACCCGCAGGCGCCTTCCACCCTTCAGGTTGCGCCCTCTGCGCGCACCCACTCGGCCGCGCACGCACGCGCGCGACGTACGCGACGAGACCAGGCCACCGCGCGGACTCGAGCGCGAGCCCGCGATGCAGCATGTACGCCAGGATCGGGAAGAACGCGCAGTCTGCGAGCGTGAACTCGTCGCCTGCGATATACGCATTCTCGGACTCGGACGCGTAGCGCTCCCAGAACGCCAGCTCGGTCTCGACGGCGTGCACGAGTTCCGTGCGCTCTGTCGGACTCAGGGCGTGGGTGGAGTGTTTTTGGAAGTGCGCGTCTTCGAGGGCGTCGTATGCTGAGTGGAGGTTCTCCGTTTCTTGCATGCGCGCGAGGACGCGTGCGCGCTCGGCGCGACGCTCGAGGGGCGGAAGCAGTGGATGTTCAGGTGCGTAGTACGTCTCGACGTAGCTGAGGATGGCGAGCGACTCGTTGACCGTAGTATCCTTGTCGACGAGCACGGGTGTCTTGCCGCGCGGGTTGATGGCGAGGAACGCGGGGAGACGCGTCTCCTTCGGGTCGCTCATGACCTTCAGCCGTTCAGCGTGGAACGTGACGCCCTTCTCATACAGCGCGAGCATGACGCGCCAGCTCGGGATGGAGCCGTTGACGTAGTACAGCGTCGGGACCGGCGCCTGCGCCTTGAAGTGCAGCACGTCGAATCCGGGGCCGTACACCGCGTCCCAGTCAAAGTCCGAGTGTTGATTCTCGTCGCCGAATGCCTCAATGAGCCTTTGGGACGCGCTGCGGTTGCCGTTGATCACGGGCTTCGCGTCCGCCTTGGTCTTTCCCGTCGCGCCTTGACCCCAGATGTGAGTCTCGTCCGCGTTCAGGAAGGTCCCGATCTGCCTGAAGGTGAGCGAGATGCGCTCGCCCTTGTTGAACAGTTCCGCAGACGTCTTCATCGACTCGAGCCGCTTGTCCTGACGGATGGAATGCAGCCACTTTGCGTTCGTGTCCAGTCCGAGGACGAACATGGAGTTGTGCGGCAGAGGGATACGTTGCGCCGCACGAGGTGGTGGGCGCGAGTCGGGCGTGACAGAGCCGTTGGCTTCAGCTTCTGCAGCAGCCTTGTCGCGTTTTGGGCGCAGGATCATTAGACGCTCGGCGCCGAAGGAGACGTTGACGATGCGCGAGCCGCGGACGACGTCAATCGTCTTGTCCGAATGCTCCGAGATAAAGTCGTGGCCCGATCGGTAGTGTTGTATAAGCACGTGGTTGACAGGGTGATTAAGGTGCTGTTCGATGTGGGCGCGGATGCGCGCGACAGTCGGCGAGAATGGCAACAGCGGCGGCGACGCGTCTGCTGGGTGGCGGTAGATTGGATAGCTGCAAATTCGCCCAAGTCAGCCAGCGCGTTCACAAGGCCAACATAAGGAAACTGACCTGCCGTCTTCGCCTACTTCGCCCTGTACGGCGACCAGACGCGGCACCTCGCCACCTGCGAGCTCAACGTCAACCGCACGCCACGCCGCGTGCCAGCGAGCACAGACCTCGATGGAACATTGTCTGCCAGTTGACCTCCTTCCTGAGCAGCTCGAAAGCGTCCTTGGCGAGGTCGTCGGGCGCGATGTTGAGCACAAGCTCCGTATCGCCCTCGCCCATGACCGAGTCAGGTCCCAGAGTCTTCACGACGCGTTTCGACCTCGAGGGCTGCACGCGCGCGCTCATGGCTGGTTGTGGTTGCGAGGAACGTGCGTCGAGTCAGAGTCAGAGCGTGACTTGGCTGGGCTGGAGTCCGCGGGCATATTTCTCAAGTTTGGTGGCGCCCAAGTCTGGGCACGGTTTGTTTGGTTCTGCGACCTTCTTCTGCTCCTCCGAGGACTCCCACAGACTGCTTATTTTCAGAACTCGGGCCTGACTCGCTATTCAAAACTCGCTGGCTCCCTGACACTAACAGTCTATATTGGTAGCTCTCCCTGAGTTCTGTGGTTCGAGAAAACTGCATCGTTCGATTCCGTCGCCAACACCCGTGCCAAGGCTGCAGAAGCGCGTTCAGGACAGCTTCAGCGTCCCGTACCATATCTCGGAGGCCGGCGTGTACTGCGAGCCGGTGCTGCACTCGGGACGCGGGCGAATGGGGTTCTCTGGCAGAATGCATGGCTTGGGGCTCTTCGCGGTCAGGACTAAGGCTCCTCAGAGAGAGGCAGCCGGGTTCGCGCGGATGTGAAGATGCAGGCAAGAAATGTTCGTAATGGAGTGCGTGTAGTCAAGAGAACATCACGAAGCTACATTTTACGGCGATCCACAACTGCTTGTACACAGGCAACGAAAACGCTCTAGATCTGACCCATCGATAAAATATATCTACGGCGCATCAGCAAGGCCGCCCGAACGTAAAGGACGGGAAAAGGGCTCACAAGGAGAGGGGGGATCGCATGCATACACCCACTTCCGTCCCGGAGGCACAGGGACACTTGGCCTTGGTGTCGAGTCTTCACCTCCCGATGTACTTCGTCGTATGTTCGTCGTCTTCGGCGTCGGCTGGTGCAGGTGTAGTGTAGTCTGCGGTGCTGTAGGTGCCGATGATGATGGTGTGCGCCAACGACGTTCGAGCTGCGAAGAGTGACGAAAGGCTCGAGGGACGACAGTACGGTCGGGAGAGTGAAGGATCGGATCGAAGCGAATACGGGCGCGTGCAAGAGATGGGACGATTCACTGGCCGCTCAACTTGCGAGTCAAGGTCAGGTACGACTGCAACGAGATTCGTAAGACGCACGAAGATGGATCGAGGACAAAGACGTACGAGTTGGAGCCGGAGCACCGCAGATGACAGGCAGGATCTTACACGCGCAACGCCTCATTCTTAAGCTCACGCTCACGCTCATGAGAACGCTCACGAAGACTCAATGTACGAGCAGTCTGCGACTCAAGGACGCACGCTTATACGCTCAGCAAGCCTGCGAGGACTAGTCAGCAAGAGCTATGCGAGCAGAAAGGAACGACGCACCTCAGCGCACATCGTGCGCGCCGTACGCGACTATCTGCACAACCCAGGACGAACCAGAAGAACCGGGACGAAGCAAGATAGAAGGAAAGGAGGCGGGCGGAGGTGCTTGAGGTCTTCAAAATCTTGAAGGTACCGAAGTCGACGGGAAGATAAGGAGGGACGACGAGGAAGAAAAAGAGGAAACCACAAAAGTTGAGGACTTGCGACTTCTTGCGACCTTGCGACGCGTCTTGCACCTTGACCTTGACCTTGAGGTTGAAGATTCGCCCGCACGACGGCGGGGCTGGAAGCCACCTCGTCCCCCTCTTGCATAGGGAGGGTTTGCGGCACCTGCGACGACTCCCACTTGAAAGGGCCGTCGGATCCGCAGCAGGGAAGACGACGAGAACGAGGTGAACAGAGGATGAGCAAGCACGGAAGGGCAGTCAGATCTTGAGTACTTGAGTCTTGAGTCTTGAGGCTGCTTGAGGTGGAAGAGGATGAAGGCGCGAGATGTCGAAGGGATGGGAGCCGTGGAGGAGGAAACGAGGATGGTGAAAGGACGCGATGTGGCCATATGGCTCTTGACGAGAGAAAGATGGGCGCTGGGCCTCTTTATGCACGTTGCGCGGCGAGGTGTGCACGCTCGCGTGGCCTCGCGGGGCTCTTGACTGCGTGCATGCGGCGCGGGCCATTGGCTTCATAGCGGCTCGAGGCATCGTCGCGCCGTGGCCACAATGGGCTCTTATCGCATGGCCATCAGCGGCTCTTCTCGTGTGGCCACAAGGGCTCTTGACAGTGCGGGAAAGCAAGCGGAGATGTCGGGGACGGGAGGGAAGAAAGCGCCGGCGCCGGCGACCGAAGCCGTCTGAAGCCTGGTCAGCGCGCGAGCGCCGTTGGGAATCAGATATGCGCGTACTGTGTGAGTTTGAAGCCAATCGAGACGCGTTTCTTGCACGGTGGCTGAGAGTTGGGTAAGCGCCGGCGACGACCAGGGGGACCAGTTGATCCCGCGAACCTCTTGTAAAGTCTTGCAATGATGTTGACGAGCGATGACGACGAGCTGGGGCCACAAGACGACGACGAGCACAAGCAGCGAGCGCGCGAGGTCAGCGTTGGCCACAAGTAGGTGCAGCCGACGGTGCAGACCTTGCCAGCGTTGTGCGCGTCGAGCTCGAAGACGGGCGGCGGCGGCGACGGAGGGGAGATGATGGTGGGGAGAGGGAGAGATGCGGAGTCGGGGCGAAGCTGGAAACGGGGCAGCTTAAGTACCCTGGCGCGGGAGTTGTTGCGGGTGGCACGCGCTGCGTGGTCAGAAGCGCGCTGTCACCTTCCGGACGTCCGCAGACCACGCTCGACATCGCCCGCCCCAGCGCCCACGCCCTTCAAGATTCCGAACGAAACAAAGCAGGGATTGCGCGGAGCGTCGAGTTATATAAGGCCTGCATTGTGATCCAGGCTGGCGAGGCGCGGATGGGGCGGGATTACGGGAAATGCAATTCCGGGGGACGGAATTGCTGTGCTTCCGTTGACAGCGGATTGTATTTCCGGATTCTTACGCTCCAGCACGCTGCAGCCCTAGTACTGCAGGGCTGTGGACACCGCGGCAGACGATGCCAGTGAGCATCATGGTCGCATTGAGTAAAGGCTATTTCGCGGACCGAATTTCCTTCCGCTCCTTGTCCTCGAACCATGCCCTTCGCTTGAGTCGTTACTTCCCAAATTTTACCTAACTTTCTCTGCCCGGTCTCCGTACTATATGGGGCTCCCACGCGGAGTTGCTACTCGCTCGAACTTCGTTTCAACGTGAGCAACGTACAACAGTGCAGCCTACTAGCATACATAACGCAAGTTTGGCCCCGCGACTCGTCTGCTCCTCTTCGTACTCCAATCATCCGACTAACAGCGACTTGTCACTGGAATGCGATTGAACGCTCGGCATGATTCTCCCTGGCAGCACCACATTGACAGGACGCTGGGAGCTCTTGAACTCTCACCACATCTGGTCACCAGAGACTGCATCGTTCGACCTTACCAACAACGCTGAAGAATAGTATCTATGACAGCCCTGCATCCGGCGCCGTGCTTCGGAGGCTGCGACGCTGACCGCAAGTCTACCTATTATTGCAAGTTATGCTGTGCTGTGCTCTGATGTTCAGGGCGTCGTCGTAGCGGAACGTTTCGGTGTGCGAGAAGAATGTCACCGTGCGCTGCCAATACACGGCATACGGGATGGCGTTGTCGAAGCCATGGCAGGGGACGCTTCCTTCAGACATGTCTGCGGGCACTACTCACCGCGTTCCTAGACTCGGCATGCGCACTTCTTTGTCGCCCCAGGACTTGTACGAATGTCCGCAGGCTGACACCAGCTAGTTACAGCTACATTGGTTCCTCGGTGGAGGTCACACAGCCTCCTATTCTGCCGGGTTATGAACTCTAGATCTGCCCCTGCGCGATGCACCTCCGAGGCTTCGAATATTCTCCCTCGTAGACGCATACGACCGGGGCCGTCACCCATCGGTAGAACGAATAAGCATGTCACACGAAGCTTGCGGTATCAAGAACGAGCGGCAGTTGTTGTAGACTAGACTACAACGAAGACATGACGAGCACAGAGTCCGAAGAAACGTTACCTAAGTTACGGTATGAGGATGAGGAGGAGGACTACGCCGCGGCGGCGTCGGTGAGGTAGACGTTCACGCCGAGCCCATGGTCAGGCGTAACCGCGAGAAGCTTCTTCTCCTGATCCAGATCCTCCAGCGAAAACTGCGAGTGTCCTCCAAGAAGGAACCAGCGCGTCTCTCCCACGACATCAGTCTTGACCTTTGCGCGGAGCACCGCGGCAGGCGAGCCGGTGCTGGTGCAGTCGATGGTATCGTTCGTGAGCGAGCATTCCTGGCCGTCGTGAACAAGTTTGACGAGGGCGTCGTCTCCGGAGGGTTGCATCGAGCCGGGAACGAGCTTGATGTCGAACTGCCCGGCCTCGGGTCCGTCACCGTTTTCGTCGGCCCATTGCCAGGCCTGGCCATTCTCAGTGAGGACGGCGATGGTGTCACCAGAGTTAGTCTGTATCCAGACGGACGCGGTAGTCTATGCCGAGTCAGCAAATCTTCTTCCCCAAGAGAACGGGATGAACGGACCGGAAGAGGGAGGGTACTGTAACATTTCGACCGTAGGCTCGGCTAACGCATAACGCGGGCCGTCGAGCCGAGCCTATACGGGTCGTGTAACGCCTAACGGGAGGGCCAGGCATGGGCGCTCATGGGCGCTTCCGGCTCTGCGTGGTCCTCGGCGAGGCAAAATTTCCTTTTCGGGAAGCTCGTAACGCCTAACGGTGGCCCTCGAGCCACGCCGGAGACCTGTTGGCTCGGGAGCAAATTAAGCGCCCGAGCCTACGGTCGAAATGTTACAGTATCACGCTTTGCGGGAGCGGCAGAGACACCGATGCTGAGGGCGACAGCGGCGAAGGTGGCGAGGGAAGAGAAATGCATGGCGATTAGGAGGGGTTTGCAAAAAAGGGAGCAAGGAGATAATCGGCGCAAGAGTGAATCAGGACCGTGCAGAACCCTGCGCACGGAGACAGCCCCATTAAATAGCACCCTGTCCGCGCCTGACCGGAAGGCAGTGCATCTGGAAGTCTACTGCGCTCCCGACAAGTGACATATCAGAGAATCATGGAAATCAGTATCCCACATCTGGAAGGATCTGAGCGCAGTCAGACTCGTCGCTCGAGGCACAGCTCTAGGGCACGCGAGTGAATGGGAACAGCCTGGCAGGCGAATTTGGAGGGACGAAGTGTTCAGGCTGGTATATACCTCAGGCCGCCAGAGCTTGTAGGTTCGATTGGTCGAGTCGAACGTGACGCTTGAGATGCGGGTCTGTACGTCGAGGATTGAAATTTGACTAGAAGGTCGGACCCGCGACAGACGGTAGATTCTGTTCCAACTGCGGCCGTAGTTTCCATGCGACAATCGCGTGACGGTGAGGCAGACTTCTTGCAACGCCATCTGCCCTGGCCGTTGGCATCATCTGCGAACCAAGAAGTCGAGCGACAATCCGACAATCCGGTGTCGAAAGCGTAAGAATCGCGCTGCGGGTCGGCGTTCGCTGCACGCCGACTGGGACCACGCTTCCAGACGTCGACGCATAGCAGATCGAGAAAGCCACGTTCGAAAGGTGTTAGCATGAGATGTGTATGAGCACTGCCCTGCTGGTGAGAGTAGAGCTCGATGAACGTAAGAGTGCAAGAAGCGCAAGTTGCCGAATCCGACGAGAGCTCTAGCCACCGTGTTTGTGGAAATATATAGACTGTAATCACCTTAGTCGCTGAGTAATTATTTATCAGAACTAGCATACATGACGACCTCAGAGATAGGAAAACCTCACTCGAGACCCGTATACTAATTGCGAGCAAGGTGGGAGTAAGCGGGGCCCGGGCCGCAGGACAGACTGCGGGCGTAGTCCCCTATGCGCGACGGCGAAAGCGAACCTCCTGTAACGCCATATGCACTCCACGTCGTGCAAGCGTCTGATTTGTTCGGCGTTCTCAAACTTCTACCGACTGATTCAATGGGCAGCGAGTGTATTCACTGACCCGCGACTCCAAAAGGGACAGCATACAGACCGAATTCTCGAAAGTGGGCTATGTTCTTCGTAGTCACCTTGCTTGCTAGTTCCATGCAGGTTCCATGCCCACTCATATAATTGTTGTATCGAAACCTGTTGTGATTTTCCGACTTTGTTCCGCATCAACGGTGCCCGCTGAGTCAGCTGCCTGCTCATAATCTGAGGCCGTGTGCCCGCTTTGCAAGACCAATTAACCAACATCAAATGTCCATTTACAAACGTCCATATTCCAGACTTAGACGTCGTATGAACGACCAGTGTTAGACGTCAATATAGCCAGGGTTAAACATATCAATAACCAGAGTTAGACATTGGATTGTCCATTTACAGACATTGCACTCTCCATTTACAGACATTGCATTGTCCATTTATAGACATGAGTATAACCAGCTCTAGACATTCTTATGACCACACCTAGACATTCCTATGACCACACTTAGACATTCCTATGACCAGCATTAGACATTCTTATAACCAGCCTTGGACATTCCATCGTCTGGACCTAGACATTCGGGCATTCCTGAGCCCGGAAAATTGTGGGACCAACCCAGTTGTGCTCGGCATGGTTGAATACCCCCTGTGTAATTTTTACAAGGCCGTAGGACCCCTATTGGACAGGATATTGTTGTATTAGTTGCGATTTCTGCTACATTGGCGCGCCTGACGCTCGACTACGTATGGCAGCATACATAGTGAGTGGAGAATGTCCAGACCAACCCAGAATTGCCTTAGATGGATACCCCCCATCTTTATACATAGTATCGGAGTTTCAAAATATGTCTGTACGGTTCAGTGACTGTGCGATTACCAGAGTAAAGAACCCTCCACACCACACCAACCACCAAGGCAATACCTAAGCAAAAATTTCTCAAACACTGCTATTCGATACCAATCATTTTACATTCAGTGTCCTGAACTTGATACCCCTGCTGTATCTGTCGGGAGTCAAATCTTCCTTAAAGCTCCCATCTGGGTAAACCTTGAGCCTGCACTGCATAAGCCCTCCCCAAATTCAAACTCCTCTTCTCTTCCTTGACACAGGACCACCATCATCCCCAGGCATGTCCCCCTATGTCTCAGCCTGCCCTCTACTCACTTTAAACTATGGAAAGCCCAGCGCTGATCACCTAATGGCCATCACACAATCGATCACACCTGTTGTCAGCCACCATGATCAAACTGCCATCCGCACTGCCATAGCCTGTGCATATACCAATGCACTCAGCCAATTGACCGCTGGGTATGTTCCACACTGGGCCCTAGGATCTCAACTGATACAGCGTAGTCACCCTGAAGCACCCCCTGATATGGCTACCGTTCGCACTGCTATCCTGAATATCGTCTATTCAGAGGTTGTGGCCTGTTCACGGGCAGCAAACTCTGTGTTGGCACCAGTTTATCATCTCCCTGCTGAGATATTCCACCACATCCTCCGTCTTGGGGAGTTTTCTTGGTCTCAGCGGCTTGCAATCACGGCTGTCTCTTCTACTTGGGCAACCTTTGCTCAATCATCCAAGGTGTCTGTGTCACTTCCGGACTTGGCCAGAGTATCAGCCACTGCATTTCCACTCTTCGAGGCAAACCTCAGACGACTTGGTCTGCCACCACTTCGGACCGGTCCTATCAGCACCGATGCCTACTCAGATCCTAGAGATATTCATGATCTGACACGCTTCTTGGCAAGGCATATGCTCTACATTGAGGACTTGGACCTCTTTATGGAGCGAGAGTGTGTCCAAGGTGTCCTTCGTCTCCAATGGATCGAGGTCCTCTCTCATCCAGCACCACTCCTTCAGTGCCTTCGCATTGGGTTCAACACTCATGATGACTTTCACGAGCTGTCATCCTCTTTGCAGTGGTTCAACTCTTCAGCACCACAACTCACCTCAGTGCATTTTACCACTGTGGCATTCTATGTTCCTGCATTTGCATCCATTCGCAGGATTACATTCCACCTCGATCAATGCAATACGTCTGTAGCAGATCTTCAGACTATCTTGCATGATTTCCCTCTGTTGGAATATCTCGCCTTGATAGACCAACTGAGGGACGAGGCAGGCATTGCGGAGTTAATCACCGTTCCAGCAAATCTCCAAACAATGCTTCTCATGGAGCGTGGGGACACCAATCTCCTTGATGGTGTGCAGTGCAATGGTCTGGACACCATCATTGTCCAGTTCCATTACTGCAATCCTATCAGTTTTCCTCGCATCACCTTCCGCACCGCAGACCGTCTGCTATCTCCACCTGCGACCTCACTGCATATTCACTGTCTCAGCTCCAAATTTGCTGATGTGCAGATTGTCAACATCTTTGGGCAGATCCGTAGATTTGTCAATCTGCCGCTCGCGGAGGTCCTGCAGTGGCACCAACTCTTCGCCCAGATTATCGAGGCATCCTTAACAAACATCGACGTCTTGAGGGGGTTGCAGCCACTGCAATTGCCTGAGATGCCAAAGCTGTCGCGTCTATCCTTCCAATTTGGCTCCCTCTATTCCATGCAGACCTATCCATCTGGACTCGTCCTTCATTGCCCTACTCTCGAGAGACTACAGCTTGTGTATCCTGCACGTACAGAGGGTACACTCCATGCTGGGCATATTTTGTCTTTTCTCAAGTCCACTATGTATGTGGCTCCAGACATTTGGGAGCTTGTTGTTGCGAACACAAATGTAGCCAATGATGGCCAGGTACTACTTGAGGCTGCTTTGCCTAGGGTCACCATAGGTGTCTGTTTGGAACCCAAGATCCTCCCTCACATTGATGTCTATGCGTAGTTGACTTAGTAGTAGCAGAATAAAACTTCTCAACAGGTCTCAGCGGAACAAAAAGTGTAGGACCGCCTGAGTTGTCACACTCAGCACCAGATTGCAGTCGAAACTTAAAGATTGACCCTGCACCTTGCTGATGCAACAACATGTGCTGGGCATTTTATAGAGAGTGTGTGTGTCACAGGGCGCAAAGGGGGTGAAGAATTCCGAAAATTCGACAGACTGAAGGATTGGGTGATGAACCGGGCTTGATCCACTTGTGGGCTTCAACCGCTGTGACGGATTCTCCAGGTGTCCAGCCGAAATGACAATCAGTAGTCTCGGGCACAGGTCTCAGCATATCGGCATAACACAGTAGGTACCATCACATCTGAATAGATGTGGCCTGCCGGGAGGGCTTCCTCGGTCAAGTACAATAGAAACAGTATTACCGTGAATCCCGTTTACAATAGAGACAGTCTACGGTCGAGACTTCGCCTCCTCCCGAAGGTCAGCAAATTGGGTGTTCCCGTAGCGAAACGGTTGGGAAATGCGTTGACAGGAAGACGGATTCAGACAATTGAGGGCCCCAATAGACCAACCAGACAGTTAAGGCACTTGGTCAACAGCCAGACAATGCCTCCTAAGATCGGATGTGACTGCACAGGGTGTCATGAGGTTGTTGATGCGGGCCGAGTTGTCGAGCCTCTCGGTAGGCTCAATGTCCTGTTCTGCCCGTATGCCTTCGACGTTGACGTCGAGTGAGAGCGAGGTTCATGAGCCATTGCGAGCTCATATGGCATCCACTCCTGGGTCGGCGCGAGGCGTGTGTTGACTGCGAGCTCTGCGAGATCTTTAAGTGAATGCCATCCTTCACCGGCCATGGCTGCGAGGCCGTTTGCGCGTGTGCGAGCTCAGGGACTGCTGTTGCACCGAGTCGCGAGGTATCTCAAATGGTCTTTGCGGCAAAAAACGCAGAGGAGGCGGGTGGAGATACGTAATGAGCAACCAACTCCTCACACATTAGACTCAGTTTGATCACCCCAACCATTTTGCTACATCTTGACTGCTATACATTGTCATCTACCCTGTCTCTCATGTCCTGTTGGCTGTCTCTGACAAGACTATCATCAGATCTCCTGACACTGGCTTGAATGCGGTGGAACTGGCAGTGGTCAATGGTTTTATTGGCCCAAACTAAAAGTTGTGAATGCAATGGTATAGTCCTGGCAGTGTAACTCACCTTCACCTATGGCATTAGTCTCTGCCTTACCCAGATCAGTTGTGACCAATCCATGGACTTCACTGGCGTGAGCAGAATTGGGAAGTGCGGAGCTGGTTTCGATTTGTGTTGCCATACACTGGAAGCAGTGAGCAGAGGGCAGGCTGAGACATAGGGGGACATGCCTGGGGATGATGGTGGTCCTGTGTCAAGGAAGAGAAGAGGAGTTTGAATTTGGGGAGGGCTTATGCAGTGCAGGCTCAAGGTTTACCCAGATGGGAGCTTTAAGGAAGATTTGACTCCCGACAGATACAGCAGGGGTATCAAGTTCAGGACACTGAATGTAAAATGATTGGTATCGAATAGCAGTGTTTGAGAAATTTTTGCTTAGGTATTGCCTTGGTGGTTGGTGTGGTGTGGAGGGTTCTTTACTCTGGTAATCGCACAGTCACTGAACCGTACAGACATATTTTGAAACTCCGATACTATGTATAAAGATGGGGGGTATCCATCTAAGGCAATTCTGGGTTGGTCTGGACATTCTCCACTCACTATGTATGCTGCCATACGTAGTCGAGCGTCAGGCGCGCCAATGTAGCAGAAATCGCAACTAATACAACAATATCCTGTCCAATAGGGGTCCTACGGCCTTGTAAAAATTACACAGGGGGTATTCAACCATGCCGAGCACAACTGGGTTGGTCCCACAATTTTCCGGGCTCAGGAATGCCCGAATGTCTAGGTCCAGACGATGGAATGTCCAAGGCTGGTTATAAGAATGTCTAATGCTGGTCATAGGAATGTCTAAGTGTGGTCATAGGAATGTCTAGGTGTGGTCATAAGAATGTCTAGAGCTGGTTATACTCATGTCTATAAATGGACAATGCAATGTCTGTAAATGGAGAGTGCAATGTCTGTAAATGGACAATCCAATGTCTAACTCTGGTTATTGATATGTTTAACCCTGGCTATAGCAACGTCTAACACTGGTCGTTAATATGACGTCTACGTCTGGCTGTCAGAATGTTCAAGTGTGGAACATGGACGTCTGTAAATGGACAATGGATGTTGGTTAATTGTTTTTGGGCCCGCTTTCATCCCTTCGCGGGCTCCATTCGAACTACTGTACTTGAATGTGATTATCCTCTGAAAGATATTGCCTATCATACTCCACCGCTCTCATATTTCTGCATTTGATCCTTCAAGTTTCAGCGAGCTCTACAGAACTAAGTACTTGTTGCATGATCTAGGGTTATTGTCTCTTCTTTTGTCTAATCGAGTAGTGTCCATATCCTCCGGTGGGGCGGTCTACGTCGAAGTTCTACAGAGCACCGGCCAAGCTCAACCCGGGGCTGGCAGTCCAGAGACTGCTTCAGCTGCGGGAGGCATCAGGTCCCGACTGCACGCGCAGGGTTGACTGACCTCAACCTCAAGCAAGGTGGACTACTGGCGTAGCCGAATCGCTTCTCTCTTCCAGTCAACTAGTGGAATGAACGACCACCAGCCGTAAACGCCGCCGCCAAGCCACCGGAGATCGGATCCGCACTCGGACCTGCCGCTCCAAGCTTGTCCTCCTGCACTGCGCGAACGGGGAATGGGATCCTGCTTCTCCTCGCCCTCAGGCAAAGGCCAGCGTCTAGCGTCATCCCCAAGCGGGGGCGGTCCGTCTTCGTCTTCAAAGCCTGCCGACCCGCGCGCAGCGGCGCTCGCAGCTGCCGAGGCGCGTCAGAAAGCCGTACGTCCTGTTTCCTGAAACTCTGAATTGGGAACTGATGGGTTGAGTACTATAGGCGCAAGGACGGGGTGCACCGGCTGGAGGCAAGTTGTCGAGTAAGCTGGCGAGTGGGGCGCAGACGAGCGCGGGCGGCGGCGGCGAGGTGGACTTGCCCGAGCGGGTTGTGGTACGTCCGGACTCCAAAGCCTTGCTCGATGCTGACTTGGAGGGCACTTGTAGTATGATTAGTTGGGGATAGCGAACATTTACTTGCTCATTTTTTCTGGACCCACTGCATGCGACATGTACATGTATACCCTCGCGCACATACAGCACCATCTTCGACCCTTTACTGAAGCGATATAAATTCATATTGAACCTGTCTGCCTCGCCCCTGACGGTCACGATGTAACTGCTGTCCGACGACTTCAGCATTCGCAACTTTGGACACCTCAAGAGACATAATGCGGTGACTTTCGTCATGCGCACGACTGACTGACAGCGCTCTTGCCGAAAGCGCACCCGCACCAGCGACTCCGACGAGTCAGCCGACTCAGAAAGCAGAAAGACCTCAGCGTCGAACACACGGCGTGCGCATGAGAAGGTCTTTTGGGTACGGACGCGAAGATAGATGCATGGGCGGGATAGCAATAATGGAGGGCATGGGATGGGATTTCCATACAGTGCGCAAAAAACACAGCAGCAGCCGCCTCCCCAACCAACACCAACAACCAACGAAAGGGGGCGAGCCGTTTACTTGCCCTTCTTCGCGGGCTCCGCGGCCTTTGCCTTCTTCGTTCCGCGTACCTAGAGAGGGAAGACAGAGTGAGTATGTATGGGAGTACTAGGACTGGATACGGACCTTCTTGGCGCGGTTCTTGCGTTGCTTGCGCATCTGCCGCGAGAGCTTGTCGACCTTCGTCGCGAGGCCCTTCTACTCAGAGCATTAGCGGTCGTAGTACGGGATACTCGACGAGAACCATACCTGGATCAACCGGTGCTTAGGCTCGAACTTAGTCTGCGCGTCGCCCGAGTCGTAGATGAGCACGAAACCCGTGCTGCGCCCGCCACCGAACTGGGTGCGGAAGCCGAAGGGGACGACGAGCTTCTTGTCGGTCTTGTAGGCCGCGGCGAGCTTGTCGGCGAGCTCCTCCTTGGAGACGTTCGGCCGGGTCGGGTGCAGGACGTCGACGACCATCTGGCGACGCTGCAGCAGACGGTTCGTGATGAACTTGCGTGTGCGGATGGTGATTGCGCCGCTGGGATCCTACGAAGGCGTGGGTCAGCGGCGAGCGCGCAAGACGGCAGCGACGGTGACGGCGTTCTGGAGGCAAGGGTGCACGACAGAGCTTGGTACGAGCTTGGTGCGCGCCGCCAACGACCCAGACGTGACGCAGCTCGCCACACGAGCACCCGCGCACACCGAGCAAAACGGCGAGATAGCAGCCATTATTCCGCGCCCTCCAGAACGTAGCGAGCGCACGACGGACTCGTACGGGCACGTACCATGATTTTAGTTAGTCGAAGGGTGCGAGGGGACTCTTGAACGTCCCTAAGACCTTTTGTTGACGGGGAGGGGAGGAAGCGGAATTAAAGTTCCGGAAGCGGTTGCGGCCGGTTAGCCGGCTCCGAATCTGTGACTTGCAAGTTTGAAAGTACATCACTTCGATGCAGCAAGGCACCCGTCTGTAAGATGCCTGAAATCTACAGGATTAATACTTGGTAGTACAGCAGGAGCTGTGATGAAGTCCTTGGACTTGATGGATCTCTTGCAGACCGATCCCATTATCGAGAAAACGTACTATGCGTTCGACATAGTTGCGCATCTCCCTAGGTACTGTCCGTTTCATGCACCCATTCACTTCATCCTCCAGTTCTCGGATTGGTCGAAGTAGGCAACCGGAGGTAACGGCTGTTGATCGGACATTAGCTGCTGAGCCCGCCGTTCTCCTCCTCGCCATCTCAGTAAGAGTAGCTTTTCGCTTCTAACTCGATTGCTGCACCGTCTGTAGTCCGTGGAAACGGTGGACTTCGTCCCATAGCAGTACACTCGGAACGTGCCGATCTCGCGTCACCGCACCTTGGCTCTGCTCTTCACGCGAGACTTGGGCGCGCCTCACGATCATGACCCGAAGACCTGCTGTTTCCGTTCTGCGCGCTCTTCCATTCCTTGCACTACTCGCATTCGTCCTGCCCGTACGTCACCCGCCAAGCTCGTTCATATCACCCGTGACTGACGCATTGTGGCTCTAGACACGAGCAGCATCCCGCTGGGACCCAGATTGGTTCTGCAAATGTTCGTCGAGCAACTTTCTCGTCTGCATCACCCTCTAATATCCTTGCGCTAGGCACATGCTTCGAGGACTACACCATCCTGCCTATCTTGCGTCCCGAG
This sequence comes from Exidia glandulosa HHB12029, assembly GCA_001632375.1. Lineage (NCBI taxonomy): Eukaryota > Fungi > Basidiomycota > Agaricomycetes > Auriculariales > Exidiaceae > Exidia > Exidia glandulosa. The sequence goes on along the minus strand of KV425888.1, from coordinate 271,890 downwards.
CGCCCGAACAAGCCCTGCCTCACGTGTACAAAGCAGTGGTGCCTCGACGCGAAGCTTACGATCTGTACGAACGCGACGCTGGGGGACTCAAATCCTGATACGGCGACGGGCAAGGAGGGGGACGTCCAGGCGCTGTGTTTCCGTGAGTGCTGGCGGCTGCGCTGCGCGTCTTGCGGGTATGGCGACAGTCTATGTAAGCGCTCCAGGAGACACTCTACCTGGCAAGCTTCTATAGATTGTCGCAACACTCGCATTGACGCTGCCTGTGATCCTTGGAGTTGGCAGTTAACGGCACGTCTTAGAACGAGACCGACCGCTAGACCAGATGGTCGTCACACTCTTCCTCCTCACCGTATTCGGCCTCCTTCTCGGCGCGGCGGTTAAGGGCCAACTGGACCGTATCGGCATGGACGCGCGCGCACGCCGACAGTGGTGGGATGTACGTACCCTCTTCCTTCGCTCAGCACTGTGCCATGCTGATACCGAGTCTTTTTGTAGAGCGTCGTTCCTAGCGGCCTGCGCTCGCGCTCGAGCGACGAGGTCGGTATGGCCGAGCGTACCGAGCGTCGTCGTGCGGGGTACGCGCCGCTGCAGGATGCGGATGCACCGCGCGGGGAGCTGTGATACGTAGAGTCTGACCGTGGTGTACGTAGAGTGTATTTGTATTCTTGCTAACTGTGTTATGTCCACAAGTCTTCGTCTTCTTCGTCTCCTCGCGTCGAGTTCATGCATCTTGCGACAACGACAATCCGATCTCTACTGCGCCGATTCGCGTGACGGGCACAGCTTCTTTTCATCGCAGCTCTAACGTCTCTGCCTTGGTGCATTGGTCCGTGCAAGATCCAGATGATCAGGAGGATTCGGACAACCACAAGACACCATTCTCTCAACCACCCTTTTTTCCCTACAGCGACAGTTTGAGTATGAGCCCACGCCTTCCGCCCATCTCCTCTGGCTGCTTGCGATGACACGATCCGCAGCTGTCATAAGTCCCGCTGACTTCGCAACAGCAATTCCGGGCGCTCGCGTTCTCTAATGCTTGCGTAAGTTTATACCGGTACTATCATTCCAGCGCGCCGACCAGAATGCGAATCCATCGGACATTGTCATGCGTAGCTTAGGTATAAAGTCGAGCGACCCCTTTGAAGGTCATATTTCTCGTCAATCATCATAACTTGAACTCAACATGTCACGCATTGCAACTGTATTCGGCGCAACTGGACTTCAAGGTGGGATCCCGATGTTCAAGTTGACCGGTACTCACTTGGTGTCCCAGGCGGCTCCGTCGTGCGCGCACTCCTGAAGGATGGGACTTTCATCCCTCGTGCAGTAACCCGCAGCGTGTCCAGCGACGCTGCACGTGCGCTCGCAGCCTCAGGTGCAGAGGTCGTCGAGGGCGATGTTACCGACTACGAGTCCGTCAAGAGAGTCATCGCCGGAGCCGAATTCGTCTTTGGGGTAAATTCCGTGATTACCTGGCCTCTATCGCCACGTGATCTGACGCGTTCCGGCGTGCAGGTTACGATCCCGAACTTCAGCCCTGGGGGTACGGAGTATGACCAGGGCAAGTATATGGTCGACGCTGCGAAGGAAGCCGGAGTGCGATTTTTTGTCTGGAGGTCCGTTACAGTACTACCGTGACCCTCCGTACTACTTTGACTCAACGTTTCTCCCCAGCTCGCTCCCGAGTTTCTCCAGACTTTCAGACGGCAAATACTCGTCCCCTGTCTTTGATGGTCAGGTCTCGCGTGCGCATTCACTTGAAAGCTGAGCTCACATCCAAACGACAGGCAAGGCTGCTGTCGACGATCATCTCCTGGCGTCCGGTATCCCCCATTCGGTGCTCTTGACCGGTGGCTTCCTCGAGAACTGGATCCGCCCGTGCGTGTCGAGATTCAGAGGAGAGTGTCGCTGACTGATCACCATCAACATTCTCGTCCGTCTGTAGACATTTGCCAGGTTGTCCCACACTCATGGAGAACGGAGAAATCTCTATCCGCACTCGCTACATTCCAGGTAGCATGAACGTCTTCTCCTGGCCTAGTCGCGACGTGGGGCCTTCCGTTCTTGCGCTACTGAAACAGTATGACTCCGCGAAACTGGACGAGATTAATGGGCAGAAGTACATCGTGGGGATCGGGCGCGCTTTCGTCGAGGACTGTTTCCACAAGATGGAAGAAGGTACGTCGAAGCAGATCGGCCCCTCAGTCACCGTACTTATGCCTACTGAAGGACTCGGGAGGAAGGTTAATGTCCAACATCTACCTGACCCTGGTGACATTCAAAGCGCGATGGTGAGTCGCAAGCGCCTAAACTCTATAGTGACTAGAGTAGCGTTTCTGACAAGGTTCTATCAGTTCAAGATGACCAAGGAGATCCCGTGGTATCCTGGCATGGCCGTACCCGATCCTCGCCTCACAGCCATGGGCGTCGAGTTCGGGAGCCTGGAGGAATTCGTGCGCACGGAGCTGAAGCCCTTCTTGGGTATCTGAATGAGGCTTCGGCTCGATGTAGTCGCACACCCCAGCTGGCTCGATACATGAACTCGATGCGTTACTTCCCAATCTCATCCGCACCTGTGTACAGTCGAAAATATTCACAAGGAGCAATCACGACAATCCACGGCGTGCCTGGATAAACATAGATTCGATATGATAGAAATGTCATGACGTGAGAGCCGACTCGTAATTTCGGGTCCCGCTGACTTGGCGGAGCGCGATTCCGCGCCTTGGCATCCTGAAAGACTTGCGTCAGTCGTGCGCGCCGACGACTGCCAGTGGTGGTGATCATGGTATAAAGAGGGATGAGCTTTGGAGCTCACTTCCCGTTACCCACAAGTTCAGAAGAAATATGGCACGCATCGCTACAGTTTTTGGCGCCACTGGAATTCAAGGTGGCTGACACTTCCTCATGCGTTGTCGGCGATGGCACAGCTGATATCGTGGCCAGGCGGCGCTGTCGTCCGTACCCTTCTTAAGGACGGGACTTTCACCCCTCGGGCGGTCACTCGCAACGCCAACAGCGACGCCGCGCGCGCCCTGGCCGCCCAGGGTGCGGAGGTCGTCGAGGCTAACCTCTTCTGTAAAAACGGATCTCGCTCTGAGCCGCTCTGGCCGCTCTGGAGCGCCAGATCTTGGCAGCGACCCCCCTTCTCCAGAGCACGCTCAGAGCAAGCGGTTTTCTCCCAGAGCAGCCCAGAGCAACCTCCTGAGCGGACAAAATATACGGTTTCGGCTTTTTTTTTTGCCTTGCTTCCATGCACATACAGTTACTCGCTCAAAAACGGCCAGAAAAGGTAAGGGGAAAAATAAGTGTATTCCAAAGAACCTATGAACGGTATGTACAAAACGCGCTATCGCAGTGAGGTGAGAACGGTTGGAGGGGGGAATCGACAGCAAGGCAGGCACAGCGGAAAAGCGCATAAAAGCGCACGGTCAGCGGGCGGAGGCGCAAAGATCGCAAGATGGTATCTGCGGTGCTAGTTAGGTCGGGGGCGATGCTAGGACGGTGTGATACGCACATAATCAAGCTGGAGAGTACACGGTGAAAAAATTGCAGCGCAGGACGGCCGACATTGATGGATAAGATAGGACGCTGTATAAGGACCGCAACGGTGAGTAACGCGAGACAGCGAGAGCATGAGAAGACTAGGGCGCACCACAGAAAAAATCTTGCGTATGAAGTGGAAGGCGGCTGTCGCGTCGAGCAGGCTCGAAGCCCGAGGCCTACAGCGCGGGCCAGGCGCTGTAGGCCACGGGCTACGCCCTGTATGCGGCACCGAGGAGGGGTGTAGTCTGGGTGGGCGAACCGGCGAAGGGCGACATGGGAGACGGGAAAGAAAAACGCTTTTGTTTGGTCGGCCAAATCAACCGCTCAAAGCCGACCAATCGCCCGACCGAAAATTTGTCTAAGTCCCGAGAGCCGTTCGTGTCGAACCCGCACCCACGTAAAGCACCTACAGTAAATACACGCCGTGCAGCCTACTAGCACGTTACATGAGGACCGCATGGGAAATATCGCTGAGCGAAACTCCGGACGCACGCACGATGCCACTCTGAAAGGTCCACGGCAGCCGCGCGCGCACGACTTGAAAGTGCGTTCGCTCACCCAGGAGCGTGATGCTCTAGGCTGCTCTGAGCCGCTCTGCGGCGCCGGAGCGCCGGAGCGGCTGATAGGCGCTCCGGAGCAAATCAGTTTTTACAGAAGCTTGGCGATTACGAGGCCGTCAAGAAAGCTGTCACTGGTGCTGAGGTCGTCTTTGGAGTAAGTCCTCTGATCGAGTCTCTCCTAGTCAAGTGCTTGACCTTGTGCGAGGTGACGATCCCAGACTTCACCGGCGCCGGAGCTACAGAGTACGACCAGGGCAAGAACATGGTCGACGCTGCGAAGGAGACTGGAGTGCGTTTCTTCGTCTGGAGGTGCGTACCATGGTATTCCCATTGTCCTCAAAGACTGACGCCACCCCCTCCTGCAGCTCGCTTACAGACTTCACGAAACTTTCGGGAGGCAAATATTCGTCGCCTGTCTTTGACGGTTAGTATCTTTGATCGTGAATGCATGTGACAGTTCTGACGGTTCACTAGGCAAAGCCCGTGTCGACGATTATCTCCTCGCTTCAGGCGTTCCCCATTCGGTCCTCCTGACGGGAGGTTTCCTCGAGAACTGGACCCGCCCGTGCGTTTCTTACTTGCCGTGCATGCCTCCAATGCTTAATTCCGCCGCCTAGCAACTGGCCTGGGCAACCCCAGCTCACTGAGAACGGCGAGATTTCGCTCCGCACAATCTACCTTCCAGGAACTACTGGCATCGTCTCGTGGATCGGCCACGACATGGGTCCCTGTGTTCTTGCGCTCATCAAGCAGTACGACGCCGGGAAATTGAACGAGGTCAACGGCCAGAAGTACGTTATGGGTACTGAGCGTTGCACCATCGAAGACAACTTCCGCAAGATCGAAGAGGGTAAGCTCAGTGCTATGGTTGATGGCAATCGCTCGGATTGCTGATGGTTCGCGCATTTAGGTCTCGGAAAGAAGGTCAATGTCGAATTCGCGCCGCCCCCGGCCCTGAGTGACCCTCGCGCCGCGATGGTAAGAGAAACTGCTCCCAAGTGCATAACCAGAACTGACACACCTTCTCAGATCTATGTGCTGAAGGAGTTCCCTTGGTACCCGGACATGACCATCCCTGATCCCCGTCTCATCGCGATGGGCGTTGAGTTCGGTACCGTGGAGGAGTTCGTGCGCACGGAACTGAAGTCGCACCTCGGCCTTTAAGTATCTACCACGACGTCGTGTCAAGCGTTTCCACGTTGTAGTTGTACTATGAGAGAACCAGTGTCATAATGCTCTTTTCTCAGGATTGTTCTTCTTGTCACATCGGCTTTGAAAGTTCGAATGGCGATTCCCACCTGAAATAGCTCTGAGTTACTCAATCGGTAGCACTCGGGCGTCTTTAGGAATCTGCGCTGCTTGTGTTCCGATTTTGCGCGATCGAGTCATCCTGACTAATAGCAGCCACAGAGGAACCGAGCTGTTACGCTCAGGACTAGATAAAGGCTTCCGCACGGTTGTAACTCCCTCCCATTTCCCCTCTCGAAGTCGCAGTGGCTTCTACAATGGCCGTATCCCGACAGTGTTCACCGGTATAGCAGCTCCGTCGTCCGAGCACTCCTCAAGGACGGTATCTTCGTCCCGCGAGCTGTAACCCACTATCTCGACTCTGAGAGCGCAAATGAACTCGCTGTACTCGGGGCAGAAATTGTTCAGGGTGACTTGCGCGACTTCGCCAGCATCAGGAAGGCCATTGTTGGCGCAGAGGTCGTCTTCGCGGTCAGCTACCCGAATGTCCCCTGTGCGGACGAGTCTGAACAGGGGAAGTTTATCGTTGATACCTGCAAGGAATAGGGTGTGCGATTTGTTGTATGGAGGTGAGTACCTTGGTAGTCTGGCGGAGGCGTGAATAACAGGGCTCGGAGTCCTCGCTCATCGTTCAACGTGGGTCCACTGAGGCTCCGCCACGCATCGCCCAGCGGCCCCAACCACTATCATATTCTCGATCTCACGTCGCTGCGAGGCTTCGTTACGCTTATGTTGGACTGTTGACGAGACGCTCCACGGCGGCAGGGGCGTTGATGGTGTACTCGTATTCGTCCGTCCGCCTCTCAAATTTCTACTCTGGTCTCTCCATCCCTACTAAATTAGCTAGCAACTCGTTCGGAGGAAGTGGGAGGATTTTCTGTGAGTCTGCAGGAAATCTCCTCGGCAACTCAAGCATTCAGGAGTACGGTGGACGTATTACTCTTACTCGACCTTGTCATTGTGCCACTGCCTCACAGGCGTGTGAGACTCGTCTGCGTAGGAGATCACGGCTTGTCGATTTCCGCGACTGATAGTACAGCAAACAGCTACTAAGTAATAGTAGAAGACACGTATTGGATGAGATGCGGTCATGCGTCGATAGCTCGAGCTAGATCTTTCCCAGCGTTTTCAAGTACCGCTCGACGTCCCCGTCGATTTCGGCTCTCCAATCCACATGCTTGGGGGTCCAGCCCAGCTGGTGCGCCTTGCTCGCCTTCGTGAACGAGTTCGTCATAACGCCGCTGTATCGCGAGTATCGTTAAATACCAACAAATTGCGGTCAAGTAAGTAGGACGCACAAAGCCCACTGGTCGATCGCCATCGCTTCTTCAAACGAAAGAGGAGTGACCTCCTTAGTCGGCAGGACGCCGCGTTTGTACATAGCCTCGGCTACGAGCTTGGTCAACTCGCCCCAGGAATGCGACGAGCTTTCTAGGAAGTAGAACTTCGAGTACGGCGAGGCGCGCGTTGCTTCAGGGCTTAACGCCTTCTGAGTGAGCAGGATGAAGAAGTCCACCAGGTCCTGGACGTGCATCTATCGTAGTCATGCGTCAACTGTGTGGATGGGTGGGTAGGTTGTAGACGTACGTTGTCCCAACGAGCGCTTCCTTCGTTGACGGTGAAGGCCTTCCCGGCTGCGAGTGCGAGATTGACAATGATGGGAATCTGCTTGGACCCGCGCACGAGAGGGCCGTTCGACTCGCCGTAGAGGGTCGGCGGGGAGACGATCCAGGCGTCAACGTAGCCTTCCTTGTCTGCAGCAAAGATCCTATGGAGCCAAGTCACATTCACGGCGGCAGACGCAAAAAAAAAGAGGAGTGAAGACGCACAAGTTGTCGACGTTGCGATGAAGCGCCTCAGGTGGGATGCGCTTGATGTTCTCCTCGTCCGCGTCCTGATGCGACTCGGATTCAGCGATGCAGTTTCGTTATGTACCAGCTGAAAACGTACGTCGCACGGCGCAGCGGCGAGTTTGCGATCGATTATGCCCTGAGAGCGATCCATGACCAACGCCGAACCACTCGTATGAATGAGGACGGGACGGCGACCGGTCTTCTCGAAGTTGTCCTTCAGGCCGGCCAGGACAGCCTGTGCCATCGGGACGTCGTCACAATCCGCGACGGCAAAGACTACATCCGCCTCGCTGCACGCTTTACGGAGCTTCTGTAAAGCTGAGTAAGCAGAAGGCCCGCCTCGAGTAAATATCGCACTCACATCGGTGTCCGAGCTTGAGCCATGGATAATTTCCTGGACGCCTTCAGCACGGAAGATGGGAATATGAGCTTCAGAGCGGATGAGCGCAGAGTAGTGTGCGTTCGGATACGCCTTCTTCAGCGCTCGGAGGAGCGGACCTGGTGCCATCGTCAGACGTATTCATACTGGTTGTATCCATGCATGGTGAATCTCCCCACCTCCAACGTATCCGGTAACACCAAGAATGAAGATCTTCAGCGAGTCCTGAGGCATTGTTGAGAAGCAAGGTGGTGCAAGTATCAAGTACTGCAATAGCAGACCGCCTTTATATGTAAGCAGACCGCGAAACTGAGATCCATCTAGGACTCGTCTAACATGCAAGACTAGGCTCGTAACCACTGACAGCTGCATCCGCGCCTCCGCTTCCGGTCGGCCGGCGTACATCGGGGGGAAATAGACGGGGGGACACGTTCAAGAGACTCCATGGCAATGTAGGGGTACCGATTGGATGTAAGAGGCATAAGACTTGGAAATATCACTGAAACCAGGCTCAAAAGTAAGAGACAAGTCCGAGAAATCGTTCATAGTAGAAACAGTTGAGGTAACGAGGATGATGTCAAGGCCACGTGCTGACGACAAAGTTGAGAGAGCTCGCGAGTGCGCAATGCGCAGCAAGCACGCGTCCATGACAAAGAGACCAGATGAGTCAGAGTCCAAAAAAAAGGTTGCCCCTGGACGGCCGCCGAGTACAGTGCGAGAGTACCCTATGCATAGATATGAAGCATCGGACGCGAAATTGGTGGAGACAAAGCGATGATGGTGGAAGGCGGTCAAGCCGTTGCTGCGGAAGTTGAACTTGCTTTACCTCGTCGCCGACGGTCCCCTGCCTTTTCAAAACCGACACCATTGTCGGCCTTCACCATGGCTGGCATCTACCAGCGACATTCTTTCTGGGACAACGCCAGACCAGATGTTGGCTAGAACCTCTGAACATGCATAAGACGGCGTTTCCGTGGCCTCGTGCCAGATGATCGAGCCAGATGCATCTGTACGCACCTACAGCATAATGGAAGGCAGAATGGCCAGAAGCATCTACTGGGGTTCTTGCAGAATGTACAGGTCCGTAGAAGAGCGCTATTCGTCGATTAGAAGAATGCTCAACCTCCTCGTGCAGCCAGTTGACAGGCCACCATCCCCGGAGGCAACCTTGTGCGACCCAGCCTCGACTGTTCTTCGTGAACACGCCTATTGTTGGATCTTGCAGACCCTGGCGACGGCGAACCCGCAGATGCAAGAATGAACGGCGCGCCACCGGTCAAGTTCTGTTCACACTCGCACAATCGTACCGCGGCAGCCTCTTGCCTCTATTCCGTCCGCTCTCCGTCCCAGAAGCCAACGAGGGTCTTTCACCTATTCTTTCTGGGTCTGGGCGCGCCGCTTTTCTCCTGTCCGCCTCCATCCGCCTCGTCTTCCGGCAATCTAACCGGGCCACGGGAATTTCGCCCCTATTGCCTTTGGGAGCTCTCTCTTCTTCTCTTCTCTCTCTCTCGCTCGCTCGTGGGACCTGTGTTTCTCGTTGCTCGTTGCTGTACGGTACCAATGGCGCCACCTCAAAGCCTCGCTTCTAACGCGTCTCGCGACGGCCCGTCCCGCCTCTTCGCTGGTGTCGTCGAGCGCCCTATCGCGCGGAGGTCCTCACGCTCTGGCTCTACCCCTGGCTCAGCACGTCGCGCAAGGCGAGAGCTGGACGCGCACGTAGCACGCGACGCGGGTGCCACAACCCTGTCCGCCAGCATGGCTTCAACATCGCTCATCGACTCAGACGTGGTACGCGTATCCGCAGGCTCTCCCACCCGAAGGCTAATCATATCGTCACGCGCATTCGTAGATGGCGACGCCAGCAGCAGACGGACCACGCCATCCCTCCGGCGGCGCGCTCGACACGTCCCCGCTCGGCGGTCGCGCAGGTATCATCGCGTTCCTCACGGTCGGCGGGATTCTCGTCCTCGCGCTCTTCTGGTTCTTCTACGCGCGCCGCGCGGTGGGCACACTCCTACAGCGTCTGCGCAACCCGAACCAGCCGCACGAAAAGGACGCTGGGTCCGTGGGTGTCGCGTCCAACTCCTCATCCGGCACCGACACGACGTGCGCGAGTGTCGAGCTTGCGGAGATACCGGCGAAGCGTACGAGTCGGCTACACACTGCGGCGAGCTCCAGTAGCTTTGCGCCGCTCATCCCGCAAGGCAAGCCAAAAGACAAGCAGAGCAAGACGTTCGCGAGCGTCAAGTCGCGGCCGCTGTTCAAGATAACGACGCCGAAGGCGCAAGCGCGAGGAGTAGGGCCGGCCATCGAGGTGGCGGAGTACGACGAGAAGGACGACTCGCTCGGCGGCTTGAAGACCGACACGTTGGACTCCGCGACGAATACGCCGCAGCAGCCGGAAACAGCGTCGTTCTTGAAGCGCCTGTTCGTATAGCGCAGCCCTCCCGCGTCCCCCTTCCAGCTCAACTCTCACGACACTCTCACGCTCTCACGCATCGCCGCCCATATCCACTCTCCTCGTTTCAACCTCCTTTGTTCGTTGCGCGTCTCTATCCGTCGTCCTGCTGCCTTCTCCATCACCTGCGTCGCTTTGGCCCCCTGTACTACTACTTCCCCCGTCTTTTCCTTCACGTTCTTTGGCCGAGCCGTTCGCTTTCCATCATCGTCTCTCCGACCGATTATATACCCATCCACATCATCATCTTGCGCTTTGTTGCATTTAGATTCCGTCGCCTCATGAGTACAAGCATCCTCCCTTGCGCAACCCGCCAACCGCTTGTATATACATTCCTCGAAGAAGAAGAAGATCCAAGCCCACAGCATCGAGTTCTTTACGACCCAGATTGGGACAGCACCCCTATGCAGCGTTCAACGTTCATGCCTCGGTGCTCAGTACAGTATCGCACCCGCGCACAGCCCTGCATGCGCGGAAACATCACTGCGCACGCAGGAACCGAAGCAAGTATAAGAGCGCCGACCTGCCAAGAAGTGCGCCCATTCATCCTTCTTTCCTTGCCGCCACCATCGTCTATGGGCAACGACCAGTCGTCGCAGAAGCCGTTCAGTACGCCTGGGCGTACTTTAGGCAGCGGCGAGCCTGCTGCTGCTGCGACGACGCCGGTCCCGAGAGCACGGCCCGCAGCGGCGAGGACAACAGCGACGCCCGCGCCACAGCCGACGCCGAGTCTACAACCAGCTCAACCGCCGCCAACGCGAGCGCAGAACGATGCGGCGCGCGCTGCGGCTGCTAGAGCTGCTGAAGCCCGTGCTCAGGTGCGTTTGTATGTTCAATGTGGCGTGAGCACTGTGTTGACGATCATACAGGCGAGCGCTGCGGCTGCGAAGGGCACAGGGAAGCTCAAGGCTACGCCCAGTCCGAATGCTGGCGAGGAACGGATGGTTGTACGTGTTATATGCGCCCTCTAAATCGCTTGCATTACGCTTATCTCCGTTTCCAGTGGGATTGAAGTGCATGTAATGGATCGCTTTCGTCAAGGGATATCGGTGTCGTGTAGTATCACTCTCGGGGAACAGGCTTGCTTTCGAATCTACATGGTCCATGGGCCGGGTTCTATCATCTTTGTCCAACCCCTAAGTTCTTCATCTCGCACGCACGACATTTCGAAGCTTAAGGACAAGCGCGCTTTGAGATCTTCGTCAACAAGATCTAGGATGGTCAACAATGTTATCCACTTCATCGTCGACCGGCATAACTTACCTAGGGACACGCGCCTACAACTACAACTCGAGGTAGGTTAGACCCCGCGCTGCATCAACATCGGTCTTCCGCTCGTACTTGAAGGTCTCTGCTCGAGATCATAGGACATCCTGTTTTTTGACCACATGCTGGCCGTGGGCTGAGGTATGAGGGAATTCTCCGCGCGGAGAGGAAGTGTCGCTTCTACGCGTACGCGGTAGAAGACGAAATACGCGCCTTGTTCGAGTACGAAGGGCACGACGACCTGTTCGTATATCGACGGCAGTTGATGGAGGAGGTATACAGGCTGAAAAGGGACGACGCTGTGACTCTGTTCCAGGAGTGTGATTTGGAGACAGTGTTTCATTTTCTTTTGGCTGCCTCCGGTAACGGTGACTGCGTTGGCGCTTTGTATACCATGTACTGCAGTGTTTTGAGAGTATTCCAATCCGACGGTCGTAGGACTGGATATTACTTGTTTTCCCAGCCGCTGCCGCGGCGCGTTCAATATAGTCTCCTGCGCAGACGGTAGTTTGGAAGAAGCTCATTCCAAGTTATACTTCAATAGCACTTGTCAATGGGATCTGTAGGCTTAATTTGTATTGGAGACCCGTCCATGTCGTTGGCCTGTGTCTGCGGTACGACTGAGACGTGCGTGCAGTTGTTGAGTTCTCGCCTCTCACTTTTACGGACTTTCTTCGGATCTTGCTTATATCATCGCATTGTTTCCGTCTCTCTACTTCTAACTACAGCCCGAGGGATAAGGGCCAGCAACGTAGTGCAACCGCTGGGTACGAGCTTGGATGAAACGTACCTTTCGGCTACAACATCGAATTGTCGGTTCCCGTAGTGACGCTGTCCAGCTCACGAGCACGCGACCCGCAGCGCCTTCTTGCAGCACGTCTGCCGTCTGGACCTGATCGTCACTCGGCCCCGACACTTGTCAGATGCTGCCAGCGATTTAGGCTCAGGTGCGGTACATTGCACTCATCTTAGTCTACATCATCATGGGACTCTACCGCAGGTCATCAGTCTATCCCAAGTTTCTTCCACAGGACCCGCACTGGAGCTTGGCACTAGCAAATTTCACCAAGTCATGCGGCATATCTTGCACGAGGTGACGACTCGAATACTAGCCTCCTGACATCTACCAAAGCGACGCCGAACTGTCTTAGCTTGCTCCGGGATGAGCTGTGCGGACTCCCACTGTCATGCCTGACATGGCCTGACAGGCTGCGCACCGGTGCTTCTGTCTTCCTTCCGATGCGAGACATGGATTCTATGATGTGTCACTCAAAACAGCGCAGCACGTATGATCCCCGGCGCACAGCCTTTGGGCCTGAGTAACCGAGTATAAAGCGGTCCCGGTGTGTAGTCTTGGCACGGTTCTCATCCACTCTCCCTGTGCCTAATCTCTCCCGAGTCCCTGCTATCGTCATGCAGTTCTCCGCCCTCCTCACCGTCGTCGCTGCCGCGCTCAGCATTGGAGTCTCCGCCGCTCCCGCGAAGCGTGCCACCCTTCCGCTTCCTGTACGTTCCTTTCTACGTAGTTTATGAGACGCTCGCTGATTTGACTTAATTCTCGCTGTATTGCATTGTTAGACGAAGGCATCTGTCTGGGTGCAGACTCAGTCTGGCGACACCATCGCCTACCTCAACTCTCAAGGCTGGGCATGGCAATGGGCCACCGAAAGCTCACCCGGCGACGGCCCCGACATCGCTAAATTCGACATTAAGCTCGTCCCGGGCTCGGTTCAGCCCTCTGGCGACGACGCCCTCGTCAAACTCGCGATGAACGGCCACGAGTGCTCGCTCGTGAACGAGTTCCTCGACTGCATCGTCACTGACTCTCCTACCGCTGTGTTCCGCGCTAAGGTCCAGACGGACGTCACTGGCGCGACGCATTGGAGTCTTCTCGGAGGGCACCCAGCGTTCTCGTTGGAGAGCTACCAGAAGGAGTTGAAGTTCCTCGCGCTTACACCTGACCATGGCGCTCCCATGAACGTCTACCTCCGCACCGACTCGCAGTGATTCTGCACCTCCTCCAAGTCCTTCTCAGTACCTTCAGTTATCGCCTCCTCTCGCCGATTGTGTTCCCGTCACTATTTTTGTTGTAGTCTAGACTCCAACAACTGTCGCTCCTTAGTTTGTCAGTGCACGTCGCACGCTCCATTCGACGGGAGACTGTTCGTATACAACGGCCATGTGCTATTAGGCCAGAGGAAAGTCTTGCCAGCTCTCAGATGCAATTAGCGCGCAACCTCTGTCACTGGCACTACTGAGAACGCGACGCTGGAGCTGCGATGCTGTCTCGACGTGCTGGAGTCGATAGCCTATGTAGTCCAGTTCATTGGGACCCGGTCGACACAGACATGGTGTTAAAAACAACCACACTACAGTTGAGTGCGAATACACTGCAGAGTGCTCCCGAAGCTTCCAGAACAACAACGGTCGACATGTACAGTAGCACTGGGCGAGGATTGTTCGCGGCAGAGCGAGTCTCGCAAAGTGGCCGGACGAGGATCACCAGAACGAGTTTTAGACGTCCATAGTAGCAGACTCTCAAGCGTGCGAGGTATTTTGTTGAAAGACAACACTTTCGGTCAAGGTCATGGTTTGACAAGATGCGGAAGGAAATCGGTCCGTGCCGAAATCGCCTTGAAGTCCTTGCACTCTTACGTTCACCTGCCTCTACTTTCACCGGCGGGGTAGCGCACATATTGACGCAGCTCGAACGTGATTACCTCGAACTGCTGTGCGTTGATATCTGGAAGCATCGTCCAAGTCGGCCTGCAACGAACGCCGACCCGCAGCGCGATTCTCGCGTTTCCGACACCGGATTGTCGGATTGTCACTTGGCTCCTCGGTTCTCAGAGTCGAATGATGCCAAGGGCCAGGGCAGTCATGCGATTCTCGCATGGAAACTACGGCCGCAGTTACGAGGGTATCCCGGGCCCGACACTCGAGTCAGATGTCAATCGTTCGCGTACTAGTACTCTAGACCCACATCTCGCGTTTGACTCGAGTACATAACTTCAGACACAAGCACTAGCGGCCTGAGGTACGTATCAGCCTGAGCGCTGCGTCTCATTCACCTACTAGGGCCGAGGCTGTTCTCACTTGTTCGCGCGGCGTATACTGCAGCTGTATCTCGAGCGACGAGTCTGGCTGCGCTCAGATCCTTCCAGATCTGGAACGCTGATTCTCTGATATTTCACTTGTCCAGAGCGCAGCAGACTTCCAGATGCACTGCCTCCCGGTCAGGAGCGGACATTGTGCTATATAACAGGGCTGTCTCGGTGCGCAGATTTCTGTACGGTCCTGATTCACTCTTGCGCCAGCCGTCTCCTTACCTCTCTTCGCAACCCATCTTAATCATGCGTTTCTCTTCCCTCGCCACCTTCTCCGCTGTCGCCCTCAGCATCGGTGTCTCTGCTGCTCCCGCAGGGCGCGATACCCTCCCTCTTCCGGTCCGTTCATCTCCTGCCCGTATATCGGAGGTTGGCTGACTCGCCATAGACTACCGCGTCCGTCTGGGTGCAGACTCATTTCGGTGACACCATAGCCTTCCTCACCGAGAATGGCCAGGCCTGGCAATGGGCCGACGAAAACGGTACTGGACCCGAGATCGGGCAGTTCGACATCAAGCTCGTCCCCGGCTCGATGCAACCCTCCGGCGACGACGCGCTCGTCAAACTCGCTAGCAAAGGCCAGGCATGCTCGCTCACGAACGATGTCATCGACTGCACCAGCACCGGCTCGCCTGCCGTGGTGCTCCGCGCGAAGGTGAAGACGGATGTGGTGGGAGAGACGCGCTGGTTCCTTCTTGGAGGACACCCGCAGTTCTCGTTGGAGGCTTTGGATCAGGAGAAGAAGCTTCTCGCAGTTACGCCTGACCATGGGCTCGGCGTGAACGTCTACCTCCGCACCGACGCGTAGTCTTCCTCCTCCTCCTCCTCCTCCTCTAGCAACTTATGGACTATTCCTTCGGACTTTGTGCTCGTCACGTCATCGTTGCAGCCTCTAAACCACCTGCCGCTCGTTCTTGATACCGCAAGCTCTTTCCCTATCTACCGATAGGTGACGGTCCTGGTCCGAGTCGTCTGCGTCTACGAGAGAGAACATATGGCGTATGAACTGCGAGTCGATTGAGTATGCCGTAGTGGCTCTACATACTTGCAGCAGATCTTGAGGTGCGCCCTCACTGCCTTACATTCATGAAATTCTGCCTCTGGATTCTCGACGGTGTTGTCCTGGCCGAGACTATGGCCACGATCATCCCGGAGCTTTTCGTTAGATGTGCACTCGTCTTAAACATCGCCCCTAAAGGTTTTTTTTAAGGCGATACGTGTGAATCGCCTTTTGCTCGTACTTAGACCGGGCAGAGAATGTCAGGTAAATTTTGGGAAGTAAGGCCTCGAGCGAAGGTCATGATGGTTCGAGGACAAGGAGCGGAAGGAAATTCGGTCCGTGCTGAAATCGCCGCTTGCTCAATGCGACCATGATGCTCATCGTCTGCCGCCGTGTCCACAGCCTGCAGTGCTGCAGCGTGCTGGAGTGCAGGAACCCGGAAATACAACCCGCTGTCAACGGAAGCACAGCAATTCCGTCCCCCGGAATTGCATTTCCCGTAATCCCGCCCCATCCGCGCCTCGCCAGCCTGGATCACAATGCAGGGCCTATATAACTCGACGCTCCGCGCAATCCCTGCATTGTCTCATGCAAAATTTGCAAGGGCGTGGGCGCTGGGGCGGGTGATGTCGAGCGTGGTCTGCGGACGTCCGGAAGGTGACAGCGCGCTTCTGACCACGCAGCGCGTGCCACCCACAACAACTCCCGCGCCAGGGTACTTAAGCTGCCCCGTTTCCAGCTTCGCCCCGACTCCGCATCTCTCCCTCTCCCCACCACCATCTCCCCTCCGTCGCCGCCGCCGCCGTCCTTCGAGCTCGACGCGCACAACGCCGGCAAGGTCTGCACCGTCGGCTGCACCTGCTTGTGGCCACCGCTGACCTCGCGCACTCGCTGCTTGTGCTCGTCGTCGTCTTGTGGCCCCAGCTCGTCGCCATCGCTCGTCGACATCATTGCAAGATTTTACAAGAGGTTCGCGGGATCAACTGATCGCCCTAGTCGTCGCCGGCGCTTACCCAACTCTCAGCCACCGTGCAAGAAACGCGCCTCAATTGGCTTCAAACTCACATAGTACGCGCATATCTGATTCCCAACGACGCTCGCGCGCTGACCAGGCTTCAGACGTCTTCGGTCGCCGGCGCCGGCGCTTTCTTCCCTCCCGTCCCCGACATCACCGCTTCCATCTCACTCTGCCAAGAGCCCTTGTGGCCACACGTAAAGAGCCGCTGATGGCCATGCGATAAGAGCCCATTGCGGCCACGACGCGACGATGCCTAGAGCCGCTATGACGCCAATGGCCCGCGCCGCATGCACGCAGTCAAGAGCCCCGCGAGGCCACGCGAGCGTGCACACCTCGCCTCGCGACGTGCTTGAAGAGGCCCAGAGCCCACCTTCCTCTCGTCAAGAGCCGTATGGCCACATCGCGTCCTTTTACCTTCCTCGTTTCCTCCTCCACGGCTCCCATCCCTTCGACATCTCGCGCCTTCATCGTCTTCCACCTCAAGCAGCGTCAAGTCTCAAGACTCAAGTACTCAAGATCTGACTGCCCTTCCGTGCTTGCTCCTCCTCTGTTCACTTCGTTCTCGTCGTGTTCCCTGCTGCGGATCCGACGGCCCTTTCAAGTGGGGGTCGTCGCAGGTGCCGCAAACCCTCCCTATGCAAGAGGGGGACGAGGTGGCTTCCAGCCCCGCCGTCGTGCGGGCGAATCTTCAACCTCAAGGTCAAGGTGCAAGAGCAAGGTCGCAAGTTGTTGCAAGTGGGACAAGTCCTGAAGATTTCTGGTTTTATCTCTGTTCCCCTCGTCTCCCCCTCCTTTTCCGCCCGTCGACTTCACTACCCTCAAGATGAAGACCTCAAGCACCTCCGCCCGCCCCTTTTCTTCTACCATGTTTCGTCCCGGTTCTTCTGCTTCGTCTTGGGTCTCGTGTGCAGACAGCTGCGTACGGCGCGTACGATGTGCGCTGAGGTGCGTGTTTCCTCTTTCCTCGCATAGCTCTTGCTGAATAATCCTCGCAGGCTCGGTGAGCGTGATAAGTGTGCGTCCTTGAGTCGCAGACTGCTCGTACTTGAGGCTTCGTGAGCGTTCGCATGAGCGTGAGCGTGAGCTTCAGAATGAGGTGGAATGCGCGTGGCACGCGAGAGGTCCTTTGTCCGTGGTTCCTACATGTTATCCGCGGGATGCCAGGTTCAGCTCGTACGTCTTTCTCCTTTATCCATCCTCGCCCATCTTACGAATCTCGTCGCAGTCGTATCTGACCCTGACTCGCAAGTTGAGCGGCCAGTGAATCGTCCCATCCCTCGCATGCGCCCGAATTTGCTTCGATACGATCCTTTACTCTCCCGACCGTACTGTCGTTCCTCGAAATTTCGTCATTCTTCGCAGCTCGAACGTCGTTGGCGCACACCATCATCATCGGCACCTCCAGTACCGCAGTCTCCACAACACCCGCACCAGTCATCACTGCCGACGCTGAAGACGAAGAACAGACGACGACGTACATCGGGAGGTGAAGACTCGACACCAAGGCCAAGTGTCCCTGTGCCTCCGGGACGGAAGTGGGTGTATGCATGCGATCCCCTCTCTCCCTGTGCGTGCGACCCTTCCGTCGCATTTTACGGTGGCGCTGACTCGTACGACAGATTATTTCTTGCTCATTCTGACGTTCTTATTCAGTTCTTTCCGTTGCGCGTTCAAGTTGTTGTTTGTACCTTTGTCATCGACCGATGTGCACGAATCTACGTTCTGTTTTTCTGTCTTTCTATGTCTCATTGTGTGACAACGCCAAGCAACCGTGTCCAGGCAACCGGCGCTCTCCGCAACTTGTCTGTGCACGATCATCATCAACACCAATTGTCTCGTCGGAAATGTCAGCAGCGCACGCTCGTCCAGGCCCTTGGACACTCGCGCCTCGCCAAGCACGGGTATTCCAACCGACACTCGCGGGGATACAAATCCTTTGCAATCGCGTTCCTCATGATGCCTCTGAATCTATTGCAGGGCGAGTTGCTCTCTACGTCGGAGGGCGCACGCATCAGGTGCCGTGCGGGCGTGTACCCTGCGCCTTCCGGAGAGAGTACGAACTTCGTACTGCTCGTGCAGGCGATGTGGACGCGCTTTAAGACCGGCCGGCCGACGCTGGAGGCAGCCGCGACGTTGTCGTGCGCGAAGGCATGGCGCGTGAGGGCAAGGTGGCTATCGAGAGTCGCGACTTCGCCATTAACTCGGACGACAACGTGGATATGGACACGACGCTTGGGAACGCCCCACGAGCATTTTCAGAACCTTGCGCCGTGAACCTATCGATGGCTTCTGCACGCCGCATCAGCGGAGAACAGCTATCGACGGCAGGTCCGCCTGCGTCGCTGCGCGCGGGTACTGAGGGTAGCAGAGGGGAGCCGCTGAGGACGAAGGGGAAGCCATGCCCGTCGACAACGACGATCTGGACTGAAGCCGATTTCATGAAGCTGTATCCTGGGTTCTTCGAGACCCACCGTGGGGCTGGTACGTAGCGCGTTCATCGTTGCGTCCATATGCATCTTACAACGTCACGGTCTTTCAGGTCAAAATCGCGCTGTTCACCATCTCCTTCGTCCAGAAACGCGCGACGAATGTCATGCCCTGCGGCCTTATTGACACGCTCCCGCGACAAGGCGGCGCCGCCTTAATCGACATCTTCAGCCGTTGCTCTCTGTCCGTCTCGGTCGGCATTACATATATGCTACGCCTGAAAAGCATACCAAGAAGTTCACCGAGGATGCCCGGTCGCACCGCAAGGCCCGCGGTCGCCGCTGTCTTTACCGCCGCCAATCTTCGGTACAGATTCGCCAGGGATTAAAACACTCGTCCCTGTGCACCCTTCCTCTGTATCTGCACTTCAGAGTGCGGGAGAAGAGGCATCTTGCACCGAAGTGCAGCCTGCATAGCAGTGCAGTGCTCGTCCATCGTTCCCTCGAGCTGCCCCTCAACATGGAGATCTTCCGGTCCCGATGTTTGCGCCTGACGACGGACGGGACCCTGACAGCGCCCCATGCATGATTGACAGCACCCAGAGGGGACGGGCGGAGGTTGCAAAGGGAGGTTTTCGGACTGGGCTGGGTGTGGAGCGACCAACTTTCCATCTTACCGTGACCATGGCAGGCCTCGTCAGACCGTTTCCCCCGTCGCTGGTCAACCTCACACTCGAGCACTGTGCGTACCGACCGCGCTGGCGTTCTAGCTGCGAGCGTTTCTAAATCGCGCGCCCAGTGACAGCTCCAGAACGCGCCCCCCTTCCGCGCGAATTTCTTTCGCCCGCACTGGCGCACCGACATCGCCGTCAGCAACTTAAACCGTCCGACGCGGCGTACTATGCGTGGCCTGTGCAGCCCAGTCTCGCGGACTCATACACGTCCAACCCCACGCGCGTGCTCGACGCTCTGGCAGCGCTGCACGAGGCGGATATGATCATGTTCGAAGGCTCGACATTCGTGGTACGGTACTCGCCATCGCTGAGCGGGCTGAAAGCGATGGTGCTCGTGCGCGTGCCCGGTGGGGAGGCAGAGCGGCACCGGCTGGTGTTGGTCTTCGCATGGGACCCGACAGACGAGCAGGGGCAGGGCGGGGAGTGGAAGTTCCATGATGCGAGACTGTTCGTAGGCGGCAAGGGGCCCGACGTCGATGCGTTGCCGCCTGATGCAGGATACGCGACGCTGGAGGAGGCTGTTGCGGAGGAAGATGACGAAGACGAGTAGGCGCATACGCATAAACGGCAATCAGGACACCTTCTGCTCCTTCGACTCCTCGAACTGTCTAAGTTGACCCGCGTTCACCTTTGGGTGAGGCGCCACATCATTGAATCATGTCTGCGACGCGCGTCAATCTTCTCCTCTCTCGGGCATTCCGATTGACATCCCCAATCGGGAGCCTTTTCATTGCAAGCTGCTCTCTGCACTGCGCCGCGTTAGTCGGAGTCGACACGCAGCGCGACAATCCCGAGGGACTGCGGGCACTGCGCCTTATCCTATCCTATTCTGGCGCTTGTGTCACTAACTGCGGGCGCCTGCTAGCCTAGGACGCATATAAGAGCGCGTCCGCAGGTGGAGATCGAAACGTCCACTTGCTCCCCATGATCATCGACAAAGACGCCCCTCCGCCTGATTATGAGCCGTCTGACAGTACTACCAGTAGGGACTACGACTCTAAGACCGACAGAGAACCTCTGCCTCCCCAATACGGGTGCATCACGCTGTAAGTCGCCTGTCCACCCGGCTCTCCGTGTAGAGCTGACTTGTGTAGAAACATGGGCGATCTACTACGGTGCATCTCGCTGCCGCCGCATATGATCGCGCTCGTACGCGACGTTATCAATGCGAATTGGGAGCGCGGGGTACAGGTGCGGCCATATACGGCTCTTCAGAGTAGGTGCCGAAGCTGAAAGTGTGATGCAGGGAGAGAAGGACTACCACGGTGCGCATGAGTTCAAGTTGCGCGGTCATCCGTGGTACGGGCAGTCCTCGCAAATTGTGCCTGCGCACGAGGTCATCATCGCTTTGCTCGCCGCGTTCTACCATGCTGGCTGGGAGCTCATCGCGTCGGCCGACATCACAAAGAAACCCGTACGTCCACTTTTGTCGCTGTAACCCACACGCAAATTGACAATGAGGTGGTCTAGGACGCCAAAGACACACTGTTCTTCCGCAAATTGCCATCGAATGTGTTGCCCCCGCCCTGCACGTTCCTCGCACTGTCATTCAACGAAGGCGACAAGATACGCCTCATACGCGCTCCGCCGCCAGTCATCAGCGCTGTGCAGCGTATCTTGGCAGCCCAAAAGCCTGGCATCCAGCGTGAGGAGTGGAAGGTGCCCGACATCGCCTACCAATTCAAGTTGAATGGTGCGGCAGTGATTTCCCGCGCAATTCGCGTTAGCCTTGACGCGGCAGAATCGTAGGTCACCCGTTGTATGCAAACGGGGCTGACACGGTCAAAATGCGCGTGTTGGTTCTGAGCCTCCTGCAAGTCCTCGCCGCAGAGGGCTGGGAGCTACATGCGACGGTCGACATGACCATCGTCCCCGGCGGTTCTGAGTCCGGGTCCGCACTTCGCATATTGCCCCCCAGACTGCTCCTGCCGAATGAACTGACGCCGATCGTCTTTTGCAGATTGGACACGGACACTTGGTTCTTCAAGAAGCTTCAATAGGCGGTGCATTGCATGCGCTCCCTGTACTCTATAGTGCAAACAAGTCAGAAACTCGTTACAGGGCACTGGGCCAGATACGCACCAGAGGTCCAGACGCAAGTCAAGCGCGCACCTACTGTTGCTTTTTCGAGATGCCGAGATTGGTTTCCCTGGGTCGTGAACAGCATCCTTTGTATAGGGCAACTGTGGCAGTTGTGGATCTTCTGCACCGCCAACTGGCCGTTCAACCCTCAGGGCGCGAACGATCAGCGTGAAGGGGGAACGCGCGTGGGGCACAATATTTTGAAGGCACGCAAAGCGTAGCGTCCGATAGACAGAATCGACAGCGTAAAATGCAAAACGGCAGGAATGCGATGGACGTGACGGGGAATGCTACGGATGGGGGGAGGGAGGTGATGCTGCGTGATAGGAGGCGGGACGGCAAACTATGTCCGTGGGCAGTCAAGGTACTATGGGAAGAGGTCGTCGAGGGGGGGAACAGAAGCGTGTAATACTACGGGGAGTTCGATATTCTACGTGAAGAGTTCGTACCGCATGCTTTCCAACGCCTAGACGCCGATGAGGACGACGCAGGCGCCGAACAAGAGGGCAGTGAAGCTGAAGCCTGCCGTCCGCAAGGCAGCGGCCACGAAGTCGTCCGGCGGGCCCATGGCCACACCTCCCGAGCCGGGACTCGGCGCGCCGTTGGTACCGCCACCTGGGCCACCGTCGCGCGTCGCAGCGGCAGTAGGGAACGTCCGTGTATCCTCGCTGCTGGTAGAATTCGACTGCGAGTTGCCGTTGTCGTTGTTGTTGCCCGTAGGGGTCACGCCAGCGTTTGGTTGCGGGGTAACGGTGACGAGAATTGGTATGGTCACACTGACGCCAGTTCGCCCGCTGAACGACTGCGATACCGAGAAAGACGTCGTCACGATAGGTGTCGGTGCTGCTGTCGAGCTGGGAACCGACGTCGCCGACCCTGTTGGCGTGTTGGTAGTAGAGCTTCCTGAGTTCTAAGCACTGATCAGAATATTAAAGTTTCATGCCCAAGACGTTACATACCGTCTGCGCGACGACCAGAGCGGGTACCAGAGCCAGTGCGACGGGTAAGGGGAATTTCATGGTGATGGTAGGAGTCAAGGAGTGACGTAGCGGAGTTGAAAGGGTCCTTGGCTCCTTGACCTCGAACGGCGACCATGGCGCCCCAGCCAACGCCATTTCCAGAATACGTTGTCAATCTTACCTTACAACACTGTATGCAATTAATTCTCTGCATTAGCGCCCCTATCTGACACCACATGTAGTGATTCCACCCGGGGTCTCGCCTATTCCCAGCCATTTGCTTTCGTCAGCTCTTACCCAGCGCCATAATCTGCTACAACTCGAACCAATAGACCCAGCGTACTACGCGTGGCCTGTGACAGACGGTCTTGAAGCGACACACTCCCCAGACCCGGCCCAGGTTGTTCAGGCGCTAGAATCCTTGAACGAGTCGTCTGCGCTCGGTCTCGAGGCTCTACAGGACTTATCTTTCCCCATACGCTATGCGCCATCCCCTCCCGGAGCACCCAAGGCGCTTGTGCACGTTCCGTTGCCCGGAAAGTATCACAATGCTCAGCAACTTGTACTCGTCTTCGCGTGGGACGAAACAGAGGGGGAAGACGACGGCGCGTGGAAGTTTCACGACATGCGCCTCTTCCTTGGCGGCCACGACCCCGCTGACGCAGGCTTTGCCACTTTGGACGACGCCATGGCAATCTCGGCGCCTGACGCCGACGCGGATGACAGCCCGGACAGTCTGAACAGTGGCAGCTCTGACGCTTACTGGAATGGCTACACGGCGAGCAATGGCAGCGGCCGTGCGACTTCGTATAGTCCCACTACGGGCGAGGGCGACGACGAGGACGCGTATTGGGCTCGCTACGAGCAGACCAGCATGAGCGTATCGCCTGCCCCACCACCAAAGACGAATGGCGTTGTAAACGGCACTGGGCGTCCAACAGTGTCGCCATCTGCAGCGCTCGCGCGGTTGGAGGCGGTTGCTGCAGCGCAGCAGGATCAACTGACGTCCTCTCCCATAACACACCTTCGTCCACTCCAATCTCAATCTCACTCGCGAACACGAACGCCGTCGCCCCATGTTCCACCCCTCATCACGTCGTCACCTCCGTCCGCGCACCCGGAGATTGACCTTTCCTCTCCACTCGTGCAGCCCCGCAACCTCTCCCCGCAGAACCTCGCGTCGCCCAGTTTGCCGCCCGCGCCGAGTGGGACGACACCGCTGACGCTGCTGCCCTCGCCCACGCAGCCGTCTTCCTCCCACCTCCATCACCATGCGTCGACGCCACTTGGTTTAACGCTCAACCTTGGCACGCCGCCACCGAGTTTGCCCACCGTGAGCGCGCCGCTCCCGACGAGCCCGAGCATCGTGCAGCATCCAGTCGTGCTCGTTGACGTCAAAGGCAAGGGGCGCGCGCATATCTCGACTGCGCGAGATAGTGCAGAGGGATGCGCGCTCGCGATCAACTTGAACCCGAGTAGCGCAGGTGGATCAGAGCCGCTGAGCGCACTCTCGATGTCGTCCGCCGCATCTCGTCAGTCGTCGCTCTCGCAGCTCCTCCAAAGCAGCGCGGCGGGCAACGCGCACATACCAAGCCCCGTCTCTCCACCGCCCAGCCGCGCCAACAGCGGTAGTACCGGTAACGGTCCCGCGTCGTCCACCTCGCCCAACTCCGTACAATACTACTACCCATCGTCCGCGGCGCTGCAGCGACGCGGCTCGCACCCGCTCGCAACTTCGCACACGGCAAGTTCGAGCGTATCAAGCGTATCTAGCGCCAGTGCAAGTAACGCGGAGCTGGATGCGGGTATGGGCGAGATGGTACGGGGCATGTTCCGCATGTGGCGCGCGTCGCGACCGGCCGGGCAGCAGGGCACGGAGGAGGAGTTTGTCACCTTCGTCGCGGGGGCGCTGGGCCGGCAGCCTGGCGCTTGATGTTGTTTTTTGTTTTGATCTCATGTTACCGTCGGTCGTTCGTGGAGCTGGATCTTTGGCACGTAGGGTAGTACTATATAGTGCGCGTAGGACGCATTACGGGGTTCTAATATCATTCATTTTCTTCGTGTACGCGTACTTACCGTCAACAGACGGTTTCGCGACCCGAGAGGTTGGCGGGGCATGTTTTGGA
Organism: Exidia glandulosa HHB12029; assembly: GCA_001632375.1. Classification (NCBI taxonomy): domain Eukaryota; kingdom Fungi; phylum Basidiomycota; class Agaricomycetes; order Auriculariales; family Exidiaceae; genus Exidia; species Exidia glandulosa. The sequence continues at coordinate 247,125 of KV425888.1, read as the reverse complement.
CGTTCGACGGAGGCAAGTCACGCTTGTTTTGAACCACAGCTATGGTACTTACCTCCACCGCTGCAGGCTCCCACTTCTGTCGCTGTGCCAAGTCATTATTCGAGCACTTGTGAATGCTGATGATACGCCATATTGTTCAAAGATTGCGCTATTAGTGCTCAGTGCCGCAATGCGACACAATGCTGGGAACTGTCTCTATTTTGGAATAACAACTCGAACCTAGTCTACACATTACTGGGGGAGCAAACCGACCATGAATTCCCATATCGCCTTACGCGTCCCAGGGGACTTCAATGCAGGAGCCTCGGGCACCGGGTTGGCCGCGTTGTCCCAATGTGTCGACTTCGCCTCCATCCCGACCAACTTCTGTCCCTCTGGATTGGCGACGAGATAGAACGGGATCTGTGCGTATTCCTCAATCGTCGTTGCGAGGAACAAGTTGGCCAATTTGAACGCGATCCTGTACAGAAGCGGGTGCGCTGAGGGGTTTTCGAGTGCCGGCGTTCTGACGAAACCTGGGTGCAGGTTCATAAAGCGGATCGAAGGGTTGCGCTCTGCGAGCTCCTGTAAAGTCTCAGTATGGACTCAAGAGTGTAGGCGATGTCACGGTAAAGCGCACCAGAGCTACCGCGTCCAAAACCGTGCAATCGCGAGGAGTGACGTTGAGCACACTGTATCCGCCGCTCTTCTTGAGCGCCTCGAGGGTGATGTCGTTCAGGTCGAAGGTCGCCTTGCCATGGCCGGCAACGGCGATTGAGACGACGGAGCGCTTCACTGTAGGCCGTACGATCGTGAGGTGGTGGGCGAGGACGAAGCGCGATACGACCATAACCGCGAAGTGGGAGTCAAGGCCGTCCTCGTTGGGCGCGATGTCGGTTGGGATTGCAGGTCCACCATGCGTGAAGAACAGATGGTCGATGCCGGCTTCTCCAGCAGCATCTGCAAGCTCGTGTGCTACTCGAACGTTCTCCTTGACCAAACCACAGTCCGCCTGGAAGAAACGAAACTCCAGAGCGGGAGTGGTAACGGGAGCAGCTTGCTTCAGCTTCTCAATAACCTCGTGGCCTATGAGAGTTCAGCAAATGTCTCAACGTGTTCGCATGAACCCATGAGGATGGCTTACCGGTTTTCGAGTTACGTCCGACGATCCAAACCTCCGCGCCAGTCTTCGCGAACTGAAGTGCGACGCCCAGCCCGATCCCACCCGTAGCTCCTACAACAACGACACGTTGTCCGCGAGTACTAACGCTAGTGTTGTCGGGTACCATTCTGATAAGGCCAGACGTAGGTTGGGGTCTTGTCCTTATACTAGAGGTCTTCTGCTTACAAATGCTAAGGGCGCGGTCCAGGACCTTGCTGACAGTACAACACTGCCACTCGTACCGCCACCCTAATCCGACCATTGTCGGACCAAGCGCGTTCCCCTCCCTATCCTTCGATTGGCAGAGTATAGATATCTGTGCGAAGTGCGCCGACCCGATAGATTGGCGGGACGTGTTACTGCCGAAGGCTGAGTTTGACCGATCCGGATGCAATAGCTCCTTCTCTTCGAACCACCGATTGACGCACCCATACTACAAGCTCTAAGTCGTCTTGAGCCTCCAGCTCATGCAGCGACTGTGCCTACTCATGATACTTAAAACGTCGTCTCGTTTACCGACCGCGCCGGTGCTCATCGCAATGGGTCGCTGGCGCAGTAAACCATCGTGGCACAAGATGGCGCACCGAAACATCAACGCACCCCTGGTGCCGACCGTTCTTGACGCGCCCGCTCCTTGGACGAGGACGATACACCTTCATCGAGCGCAGCAGCAGCCTTACTATGGTCCAACCTCGTCTGAACAGCTTTACATGGCCCTCACTGGTTCCAGTCATTCTGCAAACTGTCCGGCTTCACGCTATTATGGCCTTCCGTACTCCAAGCTGTCCAGAATGCAGTCGGGTCTGCTGTTCAACAAGCGGTCACGGTCGGTGCTATCGGACTATCCAACCATTCTGGCAGTCGTCGGGTCAGCCAGTCAACACGAATTTCAGGCTGCTAGTTATTGAGCCAGTCGCTCAGCGAGCCGCTGGGCCAGCAGGGCAGCACGTAAACGCGGTGTTCCCGACACTGCGTGGCCTCGCGGTCAATTATGTGCAGGTAAGCAGTCTGTTTTACTCGCCCCTAAATGCATTAGACTTCCACTCTCATATGACTTCCAATACGCGCGCAGCAATACTGCACGACGCGTATCGTGGAAATCTTGGTGATGACGACGCCGAGCGAGGTATTTCTCTTGCAAACGGGGCCGTCTCCCACGATAGCGTACGTCTTTGTTCTATTGCTGTGCTTTTATACCGCTCGCTGACAAGTCTACAGGCCCACCCTCTGATACTCCGGGAACATGGGGCTTCGGATTGCGTAGGAGAGCCAATACCACCTAACCTAATGGGGATCTGTTTACTGCCAAGGTGTGGACTGGTCCTCCATCTTCTTCATAGCGATTGGTGTGGTATCCTGAACAAAGCTGCCCCTTAGGTTTGACGACAACAATTCCACGGAGGTTGCCGCTTCGAATTTGACTTGGTTCCCATTGCGTCACCGTGACCGATTTCGCGACTCCACCCAAACACACAGCTCCCGCACTATGAAAGGCGCGAGCTGCGATGGGCAACCGCCCCCACCTTTACGACCGCACCATGAGCCTCCCTAGACCGTACCGTCTCCCGCCGCCGCCGACCGCCGTGCTCCATGGCTCGGGCGGCCAGTACCATACCATCTATGACGACTCGCCCCCGCACAGTCCTACGCTCTCCAGCGTCGACGAGCACGAAGTGGCGCATAATCAAATGTCCAGTACAACGCGTCTGGTCGAGCGAGGCGACCTCGGCGCAGGCTTCACGCCTTATCCGCCCACCGTGCGTCGCGTGTTGCCTTCACGAAGCTTGCACTCACTTTGCGTAGAGCGAAGCAACAGCCGACCTTCAGCGTAATAGCACTACGCGATACTCTGCTGCTTTAAGCGGCGGCGCGCACGATCACCCGCATGAGAAGGGTGCTTTACTCGCTGTCGGCGGTCTTGCCATTCCAGGGACGAATGCTGTACCATCCCAGCTCGACGTCGTCAAGGAGGGCCAGGTTCTCGAGGCGGACGACGAGCTCGACTATCCGGAAAACTTTCGTGCCAAAGCTCGCGGCGTGTTCTCCTCCCGCGGCTTCGCCAACGTATGCGTCATGATATCTATAGTCGTCGGCATCATCGTTCTCTTCGTCGTCTACCCCGTCATCTCGTTCTTCGCCTTCCCGCCGGACGAGTCGGGTTTCGAGCTCATGAACGGCACGGGCCAGATCAGCGGCGTACCCGGCATGCGCGGCGTCATCGACGCGGACACGCCAGAGGACGTCAAGCACCGCACCGGCTTCGACGGACAAAAGTACCATCTCGTTTTCAGCGACGAGTTCAACACCGACGGCCGCTCGTTTGGCGAGGGCGACGACCCGTACTGGGAAGCGGTCGACTTGCACTACTGGCCGACGAACGACCTGGAATGGTACGACCCCGACCAGATCCGCACCAAGGACGGCAAGCTCGTCATCACGCTCGAGCAGAAGGACAACCACGATCTGCAGTATATCAGCGGCATGCTCCAGGGGTGGAACAAGTTCTGCTTCACGAACGGCTATGTCGAGGTCTCTGTTTCGTTACCGGGAACTCCAGGCGTTTCGGGCTTCTGGCCTGCGGTATGTCACGTCGTCTTTTTGTGCGGAGTAGAGCTAATATCGCTTAGGCATGGACGATGGGAAACCTTGGTCGTGCAGGCTACGGTGCGACGACTGAGGGACTGTGGCCGTACAGCTACAAGGTAAAGAGCTCGTCGTCGTCCTCGAGCAGCGCTAACACTCGCACTAGGCATGCGACGTCGGTACGCTGAAGAATCAGACAATGCCAGGCGAGACGCCACTGCTCAAGCCCGACGGCTCGGGTGGCCCGCTGTCCTTCCAACCCGGCCAGCGTTTGAGCGCATGCGGATGCGAGGGCGCCGACCACCCCGGTCCACGATACGACGTCGCGCGCAACGCACCCGAAATCGACATCATCGAAGCCACGGTCGACGTCACGCGCGCACAAGGCATCGCATCGCAGTCGTACCAGCTCGCGCCGTACAACGCCGATTACAAGTTCAACGACCAGTCGCCGGCCATCAACATCGCCGACCCGAGCATTACGACGCTTAACCCGTACACTGGCGCGGAGTATCAGCAAGCGTTGTCTGCGCTGACCGATTTCGACTCGACGGCGTATGGAGGGACCAAGTATAATACGTACGGATACGAGTATCATTCGGGCGAGGACAACGGGTATATCACTTGGGCTGTTAACGGCAAGGAGTCATGGACGCTCAATGCTGCTGCGCTGGCGGGCGACGATACGAGCAAGATTAGCAAGCGCGTCGTCTCGGAGGAGCCCATGGTACGCTTCCTCCTGGCCTTCCCATTCTTGTACTGACAACGGTGCTGCTGCAGTACATCGTGATCAACCTCGGGATGGCAGAGCAGTTCCAAACCGTAGACACTGCGAATCTGCAGTTCCCTGCAAAGATGTTAGTCGACTACGTGCGCGTATATCAGCGCGACGGCGAGGACAACATCGGTTGCGAGCCCGCCGGCTTCCCGACGCAGGACTATATCAACAGGTGCGCACGGCGTCCAGCGCATGGCACTCTTGCTCGAGTCGGGTGTTGACACTTTCGTCTTGCAGGCACATCAACGCGTACACCAACCCGAACGCGACGACGTGGCAGGCCGCTGGCAACGAGTGGCCGAAAAACAACATCGTCGACCAGTGCTGAACAATTTTCGGTCTTCCTTCGCATCGCCCATTAGACAACAAACACCCTGCATCACCTTCCTTCTCCCTGGACTCTTGCACTTACAATCACGACTCCCCCTGCAATGTATCCTGTACTTACACGTCCCGGACTTTTCTCTGCTTTCCTACGCTTTGATGATCTACTTTACTTTACTGTATTGTTATGACCTTGATGACGTTCAGTACGCTGAATACAGATGATGTTCTTCTGAAGCGGTCGTCGAGTTGCGTCGTACTGTATTCGGCATTTGTTATCGTTGCATGACATTTGGCTTGGAGCGCGCTCAGTTCCAGGTCAGGTTAAAGGCAGAGTTCAGGCTCGTCGTCAGGTTTCCGATGACAAGTCTACCGATCTCCTCGTCGAAAGTCCAGACGTCTTCGGCTACAGCGGTGTCACCGAAGGCGACACTGGCAGGCTTAGTTTCGACGCCGAGGATAGTGATCCTCTGCACGGGCGACTCGATCTCCCATTCACCCTCGGGTTTGACAGATACATTGCCGGAGGTCGCTTGTATGGTGACGGTCGTGCTTGGTCCAGGCGGGAAAGATACGCCGTCGTCCACATACGCCGTCCCGAATGCGCTTCCCGATCCGTCGAGGGTGATGAGGATTTCGTACGGCCCGGCGCGCGTTTCTGTTGTGGTGTACGCCGGCGCGGCATGCAGGAGAAGCGCTGCACCGGAGCGTATGTGCACGTTGATATGACCTAGGGGCGCGTCGAGCGTCTTGTTCGCATGAGCAGACGCGTTGACCGGTGTGTGGGTGTACCAATCGCGCCAGGTAGTTCCGGACTCGATGCCCGGGAATATTCCTAGATTATGATGTTGAGCAAACATGAGAGGAAGGGGTCGGGGGTATACGCACCCTCGACTGTTGACACGTTCGGCTGGAGGACAGGGGTGACGAGGATATCGCGGCCGATGAGGAACTGGCGGTCTATCCCAAGGAGCTCTTCTTCCGTAGGGAATTCGTACCAGAGCGCTCGGACAGGAGGAGTGCCGAAGCGCGAGGAGTTTGCAAACAAAGTGTACTGTGAGAGTAGTTCAGCGCATGCTCGCACATTTCGCGTGCGAGTTGCTCACCCAGTACGGGAGTAGTGCGTAGCGAACAGTGATCGCGGCGCGCGAGGCCTCGGCAACGCTATCCCAGCGGTATGGCTCTTGCGACAGCGCGGCTTTCACGTTGTGATTACGATAGAACGGCGTGAAGGCCGAGAGTTGCATCCAACGGTTGCACAGTTCTTCATCCGTGTTTCCGTCTGCAGAGGTGTCGAGCGGTGAATAGTTTTCTCGACGGGAGGCAAAGCTACGCACTGAAGCCGCATGTATCGGCGCCGACCATTGGGATCTGGAACAGTTGGAACTGAAGTACGCCCTGGATGTTGAGGTACATCCATTGCCACTTGCTGTTGTTATCTCCGAGCTGTAGCATAGACGTTAGTTGGCTTTTTAGTAATCGAGCGATAGCAGCTCACCCAATGCCCCGTCCATTTCCCAGACGACGGGAACGTTGACCGAGAGATGACGAAGGGGCGTGTGCCGTTGTTGATCTCGAGGAGAGCGTTATGAGTGGCGCGCTCCTCCATGAGACCCCAGAGGTTATGGACGTCGAGCTCCGCAACGCCCGATACATGGGTTGCGTTGGTCGCGACAGTATGGATAGATAAGGGACCGAAGCCTATACCAAAACATCAGGACACATAAGGATTGTGCGCGGTCCGCAGACTGACCGTTGTGAATCGTGTATGGAGGTGCGTTGATCTCGATTCCACTTTGGTTCGCTGCTCCCAGTCCGCGGGAAACGATTGTTGCAGTCGTCTCAGTGGCGCCGCAGGTGAGAGCTCCATCCACAGTCATATTGCCACTAGGTCCTGAGATGGTCGAATTGTAGCTGTGCCCACGAGGTCAGTACGCATCATGCCCGCTTTTGCGCTGCACTCACCATTCAGGGTAATCAACGACGGGATTACCCGGCGCGCCGGGCAAGAGGAAGGGCACGCTCGTGTTAGAGATGTCAATCCCAGAGCCGCTATGGCCGATTAGTGAGCAGATGGGAACCGTCCGCTGTGCGACGTACCAAGAACCGTCGCAGAAGCTTGACACCTCGTTCATATCAAGCCCTGTCACCGACGCAAGCTGAGACGGTGTGGGACTTTTGCAGTAGGAAAAAGCTCACATATACCGGAGAACTCGACACCGAGAGAGCTCCAGTTCTTGAGAGCCTCAGTCCACCACTCCGCCGTGTTGTTCGCGAACCAGTCAGGGAACACCTATGTAACTTCTCAGCATTGTGATACTTGTAGTAGGTGGGAGGAGACTCGCCGTGTATCCTGGCCAGACCTGGCCTACATATTCACTTCCATCTGGGTTCGTCATGAAGACTTGGCGTTCGACCCCGGATGTATAGACGTCGTACTAGTTCGTCGATATATGAGAGTGAGCTCGCGACGGAGAGCTTGCAAGCTCACAATGTCGGTGTCATTGACTTGCTTGGCTATTGCGGCATCAACGATGGGGATGTCTGCGTGTTATGGCATGAGCGCGAGGCAAGATAACGCATACAGGAGACCTCACAGCGTTGGTTTTTGGACCTCTGGTTGACATACTCGTCAGCTACTGCGGCAACTGGCTCTGAGAAGTAAGTACTGACCAGTTCCTCGATGAAGGCTTTCACTTCGTCGGCGGGGAAGCTGACGGGATCGGTAGTGTAGTCGCGGACAGCGTGGTACAGGTCGATGTCGTTCCACATTACTATTCGCGCCGTGACTAATTGAAGCGTCAAGAGGACGCGACTCTCGTACCTTCGAGAGGAATGTTCGCCTCGCGCATACGCGTGACTTGCTCCTTCGTCTCGTTCACATCTGCATATCCCCATCTTCGTATCGAAAACTTTCAGTCAATACCACCTCAGCAACAGGCTAGAATCCCGTACCTGCATAGATGGAATCCGAAGCCCCAGTAGGGCTGCCATGTAGGCAAACCGACGATCTCGGCATACTGCTCGATGACCTCGTGTGGCGACGGTCCAGAGAGGAAGTATAGGTCGAGCACGCCGCCAATCATCCGGTATTCAATGAGGGACACGTCCGACTCCGGAGGGGTAAGAAGGAGGACATCAGCTCCTGCAGCACTATGGAGAAGCGTGAGAGTCAATCTCCACGAAATAGCGAAGAGAGTTACCTGAGGAGGAAGACGCCGTGCGTTGCTGACGATCCATTTGCGATTCGATGCTCCATGTAAATCGGATGACTGCCGTACACGTTCTCGTCGATTGGGTCGCCAACATCACGAGCCCAAAGCGTCTGCACCGTCCCCTTGCCACCGTTCGTGCCGACATCACGTCGGAAACCGCTGCTCGCAAGCACTTCTCCCAACCCATAGATGTTAGCACCGAGCGGCAAAGCCGAAGTCAACTACAATCCGGTCAGGTACCGCTTTCTATCGGAATGTGAGAGGGTACCTGGAGATATTGATCCTCAAAGACGAGCGGAAAGCCGTCTAGCGCCGTACTGTTATCGGTGGTAATGACAGGCGCAATTGGCGTCTGCGGGAGCGAAGACAGCCGCGTGTCGAACAGCGGGACACCGTCAGGGTCGTCACGTCGCGAGATCCAGAAGGCGAAAGGGGTCGATGTGTAGTTGAACAGCAAGTCGCCAGTGTCTACGAAGCTTTCATTCGGCGACTGCGGTCGCGCAACAACGGATTCGGGGACGCGGAACTGCGAGTCTGCGGCGTCGAAGATGTTTACGTGGAGTCTGGTAGCACAAACGTGTTCAATGATGGATGGACAAAAGAGTAGAGGGCCTGCACGCACCGCGTTTTACTTTCGTACGTGACTTCGATCGTCAGGTTTGGATAGTCAGTCCCGAACGCGTTGCAAGCCTCGCCCGCAAGCGTGAGCTGCGCAGTGAGCCCGGAGTCGGTGCTTTCGAGAGAGTCGAGCGTGTAGCCTTTGCAAGATGGATGAGTACAGCGCAGATATCTATCGAGTGCGGTAACCTGCCTGGGCACGAGGATACATTCAGCGAGTGGCTCGTTTCGTCGACAGCTAGCAGAGTCTGCTGCAGCGACGACAATCCACGGCCGCGCGCTCGCTGCGCAACGAGCAGCAGAAACAGAGGCAGAATCATCGCGGGTCACCGGCAACGAGGGCGATGCAAGCCTGCGCTATTTTATACCCTCGCACTTGCGTCACGCGTCATGGGTTCGCAGCAAATCAATTGGCGAAGACGCGACCCCATGATTCGCGATGCGAGACGGGCGGCAAATCACTGCATCCGAAAGTCACGTAGCTTCTGGCAGGCCGTGCCACAGGGGTCGCAGTCGTTGAGGTGCAAGAAACACATCCAATGTTGCAGGTGCATAACATAGTCACAGTCCATTCGTACATGTCCAAGTCGGTGTTCGGGTATCGCGCGATCAGTACTTCTTGAGCTGAGGGAATGAATCAGGATTTCGACCATGATGGGGCGCAGTAATGAAGAACATACTCTGTTCGTGTTTCGCACAACGGCGACATCAACATCGTCCGTCTTCTTCTCGAACTTGGTGAGCCGATCGTTCTGTCTGTCGACCTCCTGGCCCATCGCGAGAGCAAGGCTCTTCATACGGCCGACCGCGTCGCCGATGCCGTCCAGGTTGTCGTCCAACTCATCCTCGATCTCGTCGTCGCTACCCGTCGCCTCGAACTGGTAGCGGGAGCGCTGAGCCTTGCGTACGTTCTGCTGCTCCTGCGTACGGTACGAGCCGTATCCGCCACGCTGCGGAGCACCGACACCCTCTTCGCCATACTGGTCCCCGCTGCCGCCGGCGCTGCCGTAGGAGTTCTGGCGGCCTGCAGAGTAGGCGTTGCCGATACGATTCTGAGACTCGCGGACTTCGTAGGCGTTACGCTCGCGCTCATCCCGCTCCTCCTCGTGGCGGGCAAGCATCTTCGCCTCTTGTGCGGCGCGCTTCTTGTCCTTGTTGAACACGATGACGGGTCGGAAGATAGACTTGTTGAGCTGCTTCAGCTCGTCCACCTTGTCCTCCGCCTTCATCGAGTTGTACTTCGCGACGTCGATGTGACGTTCCGCATCACCAAGTTTCTCTGCAAGTACGCACATTAGCGCCAGTTGCACGACTGGAAGACCTCGCGCACCTGACTGGTCACCAAGCTTGAGCAGGGTGTTCGCAGCAGTCTCTTCGGCCTCGCGGGCGATACGGAGAGCGTTGCGCGTCGAGGCGAGAGACTCCTGCTTGGTCGTGCGGATGCTCTGCTTAATCGCTTCGACATCCTCCTCCTCATCCGCGCCTTCGGCACGTCGGCGATCCCAATCGGCTTCCGTCGGGGCTTGCCTCTGGTCGTCGCGTTGGAGACGGCGGGGTCCCTCGGGATTGTAGCCAGCAAAGAGCGCGGCGCGATCGGCGTCTACGTTCGCGTCTGGACGGTGCGAGTAAGGGTCGCCCGCCGTCGGTCCCTGGCGCAGACGAGAGGTATTGGGTGCCGGCGACGCCCTGGCATATCTGTCCGGCTGCTGCTGGCCGTAGCCTCCAGACTGCTGCAGCTGCTGGCCGCCATAACGATCCTGTGCTGGGGCTGGCGAAGCTCCATATCTGTCAGGCTGTTGCTGTCCACCGTATCGCCCTGGGGCTGGCGCCGGCGCTGGGGCACCGTATCTATCTGGAGCAGCCCCGTAGCGATCTGGCGCGGCTCCGTATCTGTCGGGCGCAGCGCCGTAGCGGTCTGGGGCGGGAGAGCCGTAGCGATCTTGGCCGCCACCGTATCCAGCCTGAGGTTGGCCATATCCCCCTGGAGCTGGACTGCCGTAGCGATCCTGGGGCGGGGCACGCTGGAGTCTGTTGCCCTGCTGCGGGTCGTTTGGCGGTGGAATTGCAGGGCTTTCCTTGCGACGGAAGAAGGACATGGTCGCAGTACGGGTTCAAGTGAGGATCGGCATCACCCGCTCGCTGCGCCATGGGCGGCGGTGTCGCTGACATAATTCTTTCACACCTTTTGGTAACGAACCTTACCCCTATGCTTGTAACGTTCGGCCAGCACATTCAATCAGAACATTTCATTGAAAGTCTCTTGCTAATTTCAGGATTAGAGACTCATCTCAAGCTCGAGGTCCAGATAAATTCCCATTTAAGTCATGACGCCCTCGTGTGCATCGTGATAGCGTACACATTGTAATAAGCCATTATTGAAGTAAGATATCTACTCAAACTCCCCAACGCCCGGACCAAAGTGCTCCCCGGGAAGAAGCGTCTTGAGGCGGCACGCATCAGCGTCGCAGTTGTCGACGAACGGCTTGTTGTTGCCAACCCAGTCGATCTCGAGGCCGTGGTATTGGAGGGCGAAGAAGCAAATAACGCCGACAATTGCGATCGCGCAGGTGAAGGCGGATGTGGTGATGTAGTTGTACCTGCGAGAGGAGGGAGTCAGTACCAGCCTAGGTCATAATCTGCGCCTCAACTTCGACCACCACGCGAGATAACGCCTCTTGATAAATACGTTGAACAGGAACGCGACGGGCACGACGGGCCACACGTTGTTTAATCCGTACGGCGCCCAGACGAGACCGCCGGTCATGAAGATAGGAAGGTGCACACTCTTGAGCCACGAGTAGCGCTTCCCCGCGTAGAAGAAGACCACAGGGAGCGCTGCACCGATGAGGAAGCACCACACGAGCCCGCTGTAGACGGCGCCGACGCCGAACATACGCTTAGGCCCGAGGGTACCCCACAGCACCGACGCGGTGAAGAAAGTGTTGATACCCGGGCACGTGAAATGGTCCTTCTGGCCGGGCACACAAACGTCCTCAATCCCGAGCTGGAAGTTGACAATACCGACGGATACGACTGAAGCCTCGTCAGCGTGAGATCAAAGGTCACTCTCAGCAACGCACACGTCGAGACAAGGGTGGCGATCATTTGGGCGGCAAACGTGACGCGTGGCGCGATATGAGTGTAGTGCGCAAGCTTCAAATCTTGCGCGAAGTTCAGCTGTTAAGAAGTCAGATGAGAGAGACTATGGTATCATATGGGCTGCGTACCGTGTGCGCGGTCGTGACGTAGCCGTAGGACTTGAAGAAGTTCATGGCCAGGGCATTACCCTCAAACCAGGCTCCTCCAATGAACTCCGCAAGCACGTTGAGCGTGATCGAAACGTTAGTCGTCGAGTAGCTAGGACCTCATTTAGCGACAAGAAAAAGTACATGTCCCTGTGCGGACTCACATAACGCCGACTGTAGACAGAGACGTCAGTAAGCTCCAGAGACGTCTCGATCAAATGTTGACTTACTAGGGATACAGAAGATCATGGCCAGGAATACACCGTACAGCACAACAGCAGGAGTGGTGCTAGTCGGCCATGCGCCAACGCCTGCCGCGCCGAGGGCGATGGATACGACCAAAACTGAGAAGTACCACCATTCGGGGACCTCCTTGTACTGACGCATGAGAATAGAGTGGACGTCGTTCTGGGAGTTGAGGACGTTGGCCCTGGAGAGGAGACTCTTGAAGCCCGCGATGATCTCGCGGCGGTGGTACAAGAACGCGTGCGAAACGGTAGAGGAATAGGCAGCGACTGTATGAGCCGTCAGCATTCCCGCGCGTTCAACCGCGTCGATTATGCGTACAGAAGATGCCGTAGACCAGAAGGTTCGACGCTGCGAGGTATGCCGGAGAGTACTGCTTGAAAGCCTCGTGATCGAAGAGACCGTTCTCGTCAATGGTACGAGAGACGTTGTAGCGTTTGCCGCTTGAACGACCGTCAATAACGATCACTTGGTCAAGTAACATCCAACTTACGTGTTGTCGAAAACACCGTTACTGACAGAGAAGATGAGCCGGCGCCACAGTGAAACGCGAATTCTCCGAGCTCACCTGTTGATGGGCAGGTACGCGGTCTCCCAGACATTCGAGTACCAGATCGCGAGCACGATGGGGAACGTAAGGAACGTTCCAGCAGCCCACTGTAACAAAATGCGTCAGGAAGTATATCTCATTATTGAGGCAGATTGTGCCTACGTTGAGCGTCGTCTAAACAGTAAAACGGTATGTGAGGAAAGCGCTGAACCTAGAGTATTTGACGTACGTAGAACGGGTTGATCCAGGGATCGCTGAAAGAGGTTCAGTGCCATAGACTCGAACGGGATTCAACGCCAGTCTTACTTGTAGAACTGGTTGATATCGAAGGTCGGGAGGGGGTTCAAGCCAAGACCACCGCCCGAGCCTGTGCTACCAGTGACTGCCGCAACATGGACGTTCTACAAAGACAATTCGTCAAGAATATTCGAAGTAAGGAAAATCGCGTACGTTCGGCGCAATCCTGGAACGTGGATGATGAGGATAGAGTTTTGGACCGAACAGAGGTAACCAACGCACCACACAATCCAGTTGAAGAAGGACAACGCCTGGAAGATGTAACTCGGGAACCAGAAGTACACAAACATGCCGACGAAGCAGTACAGGAAGTAGCGCATACGCGAGACCTTCCAGCCGTTGGCGGGAAGATTCTGACCCGAGTGGAAAGCACGGTTCAGCGCGATGGTCGCAAGGTTGGAGTACCAGATCGCATGTGTCGGGTATACGAGGAAACGACGAGTCAATCCCGCGAGACCGTACCCGATGAAGTTGGTCGATAGGGCGATGAGGATTTGGTAGCCGAAGTTGGACGCCCACGGCATGTTGAAATACCGTGGGATGTACTGCACGAAGACGACGTAGTTGGTGTACGGCGCACTAAAACCGACGTTGGCCATGATCGTGATGACCTGGCAATCGCGGTAAGTATCAAGTGCGAGCGCGGCGTCGCCAGCAACGCGTACCATGTGCTCCTTCATGTTGAAAGGACCCGGGTTGAGCGAGAAAGTCTGCCCGAAAAGGGTGACGGCCGTCGTGGGAAGCACGCGCTCGAGAAGCTTGCCAGCAGGGTACGCCAAGAGCTGCGCCACGTTCGCACCAACGCTTATACCAGGGTAGCGGATGGAGAAGAACTGGTTGATAAACGCTCCAGCAGCGACGAAGATGAGACCAATGAACCATGCGCTGTTGGGAAAATGAGCGACTGTCGGGTTGACGGTAGGTACAACGGCGCATACCGGAATGTGCTCGCCGCAATGGTCGGGTCATCGTGGTTGACAACGACGGCGCGAACCTACAGCAGGTGGTCAGCGGATCGCTAGGATGTTACAACGAGACTTACCTCAGGGTATGGCGAGTTGAAGATGATGAGCGCCGCCTCAACCTTGAGTTCCTGGTAAAGATGCTCGTATCCCGTCGGGTCTCTGGAGCGAAGGTCCTTCTCGTTAATGAAGCGCTCGGCGAGCGCGAGCGCCTTGGGCGGAAAGTTGGGATCGTAGCAATGCTGGAGGGCGGTTCAGAGCATGGTCCAACCACGAGATGGGGCCGCCGTACCTTGTCAATGATATCCTGAGCAGCCTTGAGGACGTCCTCCTCGCTGAGCTTCTCCGCATTAATGATAGCCTCCTCAATATCCGCACCGACAGCTTGGATGTCGGTCTCGAGCTCAGCCTAATCTGGATCAGTCCCAGCGATCACGCAACGGCGTCAAGAGCAACGTACGACGTCGGGGAGGACGTGCTTTTCGTCGAGGCCGTACTTCTCGTCGCTCAACGAGTCCTTCTCGGCACTCGGAGTACGCTTCTCGTCGATCTGTGTGGCCATGTCGGCGCAGACGAAGGACGAAGACGGACAGCGAAGTAGGACGTGCTTGAGACGCAGGGGCCCTCAGAAGCACAGAATGCATCACTTTATAACAGAATGCGGATCTTTACACGCTGCCCCTGAAAGGCCGGTGTGGAGGTAATGCTCCGAAGATAAGCGAAGCAGGATGCTTGGGAGCACCCACATGGGCACCACCCACTCGCGACAGACAAGATATACCGCATCCGCGGTTCTTCCTCTATTGAAACCTTCGCCAAGAAAGCTCATGAGCAGTCCAGCCGTCGTAAAGCCTCAGAATTGCAACACTCAAAGCACAGAGGAAGACGCCATTGTACCCGGTGCAAACGCCTTGTCGCGTGAGAGCCATGGCGCCGCGCCTGATGTCCACGAAGCATCCCAGATCGACAGGATTTGCACGCATGCGCCGAGACTTCGGACGTACGAACACCAAGCGAGCCTTCACACCGCAATTCACAGAGCTCCATACGCCACGATCTTTACGCCAGAAACTGGGCAAGACACTAGAATACCTAGGACACCGTAGCGCGGAGTCAGGCGCGCTCAAACGCCGAGACGGACGGCGTAATCGATGCAAACGCCCAGGACGGATTCGAAGACCTTGGCTTTCCGAGTGGTGTGATAGTACCTCGAAGCGGATAAGAAGACACGCTTGGCAGCTGAACAGGTTGCACAGCATCTGGGACCCGTCACATGGAACAGACCGCGCAGTGGGACTGTCCGACATGAATTCGCCGGCGTGTCCTCCATGCGCTGTGGAAAGCCCTCAGTCAGGGATCACAGGGCCACGGAACATCGGGCCGCCGACAGCGAGGACGTACTCTCCAAGATAACGAGTGTCCCTGGACCTGTTCCAGGCCTTGAAGGCCAGCGGTGTGGACAACGCGTCCAGGAAGAGGTTCCAGATAGGGTGACGGATTTTGCGCGAGGCGGAAGCAGTGGACGAGACAGGCAAAGAACCGGTAGGACTTGCGCATCCCAACTCTGTCGATGTTTCTGCTATTCCAGAGCTTGGACATCTGCAGGAGGCAATGCAAGATTGTGGCGCGGTTGCGGCGAGCATGCAGAAGATACGTCGACCAAGTCCAGTCGAGTGTCGACAACGGCCTCCTTTCGTACACCCAAGTTTCTTCGAACACACCAAGCGAGTTACAGCACGACGGCAGGCCGCACTTTATAGCACTGCTGTCAGTGCTGAGGAAGGTCGACAAACCCCTTCGTGCTGAAGTTGATGGCCGACATGCCGAGCCAATTTTCGTCCGAAGAGTCCGGACTGGACGTCGCCAACGTCGCCAAGCAGCAAAGCAAGAGTCCGATTAGACACGCAGTACAGTAATAAGATGGATGCATGGTCAGAATGGTGCAGGGTGTCACGAAACGCAGGGCCCGAGTGAGACGGCACCAAGACGGGGCTGCGGCCTTGCAGCGTCGAGCACAGAGTGCGAGACGCGAGCCCGAAGGGGCGAGGAGCACTAGTACTGCATGTGGTCTGTCGCTAAGCTTGAGCTCGCCATAGTCGCCCCTGTGAGCTTCCCAAACGCCTTCACTTACGCGTCAACGGTCGCGCCACAGGATTGCCAGCGTCTTCCTCATCCTCATCGCCAAGTGGCACCGCTGACGTCGAGACAGGTCGTCGCCCAGAAAAGCCAAGGAGACGTCGAGCGCGGCACTGGAGTCTGGATGTGGGAGGAGGACAAGAGTCAAACTTTGACGGATTGCTCGACGCACGGGCAACACCGAACGCAAGTCCTGACGCAGCGAGGGATTGCTCGCAGGGGTCCATTGTACTGCACTCGAGTACTGTACCATTACCGTATGGCAGACGGTTTCAAGGATAATAATGTGCAAGGAAGTCTAAGTTAAATTGGACCGGCGCTTACCTCTGTCTGCGTCGGTGCTTAGTTAGCTAACTGTAATGCAAACCAGAAAATCCTCTTAAACTAACGATACAAAGTGACAGATCCACGCACAGAAGGTACGGGGATGTAAGTACAGTCATTACGGGGACATGAGATATAGTCTAGTAGTCCCATTCTATAGTGCTTTATCGAGCGCAGGTTGCTCTACGGCTGCCAACGTATACACGTCAGTACCGGGAACGGGAGATGCGAAGGTAAAGGAGAGGACGTACCAATCCAAAGCGTCGGCGTAAAACGTAAGTTAACATTCGTACACGTCTGCGCCAGACAGAACAGCGCGATCTTCCACCGCGCCACATCGTCCCACACGCGTCGACTACATATCCTCACATCCAGACTCTCCAACCCCGGAGCCCTAACGCGCATATGTTCGCGCAGCCAGCGGTTAAGTAGCATGCCGACGTGGAACGGCGTATCCGGGTGTCGTAAATGACTCGCGAGTTCGAGTCTCTTGAGCTTTGGTGGGAATTGTGTGATGCAGACGTTACTCCGGCCCGTGAAGACATTAAGCCCGAGTTCGAGAGATGTAAGTGTGGAAAGGTACGATAAGTCGACTGGGTGCTGGAAGAGCCAGGTGGGTTCGGAATTGGGTACGGTAATGCGCGCGTGTTGGAGGGCTGTGAAGCCGGAAAGGGCGGCGTCGAGATCGGGGAAGGCGCTCAGGTCGATGTTGTCCAATGCAAGTGTCGTGACTGTGTCCTGGAAGAGACGGAGGAACGATATGTATGCCGATGTGCTCGGCCGGACGGCGAGCGCGCCGCAGGCGAGTGTAAGATGGCGCATGGGCGGGACGGCGAGTGGCCAGTCGGCTACGGAGCCCGCGAGGGAGTACCGATGCAGCTCGAATGCTTCGAGCGCGCTGCAGCTTACGCTAGACAGGAATTGCAGGAGCGCGTCAAGGTGGATCTGCGAGCTGTCGCCCGTTAAGCTGAGTGACTTGAGGTGTACGTCGTGCGGGATGGTCGAGCGTAACGACTGGAACGTCACAAAGCGCGCGAACTTGGGATGGTTGTCGAACGACTTGACGGCGAGTCCACCGAGGTTCCTACACCGTCGCAGAATCGAAAGGCAGGCGGTCGAGCTCGGCCTGTCGTCAGGTAGACCGCGGTTCCCGTCGTATCGTGCGTCGTGCAGCAGGAAGCGCCAGTCGTCCTCCTCGTGCTCGTGTAAGCGCCTTGACGGCCGGGGCCACGGGCGCGGCAGAAAGTTGACCGTCGCGACGAGCTTACAAAGCTCCGTGTTTCGGGCCAGTGTCTGGTCGAGCAGCTCGCATGCTCTCCGCGACGCAATGACGATATCTCGGTACAGCAAAGTCGTGGCTGCTGGACTCCAGGACTGACAGACGAGACAGAGGTCGTAAAGTGTCGAGCCTGCTGAAACGCGGTATTCTTCCCAAGAGTCGACGAAAGTTAGATAGTCGAATATCTGGACCAGGACCTCTGGAGGCACTTTCTCCGCGATGGACAGGACCGAGCTCTGCCGGGGCGTGTTGGAGACGTCGCGCAGCGGACCGGGACGCTGGCGGCTCTGCTTGCGCTTGTGACGCAGGAACGCGAAGAAGCTCATGCACGCGGAGAAACCCGATGAGGGAAGGAGTGCTGTCAAGAGGAAGACGCGGCCGGACCCGAGCCGGACACGCCGCTTAACCCCGTTCCTCGACGCGCTCACCGCGAAAATGGCAGAGTCCTCGCGCGCCGCGGCTGAAGAGCCCCTACCTCCCACATTTGCCCGTTTGTCTTCTCTGCTGGACGAGAAACCCGAAGCACTCGCGCTCGGCGACGAGGACATACGCGAGACCGCGCTCGCTGCGGCAAAATTCATATTTGACCAAGGTTCGCGCTCTCAAACGCGGTTTCTACACTTACTCACCCATTCCCCGTTCCAGCTCTCAAGACTGAGGCTGGCGCACAGCGTCACATCGGTCCATTTCTCGCATCCTTGCAGCCTACCGAGGCCCCGAAAACGCGCTCGCAGGCCCGCGCAGAGGCGCAGGCGAAAGGCAAAGCAAAAGAGAAGGAACAGACCAAGATCGAATGGTCCACCACCCCGCTCGACACTCTGCACGTCGCCGGCGCCGAGGACGCGCAAATATGGGCGCAGTTGGACCTCAGAGCCAACGCGCTCTGCGAAGTCCTCAGTCAGATTCTCGAGGAGACTCTCGAGGACCCGGAGGAGCGCGCTGCGCTTGAGGAGAAGGCCAAAGCGGAGGTGGCTGGAGACGAGATGGACCTTGACCTAGACGACGGGTTCGACGACGACCTCGGCGAAGGCGACTCGGACGAGGACTCCGAAGGCGGGATGAGCGAGCTCGACGCGCTTCTGACGACTGAGGAAGAGGACGACAGCTCGGACGGCGAGGAAGCAGAGCACGAGTTGGACTTGCGCGATCCTTCCGACGACGAAGACGACGATGAAGACGACTCGGACGGCGAACCTGCTCCTTCGACCAAAAAGCCTTCCGGTCCGAAGTCCGCGCTCGACGACGGATTCTTCTCCCTCGCGGAATTCAACCGCGAGACCGACCTGGCTGAAGCTCGCTCGCGGTCGTCTGGACGATTGAAGGACGACTCGGATGAGTCCTCAGAGGAGGACGAGGACGTCGATCTCTTCAGTTCTGTCGACCCCGAGCTTGGGGACGACGACGTCTTCGACGAGGACGACCTCGAGACCAGCGGAGGTGCGCAACTTATCCACTTTGAACCTTTCCCACCCATTGACATTGACAACCGTACTTTTATTATCTACAGAACTCTACTACAAAGACTTCTTCGACCCTCCCTCGCGCAAAGCACTCGCCGCCGCCGCGCAGAAGAAACCTCCAGCCGCTGCCGCGTCGAAGAAGAAAAAGCGACAAGGCTACGTCTTTGATGACGATGACGACGACGACAAGACCGATCCGTCCTCGCCGAAGAAGTCAACACCATCATCCAAGCGCAAGGTGACTTTCCACGATAAAGTCCGCGTGAAGAATATCAAACCCAGCCCGTTACGTCGTCGAGTTCTCTTCTTGAACAACTACCTCAAGTCGCAAGGTCTGAAGGCGGGCTCGGATTCCGATTCTGACGAGGATGATGAGGAGGAGGATGGTGCTGATGTGGACGAAGACGGAGACGGCATGGACGTTGACTGGGATGCGATGGATAGCGACGATCTCGACGGAGAGGGTTCGACGACTGAAGACGAGGAGGAGGAGGAACGAGGTCGTGCAGCGATGGAACGACTGAAAGACGACCTCTTTGCGGAAGAGGAAGACGAGAGCGGTCCTTCAGGTGCGTCCCGTCCCACATCTCATTCCTTGAGAACACGCACTGATTGTGATTCTGGCGTAGGCTTATCCGCGCACGAAAAGCGTATGGCAGATCTGAGCGAGCAAATTCGACAACTCGAGACGGAGAACGTCGGTCCGAAGGAGTGGACGCTTATGGGCGAGGCAAACGTACGCTCGCGCCCCGCCAACGCGCTCCTTGAACAGGACCTCGACTTCGAACGTGCCTCTCGCCCAGTGCCGCAAGTGACGGAGGAGAAGGTGTCGACTATCGAGGCGCTCATCAAGCAGCGTATACTCGAGGTTCGTCTTCGGCGGAACCCCCAACTCCCTTTTAACAAGCTGACATTGCACTTGCAGAACAACTTCGACGACGTCGAGCGCAAGCGACCGGACGTGGGCATGGCGCCTCGACGAGCCGACTTTGAGATATCGGACCAGAAGTCGCAGAAGAGTCTCGCGCAGCTATACGAGGACGATTTCTCCGCTGCCAAGTCCGGCACTGCGACTGTGGACGACCGAGATGGCAAGTTGGGCAAGGAGCATGCCGCGTTGGAGCAGATGTGGGAGAATATCAGCTACAAGCTCGATGCGTTGTGCAATGCGCATTTTACTCCGAAAGCGGTACGGGACCTCCCTTCCTCTTCCTGCAATGTTCCATAGACTGACTTGTTTTTGTAGCCCCAGACGAAGATCCAGACGATCTCGAACGTCGCAGCTGCATCTCTCGAGTCGGCTCTTCCGACCTCGCACGCGGCAGCGACGATGCTCGCGCCTGAAGAGATCTCTGCGCGCGCGACGGGTAAAGACCTCGTTGTGAAGAGCGAGATGACGCCCAAGGAGAAGCAGGCGGCGCGGCAGCGCGCGAAGAAGGCGCGCAGCAAGCAACGGGACGCAGTTGTCACTGCAAAGGGCAAGGTCGCTGGGAAAGGCAAGGGCTCGGTGAAGAAGGAGAAGGAGCGCGCGTTGAGCGCCGTCACGAAGGGCCGGGGCGTCACTGTCGTCGGGAAGGCGAATGGGCGGGACGTGAAGGGGACGGGTGGTAAAGGTCATGCGTCGAAGCCGGTGGTGGACGGCAAGAAGTTGAAGCTGTAGGGTCTTTCGTCGTGCCCTGTACGCATCGTACATGATGCATACATCTTTGCGCACTCACACTTTCTCTCTTTCCTTGACGCTGAGATGATGAATGCGGGCGCTGTACGGCATACGGATCGAACTATATAGGGGCTATCCGGCTCGCCACTTGCGCTTGATTCTCGTCCTTCTGCCACATCCCGCTTTCGCAATCCTGAATCCTGATGCGCACCCCGCTCACGAACCTGTTGAAATGTCGCATACCGCTGTTCGGCGCGTCTATGGCTGGCTGCGCGGGTGGCGCGCTCGCCGCTGCTGTGAGCAAGGCTGGCGGTTTCGGGTTTATCGGCATTGGTGCGTCACAGTTCTGCGCTCGTTCCAATGTTCAATTAGTTAACGAGACTTGAACTGTGCAGCGATGCCGAGTAATGAGTATATCGACGCTCAGCTGGACATCGCGCGCAAAGCCCTAGGTGTCGAGTCGGGAAGACTGCCGATCGGGATGGGGTTCCTTGGTTGGTGGCTCGAATCCGTCGCTGATGGGGAGACGTATATACAGCGCGCGGCGCCGCAGGTGCAGGTCGTCTGGCTGTCGTTTGGACGGGACTTACGCAAGTGGTACGACGTTGCGCGGGCGGCGGATGCGAGTGTCAAGGTGAGTTCCTGTCTCAGGCTCCTGCTCTTCATGTTACTGACACTCGAGGATTGTGACTCTCAAGATCGCAGTTGTGGTCAATACTGCTGCTGAAGCTTTGACTGCCGCATCGTGGGGAGCGGATATCCTCATCGCACAAGGTGCGTCCCCCGCTGGTTGACGTCCATAGATGCTCACCTCCGTTACGGTACAGGTGTCGAAGCAGGAGGACATGGCGCCGCGAAAGGCGTTCCTACCATCTCACTCCTCCCGGTAGTATTCGCCGCGTTGCAGGCAAAGTATGCTACTTCTAGACCTGTTCTGCTCGCCGCGGGAGGGATAAGCACTGGCGCGCAGGCCGCAGCGGCTCTCGCTCTCGGGGTAAGTTCTCCCTCTTTCACACACACGATACTGTGGTTTCCTGGGATCCCGTTTCGCTGAGATGGTGATTGGGCGTTTAGGCCGACGGGGCAGTCATCGGGACACGTCTTCTCGCGACGCCAGAGTGCATCGGATACTCGGACGCTCAGAAGAACGCAATAGTCGCTGCTGACGAGAGCAGCACTGCACGTACCATGGTATTTGACGAAGTTCGGTGCGTACAACATGTCTAAGTACATGATTTCTTCGTGCTAATGCACCGTGAAGGGGGACCACGGGCTGGCCAGAAGGTGCGACAGCGCGTTGTACTGATGTTTCTTCGCTGCTTAACTCTGCTCGCAGGAATTGATGGAAGGGGACTCTGCAATAAGACATATTACGACGACGTCGCGGGGCGACCTTTCGCAGAGATCAAGGCGGATTTCGACGTCGCGTTAAAGAACGGCGACGTCAGTCGTATGGTGACGTGGTCTGGTGAGGGACTCGTGTAATCTATCATACAAACTCCTTATGCGAATCTTAGGAACGTCCGTCGGCTCTGTGTCGTCAGTGAAACCCGCTGAAGTGGTCATCCGGGAGCTTGAGGATGAGATGATTTCGAGCATCCGCCGCATTCACGACCTTATCTGAAGGAGGTCGCCATTCCCACATATTTGGCCTTCTCATGTACTCGATAACATGACGAATTTGTCGAAACTCTATTCGCCCGACGCCGCGGGATCAGATTGCGGAGAACCAAGCGTGTCTTCCGCTCTTGACCCCCAACCTCACAATGGCGTCGTCGCTAGAGCAGCAGCGCCTAGAAAACCAGCGCCGCAACAGGGAACTGCTCCTACAGCTCGGTCTTGAAGCGCCAATCGTACCTGCGGCGCCTCCAACGCGGTCGCCGACGAAAAAGAAGGCGCCGGCGCCGCGCAAGAGCGCGCCTGCCAAGCGGCGGATATCCCAGGTCGACACCGACGGCGAGGACAGTCCAGCTAAGGCCGCGCGCGTTGTGGAAACGGAGTCGCCCTCGGGCGTGCGCAGGAGCTCGCGCCACTCCAACAAGCCCCGCGTGTCCTATACGGACGAAATAATTTCGAGGACCAACGACCCGCCGCCGCTCGTCTCTAAGCCTCGTCGCGCGCGCGACGACGACGAAGATGTTGAGGGCATGGACCTCAAGAAAGAAGGCCGCGCCGAGAATGTTGGCAACCGTCTCGGAACGCGTATTCATAACCCGTGCGCTGCTTTATTTCCGTGTGTGGGCTCCAAGGCTCATATAGCCATCTTCTCAGTAAGACTTATGGATCCATTCCTGGCATCGAAGTCGGCACCTGGTGGGAAACGCGGTACGAGTTCTCTTTGCTTTCAGCAGCCCGTTTCACGCTGACTTCTCTCACAGGGCCCAGTGTAGCACCGACGCCATTCATGCGTTCGTAATCGGTGTAATATCGACATATCCGAGCAGCTGATATCCTTCCAGGCCCTTCGTCGCAGGTATCAGTGCTGGGTCGCAAGGCGCGTTCTCCGTCGCGCTCAGCGGCGGTTACGAAGACGACGTCGACCTCGGCCACGCTTTGTGTGTCTATTCTTGGATTTCCCGCCTTGTGTGTTCCTGACCTCTTACAGTACCTACACTGGGTCTGGTGGCCGCGACCTGAAGGGCACACCGGGCAACCGCAAAAACGTTCGTCTAAACTATCGCTTCCTTCCTCACATAAGTCTGACGAATGAGTAGCTTCGCACTGCTCCGCAGAGCTCGCACCAGGACTGGGACAACCCGTTCAACGCGGCGCTCAAGAAGTCCGCGGAGACGAAGAAGCCCGTGCGTGTCATCCGCGGCTACAAGCTTCACTCCGAGTGGGCGCCGGCTACGGGGTACCGCTACGACGGCCTGTATACGGTCGAAAAGGTACGTTCGCAACCATGTTACTGTTGATTGAACTCGACTTGACGCGCGTGCTCATCGCCAGGCATGGATGGAACCTGGCCTAAACCCCGGACGGTACAAGGTCTGCAAGTTTGCGCTGAAGGTGTGTATACATGTCGTCCGCGCTCTCGTCCGCTGGTACTCATTGCGCGGTCGCAGCGTATGGACGGTCAGCCGCCGCTTCCTAGACGTGCAGAAGGCGCCGCAGCCGCTGAAGATTCTGAGAACGAGGACGTCGAGTCCGAACAAGAGGGCGACGAAGATGGCGAACCCGCCGACGACGAAGCCAAAATGGATGTCGACGACAAACTCGCTATCGGGGACGTCCAGGAGGAGCCCAAGGTCGCCGCTACCACAGTCGAAGATGATGACAAGTCGGCCATGGAGGTCGACGACAAAACCATCGTCTCGGCCGCTCAGGCGATAGCGAACGAAGGCGAAGTATCTACGGTGGTTGACGACAAGACTGCCGCAGACAGTGGCAGCTCTACAGCCGACGACCAGGCCGCGACGCCTGTTGCTGCTGAGGTCAACGCCAAGAAGGCCGACGAGAAACCAAACGCTGAACCGCAGGACGTACCCGTCCCAGATGCAGAAGGTCAGGGAACCGTCGCGGTATCGCCTGCAGACGAGCTCGTCGCTGCGAAGGCCGATGCCACTGTCGCGGAGGTTGTCATGCCCGAGGCTGACACCACCGTCGTGCCCATGGTGCCCGAAGCTCCCACCGCCGAGGTTGCCGTCGTTGCATAAACCCATCCGATTCCATCATCTATCTTCCAAAAACACATCTTCTCTACCTTAACGTCTGCCATATATTTACATCCCACCATCTGATTCCCGCCGTGCTTTCTTGCATCCATCATCATCGTCCTCGTCGCGCTCTGTCCCTGCTTTCTGTGCATATCTTTATCTGTCTACAGTGTCCTTGTTGCCTCGCGCTGGTGTTCAGAACTGGCCTCCCGGCCACGGCGTGTCCTTCCCTCCGCCTTCCCAGCCGTTCGCGCCGTTGAAGTACGTGATCTTGAACTTGGTCAAGTCAAGTCCCTGGCCGGCATCGATCGTCAACAGGTTTACCGAGGTCATCTCTGACTCAGCAACGTCAACTCCATTCCATCACACTCCCAGCTTTCCAAAGGTACGCACCTTGACCCCCACCTCCGGTCCAAGACCCACTCCTGAAGAAACAGGCAACGCCGCACGTGCCGCAGAAGGTGTGGTGAACGTTATGGCTCGCAAATTGGTAGTCCTTGAGCGCGTCTTTGCCCTTGACGAGCGTGAACTCGTGCGCGGGCGAGGTGTGGTACGTGAGGTAGCCGCGTTTAAGACAGATGGTGCAGTTGCACTTTACGGCTTTCGGGTGCGCGAGGTCGATTTTGAGACTGTAGGCGACGAGGCCGCAGTGGCAGCTGCCCGTGAAGAGCTTGAGAGCGGAGGATACAGACATGTAGAGGGTGGGAGGGTAACGTGGGTTGTGGCAGAAGGGTCCGTCGATCGACGACACCCTGACTGACTGAGGCTGAGGCTGATTGGTGAGCGCACCGATGACGGTGAGTAAGCGCTATGGACCTTCGGGACAGCGCTGGCAGCGTTCTTGACAGCTGACGTACGACAAAAGGTAAACCCAAATCGTTTGTCCAGTTCTCACGTCTCAGTAAATGACTGCAGACACGGGCGTTCAGTACTGGCAGTGTGGCCACGGCGTCTCCTGCGGCCCGCCCTCCCAGTTCTCTCTCCCGTTCCAGTGAGCGATTTTGAACTTGGTGAGATCAAGTCCCTAAACCGGGTCGATCGCAAGGATGTCCCCTCCAATCTTCTCTATGGACATTGTCGGCTATGAGCAAACGCTACAGGAACGCACCTGGATCACTCCCATCCTCGTTGCCCTTGAGGAAACACGTCACGCCGCACGTCGGACAGAAATAATGGTGCGTATCATGCGTCACAAACGTAAGGTCCTTCACCGCTCCTCCTCCATCGCAGTGCCGCCGAGGAGAGTGAACTCGTTGATGGCGGTGGGCGTGTAGCTCAAGTATCCGCGCTTGACGCAGATACTGCAGTTGCACCTGACTGCGACTGGGTTGGCGAGGTCGATATTGATGCTGTAGGTTACGGCACCACATTGGCTGCCTGTGAAAAGTTTGAGATCGGGCGAAAACGTGGGGATGGTCTGGGGCCAACTTCACGAGCATGGCGAGAAATATGGTCGGTACTTGTGGACATATGGTCGGTACGTATACTTATGGACAAATTGAAAAGTCACGATGCGCGAACGATGCGCGAATCGGGCACGAATCGGGCACTTCTGCGCGAATCATGCGCGACTGCGTGCTCCGTTCGCGCATCTCGTTCGCGCACGGTTCGCGCATCGGATCCCATTCGCGCATCGGATCTCATTAACCCTCCCCTCCAGGATCCTGTTGTTTCGCGGTCGTGCGAGATATCAAACTCCGCTCCGAGTCCTAGCTCCATCTATGGCGCCACCAATCTACGAACAGCTCCAGAACCATAAGGTACTACCACCTCGGACTTGCCCATTGGGAAGCGCGGGACTGGGGGATACGGTTAACATGATACGAAATGATCGTCGTCTCGTGCTGATCGACAATGGCGTCGTCTTCGAACCTTTGCGCGATCAGTTCTATACCGTTCTGAAGCAGCTTCGTTACGAACGCCTGCAGCTTCACGGGCCGGATCCTTTGCTATCGGACAGCGCTGAAGACTTGTGGTCGATTTGGCTCCTGCCTATCAACGAGTGGGCTCGACGATTTTGCTTCAGACAGACCAACTATGACGACTGGGACGTCGGGATGTCAACAGAATTCGAGCCCTTCGACAACGGAAAGTGCATAGCGAACTTGTAGTTTCTGGCGCTCATTTTTTCGATGCAGGTGTCTTGGTCGGTTTTGTGTTGAGCAACGTTCCACACGATTCGCTCGCTCGAGCGCAGAGGAAATGGTTCGGGGATTATACGGGCCACCACGGACCCAGCTTCAATTTCAACCTCGGCACGCAAAAGGAATGCATGTGTATCGTAGTGCTTTTGGTGAGTGCAGTCATTACGGCCGCGCAGAGTAGCGCCCTGATTTGTCCTGATCAGCCTGAGCGTTCAATCGACTGGGCAGTGCTCCCGACCCCCGGGAGTATAAGCGACGTACAAAATACGCCTGGTCGTCCTTTTGATATCATTCGCACTCTCGCGACCAAGTGTGAAGCCGCCGCATGTCCCTATGGCATCATCGCGGACGGTTCACATATTTTTCTCATGGACTTCGACAATCCTCGGGGGTTTGCTCGTCAAATGAAACCGTCGACTACTACCTGCTCGACTCATCTTATCTCGACGACCGACTACTCCCTCACGTTCTGTATCGCTGCCATCCTGCATCGGTTTTCGTGGAGTCTCGTTCCCAGCTTTCGTCTATGCTCTGGCGCCACCCGGCTCAGCGCGGCATCAGTGCTGCTTGGTTGTAACGAGCAGCCAGAAAACTTTCGCGACTTCGATATCTACCAGCTCGAGCGCGATCGTGATCTATTCGTTCAATTCCTGGACTGGAAGGCTGGCGTATCGCTTCAACAGCCTCCTGTTGTCGGTACAGTGCTGACCATCGAGCCCAACGTAATCGAACGGAAATTGTTCGCGTGGCGTATTCCACCAAAGTACCACAAGATGCCTATTGACGCGGTCACGGAGGCGGCTGTGCGAGCAGAGGATCGTGTGCGCGACCGACTTGTCGACGAGTGTCTATCGTCCAACGATACGCTCTCCTTTGAGATTACTGGGATCAAACAGTGCGGGAGCGATCTGTACTCCCAGGTCGTCATCGGGCGCATTGGCCGTGGAGACCAGAAGTTACCTCACGAACTGTGCTTGAAGCTTTACGACGAGCGCTTTTTCCCTGTACCAACTCTTGATCATTGGGATGCCGGTACTCGTCCGTGGCAGAGGCTCGTGCAACTCAACTTCGCAGATCAGCTATTGAGGCGCGAAGAAGCGGTTTATGACCGCCTCGGCGAGCGGCAGGGCACTCTGTTGCCCCATTGCTACGGATTTCACGAGGTTCGTCTCTCGTGTTAGGTCTTCATCGTTAGCTGAACGCCAGTAGTTTACCCTTCCTAACGGCGTTCGCGTGCTTGGTGCCCTCCTCGAGCTAATATCGGGAGAGTCACTGCTGTCACTCGCAAAAGAACAGTGGTCAACATGGTCCCGCGCGGAAAAGGTCCACCTTGTGAGCATCTTCCGCGCTCGTCGTAAATGCTTGCTGAGCGAATCAAAAGTTTGGCAGAATCCGCCATATTGTCCGACTGCTCAACCACGCTGGCATCACGCAGACTGACTGGCACGAGAATCAAATCTTGTGGATTCGGCGACCTTCCAGGCAGCGGGAGCAAACCGTGCCGCCGAGATTGATCTTGTGCTTATCGACTTCGCGTTCGCAAAGCAGCAAGAAGGATTTCACGAGCGTACTGAGGCTGTGGAGGACGTCGCGAATGTCCAGTTCATGCTCATGGGTTTGGGTCTTGACGAAGAAGCTAAGAAGGAGATTGGATGGGATGAACGAGATGATTGCGAGGAGTGATTGAAAGCTGGACCATTGTACTTAGAAACTAAAAGAGACTGACGATTTACTTACAAAAAAGGGATAAAAAGCGAAGGTAAGCGCAGAGTTTTCGGCATCGAGCCCGATCCCCAGCGGTTGCTTCCGCCTTCCGGGCTCAAGCGCTCAAGTCGGAACTTGAACATCGCGCTGAACCAATGCTTTCGCCAATTGGTGCTCAGTTGCAGGCCTGGCCCAGTCCTCCACCCGTGAACGGTCTACACCCCAGCTCGCGTCACGACACTACCACGTGCCTAACAAGATCACAAATCCCTGTATATATCTTCCCGGGCCCGTCGACGTTTGACGAAAGGGTCCATTCTGACTTTTCGGCCATCCTGGGTCGCCTTAGCCATGAAATTATAGCACTCAACGCTGTATCTCAAGAACACGGGAAGCGATCTCGATCTGCTGCCACCGACACGGACGCGCATGCCGCTCTGCGGGAGTGGCTCGCACTGCTACAGCGCTGGGCCGACCATTTCTGTTTCGATCCCATGGACGCCTCATTCGAACCGGCAGTACACATGCAAGTCCATGTCGGGACGTCAGCCATTGGTTCGTTCCACGCAGCGTCTCGCCCGACTCAAGATGCTCCAGTCGGTCAGATCCTGCACTTCGTCTTGAGCGACGTCACAGGCGATGCGTACGCAAGCCTTGAACGTGACTGGTTCGGAAACTACCTCGGGAACCGCGGATCGAATGTCGCCTTCCAACCATCGACGCAGAAAGAATGCATGTGTATTCTCCTTCAAATCGTGAGTCGGGTCGCCCCATGCTGCCAGATGTGTGCTGAAGTCCATTTACTACAGCCTGCGGGCGTTTTTGACTGGGAGGACCCAGCAGTTACGGAGTCGAAGCCTCTCGTTGGTGACACGTACACCGAGAAACTAATTGCCCATCTCATCTCCTCGTGCCTGAACGTCTCGTGCCCGTACGGTCTTCTGACGGACGGTATCCGCATTCTTTTCGCCCCGATAGGCGATCCAACCAACTTGTCGCGAATGGCACCCACACTTGCTGTTCCCGTATGTGTCATCTCCCCTCTTGAACACTCGGTCACGTACTGTATTGCCGGTATCCTGCGTCAATTCTCTCGGAGTCTTCAGTCGAAGATTGTTCACTCCTTAGCCATTTGCCGAGGCGCGTCTCGTCCCGACTCATCTGCTGCGTTCAACGCTTCTCCCGTTATGGATGGGTTCCGCGACTTCGACTTCTTCGAGATGCAGCGGAGCCGACAACTGTACGAAAAGTTCTTGGACTGGCAGACATCGGCTTCACTGCTCGCAACCCCGTTACATCCAGGCCAGATTCTTCCTATCCATCCCCGTGGCGTTCCGCCGCCGGCTATGTCTCGCAGATACCGGTCGAGACTCTTCGAGGAATCGAAGCAGCATTTCGACCCCGCTCCGAGGAAATTGATCATATGCTCAGTACTGGGGACGACATTTCGTTCATTGCCGAGCATGTGATCCAAAGCGGGCATAAGAAATTCTCGCAGACCGCATTCGGACGGCTCAAGAGTGGGAATAATGTCTGCCCGTGGAGGCTCTGCGTGAAGCTGTTCGACGAGCGCTTCTTTCCTGTGCCGACATTGGAGGAGTTCGACGGCGAGGAGGACGAAGACTTTGAGAAACTTCGTGGCCTCCACTTCGCTGACCAGATGCTGCGGCGCGAAGAAGCAGCCTACGACCGCCTGGCGAAGTTCCAGGGTACGGCAATTCCCCATGCGTACGGCTTTCACGAGGTCAGCAACACCTTAAGAAGTGCTATGTGCTGACCGACTGGCAATAGTTCGACATAGTCGAGAATGGCTCTTCTAGGCATGTGTTAGGCTTCCTGATGGAAGTAATCGAAGGGAGACGACTGGGAGATATGGTGGACGAACTGAACGATGAGTGGTCTGTCAATGATAAGAGAGCGCTGGTCAGTCTTTGCTTTGCTACTGTTTCATCCTGTGCGCCTCAAAGCTCACAACTGTTCGTTCCTTCGCAGATCAAGCGGATGCGGCACCTCGTGCGCCTCTTGAACGCGCTTTCTATCTCCCAACGCGATTGGAATCTCAATCAGGTCATCTGCGTCCCCCGGAGCAAGGTGACAGTAGGGAATCGCGTGGACAACATGGACCTTGTGCTTATCGACTTCGCCTTCGCAACACAGCCTTCCGGGCAGAGATTGCTACGAGAGGAGGTCAATGACGTCGGCGATCTCTTCATGGTTCTAGAAGGATTGGGTGGACCTGAACTGTTTCTAGAACTTGGCTGGTTCGATCGTGAGACTTACGAACAGTAATCTAGACATGTAGTCATACAGTCTGTATGCGGATTGCGAATTTTATGAAGAGTATCGCACGTCGATTCTAGGAGCGGTGTGGTCAAGAGGGTTGCGTAGGGAGCTGTCAATCAGTTGAGGACCAACACGAAGCACATATAACGTCCTCGGCCAAGTAGTGCCCACGAAGCTGAGTTGGCGTCTTGATGCAGCTATTGCGGCATTGCATCGCTGTATGTGCGCTAAACCGCGGTCAGCCGACTCCCTTAGATGTCCGCGCTTCCATAGCTCTAGCGCAAGGCCATAATAACGTCTTACCGCGCGGCTCTCTCGCTCATAATATTGTGTTCACGTCTCGGAAAAGTAGAGCTTGCAAACCGGACCGTAGTCACCGTACACGCCGGTTTCGGCTGTACTCAGAACGATAGCTATTCAGAGCTCACAGCCATACCCTTGCAGTGAGATACCGTAAGCTCCATCACCTGCCTACAGAACACCATGGAGTATTACTCTATGGATACGGGCTTTGCGTTTTGCTCCGGCTTCAGCCGGGCTCGACGTCCTTCCTTTCTTTGTACCGGCTCAGCAATGAACGTCCAGCAGCAGATTGCTGGGTGGCCAGATCCTCCGATCACTCCTTCTGGACAACCATACCCATCTATGTTGTTGCGGCCGCGTTCGTTCAGCGCTGGCCCTGGTCGCGACCTTGACAAAATCTTTGGCGATTTGCATCGGGTTCTCAAGCGCCTCCGCTTCGCCAAATTGAGAGATGTGTACGAGTTCTTGTCATGACTCGTATGTGGATTACTAACCCTCTTGACCAGATCCCAGCATCCTCATAGCTGGAACGAATGGCTGAGCATATTCTTCGCTTGGGCGCGATTATGTTTTCGGCCGGCAGATTATGGTGACTTCGATCTAGAAATGTTTGTTGATGCCGAAGACGTTGAACATGGCGCGCTGGGCGTCGGCCATACCTACGCACACGGTTCGGTCGTGTTGCACTTCGTGCTCGGCAACGACGGCCTTCCAGACGAGTTGAAGTGGTACAGCTTTCTGGCACGCTCTCCGGAACCATACGACGTAACGCGGTACGAGTTGTGCTTATGCACAGTTCTGCGATTGGTGCGGCGCTCTGATGCTGAGTGATCACAGCCTACTCACGACAGTTTTGATAGCCGCCGCACTCTTTGCAGAACCTGAAGGATGACTATGGAGTGGTCCGCTACGACAGTACTGAAGCTCCATCACCATTCGAGTCCCTCGTTTCATCTCTTGTAGCAATCTGTGAAACGACCTCCTGCCGCTTTGGACTCGCGACCGATGGGTCCAAAACCCTTTGTCTCAAGCTCGCGAGCGATCAGCTCTTGCAGCCGGGCATACGATACTGCGATTACCGCGTAGTGCACTGCTCGGACGTCTCGCTCACACACGCGATTATGGCGATGATGTATGATCTGAGCGCCAGCCTGGTAGACCAACCTCCAAGACTCTACGGGGCTCCAGACCGCGTTCTATCATACAACCTGCCCCCACACGACTTTAGCGATTTCGATCACTACCAGTTGGCGAATTCGGCCCAGGCATACGAACTGTTTCTCCAATGGAAGGAATCCGCCTGCGAATCGGCCCTGTCGTCTCTGCCTACTGTCGGCTCTACTATACCCATACTTCGCTGCAATGTCGTGTCCACGGGCCGCGGCGGGAAGTTCATCCCCTTGCGCTCTAACGATCCAATCTGCCCGTTGCCCGCCGCTACGGAGCAGCTCTACTTCGCGCGCAGGCGGCCTCGCAATGAGGACATTGCCCAAAGACTGCGCGATCACGAGCGGCTTGTATTCAAAGTCTCCGTGATCAAGCAGCAGGGACGTGATTACTGGTCCCAGGTTTACTTTGGGACGCTCGTTACGCAGAGTGGAAGCGTCGTTGCTCGCGAGAACGTGTGTCTGAAGCTCTTCGACGAGCGCTTTTCCGAAGTGCCCGATCGCAAGACGTACGACACGGAGCCATGGGGCTACGGAGAGAATGTTATCCACTTCGCCGACATGATGCTTAGGCGCGAGGAGTCGGCGTATGAGCGCTTGAAAGAGTATCAAGGTGGACCCATTCCGTGGTGCTATGGCTTTCACGAGGTGAGCGTAGCCCATCCGTTGTCACGGTGCTGACATCGTGCGGGTAGTTCGTGGTGCCTGACGGTCAGCGTGTCCTTGGAATGCTCCTCGAAGCGATTCCTGGGAAGTCATTGCAAGACATCATAGCGGAGAATCACTCAATCTGGACGTTTGAGGATCGGGTTGCATTTGTATGTCATTGTCCCAGTCTTACCTGGGCTTAGGCAGAGTGCTGAAAGTCGTGCGCTCTCCGTAGCTTAAGCGTGTTAGGCAGACGATCAAGATCCTGTCGCACGCAGGAGTATACCAGAACGACTGGCATGCGAAGCAGATTCTGTGCGTTGATAATTCACTCCAAGGACAGCATGGCGGCTCTTCGGGGACTCGTGCGAACGTCGCCGAGCTAGATATGGTTCTGTTCGACTTTGCATTCGCAACGCAAGTTTGGGGAAGCGAGCCGGGGGCTCTACTTCCCGAAAACCATGATATCACACACCTTAAGCATGTACTCCTGAACGAGGGCATGGAGGCAGCGCTGAAAGCCGCTGGATGGGATGAGCGTGACGCGTGTGAGGCGTAGATTCGAGTCATGTATGACACACTATACACCGCTACAGTCTAAATTCAACCAAGTGCGCTGAAAAGTCACGCGTTCCCAGATGAGATGACTTTCTCGTTGAACCAGAAACTCAGAGGCGGTTGCGGCGAAAGCCGGAAAATTCCCATCCTTGACGATGATCAGCTTAAAGGGCAAGCTGAACGTCCGTATTCCACGCCCAGCCGCACATTCGACGCGTCTTACAAGCCATCACAGATAATAGACAATACGGGCGCGCTGCTGGCCGAGTGCGTCAACGTGCTCAAGCACAAGATCAACCACGGCTGGGGCACCGTCGGCGACGAGATCGTGGTCGTCGTCCAGCAGGCGCGGCCCATCAGCGCGACGGCGCTCGCGTCGAGCACGGCCATTAAGGTGCGCCGCGGCGACGTTCGACGGGCCGTCATCGTGCGCACGCGCAAACCCGTGCGGAGACCGGACGGCCGCTGGGTGCGCTTCGACGACAACGCGGCGGTGTTGCTCAACAACAAGCACGAGATGCTCGGCACCCGTATAAGCGGCGTCGTCAGCGCCGACTTGCGCTTGAAGGGCTGGGGCAAGATTGTCAGCTTGGCGCCAAAAGTGCGTTGGGATTTTGCTATTGCGACCAAGTCTTTTGACGACATTTCAGGTTATATAGCATGTTTTTACAGTGTCGTATTATTCCAATTGCTTTCGCTCCTCTCTCTCAAGAACCAGGCCCAGTCTATACTACAGTTTGACCTTCCACACGAGCTTTTCCGTATCCTGCGCGTCGGTGCACTCCGTCAACGCGTCCTGTGGCTCCGCAAAGCACGCGATGAGCGGCGTCACGCTCACATGGCCCGAATGCACGGCCCACGCGTCCGTGCCCACAGGCAGGTCCTCGAGTTGCGGGTTTACTAGACCTTTGAAGTCAGGCGCGAACTTGAACAGCAGCGGCTCTGGCGTGCCCTCCGGCGTCGACCCAATCGTCTCCTGTTCGGCCGCGCTCGACACAGGCGGATGCGAGGCGAACAGGCGGCCGTACCGACTGTGCCACATGCGCGTCCAACAGACCTTCAAAGGCTCGGGACCCGTGAGCGCCTCGATCATCGGTATGTTGATGCTGTAGAGCTCGGCGGGCGGCAGCGCAGTCGTGCCCCATGCTTCCCAGAGGTGGCGCACGATGCTGACGCTCAAGTCGTGTGCTGGCGCGTGCAGCTCGCGCGGGGTATGCTTGAGGAAGATACCATACGACAGTGCGATGCTTCGCACGTTGCTGAGTGCGCCCGAGAGCGCCGCACCAATCGTTCCAGACGATAGCGAGAATGCGGCTGCGAGTTGTCGTCAGCGTCTGCGCACCAGTCTGTCCAAGCCGCGCACAGGATGTGTTGCGACCGAGATTTGGTCCGCTTATCTAATACGGGGAGCGTTCTAAGCTTGTTGAGACGCGTAAAGCAGGCGGAAAGCGACGTACTACGAGGTCGACTTCAGCCTTATACAGGTTGTGTAATGCGATGTTGGCGCACGTTGCTGGTGTCTGGACATTGAGCGTGTTACTTCCAAGATAACACCCTGCTGTGAATGCGCACGCCATCGAAGAGAATCCACTCGGCGACTTCGCCGTCCTTGAGTGGCCGTGACGCGAGCGACGTCTCACCCAAGCCATCTAGAGCATTGTCAATGCCAGATCAGGGAACTAGGTAGGGTAAAGATGTACCGGGTTCTCGTGGGTAGTAATAACGGCCCTGGACGTCTTCCTTTATGTGGAACGCCTTGCCTGCGTCACGAAATGCTAAGTCCACAATGGGGCTCGGGCGGATCACTCACCTATCCAAGATTTCTGCGACGAAGGTACGACGACGCGCACGTCCCATCCTACAAGCTCATAAGACCAAGGTTGCGCCTTTAGAACGCGTGCAAACGCGCACCGAGCGTCTTCTGCAACTGCTGTGCGAATCCAAAGATAAATGGGGACTCTGGGCCGGGCGGTCCGTCGTCATTCTACATTCCACGCATCAGTACAGTCGCTCCCCTGTTATCTGGGGAGAATGCGCACTGTAAGGAGCACTCGCACGCGACGCGAGGAAGACATGAGGTTCGGCTAAACCCGGGCCGGAGCTTCCGCGTCATTTGACATCCGCGGGAACAACGTCCGGATCACACGTGTTTAACCGCGAAGGATATTGTAACCCCAGTGCAGAACCATAAAGTACATTAACCGTAGACGCGTGTATCTATCTACTCAAACTCCCCAACTCCTGGACCAAAGTGCTCTCCGGGCAAAAGCGTCTTGAGGCGGCACGCATCGGCGTCGCAGTTGTCGACGAACGGCTTGGTGTTTCCGACCCAGTCGATCTCGATGCCTGGGAACTGCAGAGCGAAGAAGCAGATGACGCCGACGATGGCGATCGCGCAGGTGAAGGCGGATGTCGTGATGTAGTTGTACCTGCGAGAGGAGACAGTCAGTACCAGTCGTGGTCATAGTCTGCGACTCAACTTTGACCACCAGGCGAGATACCGCCTCTTAATAAATACGTTGAACAGGAACGCGACGGGCACGACGGGCCAGACGTTGTTCAGTCCGTACGGCGCCCAGATCAACCCGCCGGTCAGAACGATGGGGAGATGTACGCTCCGCAACGATGGGATGCGCTTGCCCAAGTAGAAGAAGATGACAGGTAGCGCGGCGCCGATGAGAAAGCACCACACCAGGCCGCTGTAGATCGCGTTCACGCCGAACATGCGACGGGGCCCGAGCGTGCCCCAGAGCACGGACGCGGTGAAGAACGTGTTGATCCCCGGGCACGTGAAGTGGTCCTTCTGGCCCGGCTCGCAGACGTCCGGGATCGTGAACTGGAAGTTGACGATGCCGACAGAGACGACTGTTTCCGAAGCTCAGTTGTAGTCCCGCACTGGCAAGCGATGCCGTGGACTTACACGTCGACACGAGTGTGGCCACCATTTGAGCCGTGAAAGTCACACGAGGCGCGATGTGGGTATAATGCGCCAACTTGAGGTCTTGTGCGAACGTAAGCTGGAAACCCGTAAGCTGACGGACGGCGTTGGAAGCGGAGAGCTTTACCGTGTGGGCAGTCGTGACGTATCCGTAAGACTTGAAGAAGTTCATCGCGAGAGCGTTGCCTTCGAACCACGCTCCTCCGATGAACTCGGCCAGGACGTTCAGCGTGATCGAGACGTTCGTGGTGGAATAGCTATTATGGAATGTTAGATGGCACGGTATCATGGCATCCCTGACACTCACATAACACCGACTGAGCGCAAGGGGTAAGATCATCTGTGCCACGGTGTAGGGACGAAGACGCGGCTCACTGGGTATGCAGAAAATCATTGCGAGGAACACGCCGTACAACACGACCGCAGGAGTCGTGCTCGTCGGCCAGGCGCCAACACCAGCAGCACCAAGACCAATGGAGACGACAAGGACTGACGTAAGTATCAGCGCACGCACCCCATGCGGCGTATGATAGGCATACCAGAGAAGTACCACCACTCCGGGACCTCCTTGTATTTGCGCATCAGCACAGAGTGCACGTCGTTTTGCGTGTTCAGGAAGCTTGTCCGGGTTAGCAGGCTCTTGAAGCCCATGATGATCTCCTTGCGGTGGTACAGGATTGCGTGGGAGACGGTCGCAGCATATGTCGCGACTGTCGACCATCATCTCAGTCAGGCGGGGATATGAAGGAGTAGGCACGTACAGAAGAAGCCGTAGACCAGGATGTTCGACGCGGCGAGGTACGCCGGAGAGTACGACTTGAAGGCTTCGTGGTCAAAAAGACCGCTGGAGTCGACGGCCAGGGACACATTGTAGCGCTTGCCACTGCGCGGAGTCAGTGTCTGAAGTTCCATCATGATAGGGAGGGTGACCATACGTATTGTCGAAGACGCCGTTGCTGGAGGAACGTGTTAGCCGTTAGTGTGCCAAATCGTTAACATCCCTCACCTGTTAATGGGCAGGTAGGCAGTCTGCCAAACGTTGGAATACCAGCACGCGACGATGATAGGGAAGGTGATGACGGTCCCGGCAAACCACTACACCCTCACGTCAGTAGAGAGCACATGATGCTAAACTGCGACAACTCACGTTCATCGTAGACTTCATGAGATTGCGGTCAGCGATGAGGACACGTCGATCTTGTAACTTACGTAGAAGGGATTAATCCATGGATCGCTGCAAGGGACTTTAAGCATACTCGTCCCGGACAGGATTGCGGTCCGTACCTAAGGAATTGGTTCATGTCGAACGTCGGGAGGGGGTTGAGGCCAAGGCCACCACCAGAACCAGTACTGCCCGTGATGGCCGCGACATGTACGTTCTGTGGCGCGATCCTGGAGAGCCCGCTGTTAGCGGAGCACGCAAGCAGCCGAGGAGTACGCACCAGACGATCCAGTTGAAGAATGACAGCGCCTGGAAGATGTAGCTCGGGAACCAGAAGTAGACGAACATCCCGACGAAGCAGTACAAGAAGTACCGCATGCGCGAGATCGTCCAGCCGTTGGCGGGGAGATTCTGGCCGGAGTGGAACGCGCGGTTCAGGGCGATGGTCGCAAGGTTGGAGTACCAGATCGCGTGGCTGGGGTATACGAGGAAGCGGCGCGTGAGACCTGCGAGGCCGTACCCGATGTAGTTCGTCGATAGCGCGATGAGCAGTTGATAACCAAAGTTGGACGCCCATGGCATGTTGAAGTACCGAGGGATGTACTGGACAAACACGACGTAGTTGGTATACGGAGCGTTGAAGCCGACATTAGCCATGATAGTGATGACCTAGCCGACAATTAGACATGAGCGTAGCGCGGTCGCATGAGATGCTCACCATATGCTCCTTCATGTTGAAGGGACCGGGATTAAGGGAGAAATCCCTTCCGGCGATGGTCACCGACTTCGAAGGGAGGATGCGTTCCAAGAGCTTTCCTGCAGGGTATGCTAATAGTTGGGCGACGTTGGTGCCGACGCTGATTCCAGGGTAGCGAATGGAGAAGAACTGGTTGATGAACGCTCCAGCCCCCACAAATATCAGACCGATGAACCAAGCACTGCGGGCGAGAGACCGTGAGAGGCTGCAGCCCTGAGCGTAACGGGCGACGAACCGGAAGGTGCTGGCTTGAATGGACGGGTCGTCAGTGTTGGATACCACAGCTCGGACCTGCAACATTTCAGCGATTTGCGTGGTGCGGAGTGGAATCCCTGGTGCACGAACCTCCGGGTACGGCGAGTTGAAGACGATCAGCGCTGCTTCCACTCTGAGCTCCTGGTAGAGTCTGTCGTACGTGGCCGGGTCGGCGGTGCGGAGTTCCTTTTCATCCAGGAATCGCCGCGCGAGCGCCAGAGGTTTGCTCGGGAAGTTGGGATCGTATGAGTGCTGTGCAGAGGTCAATGCCCGATGTCTTGGCAGGGTAGAGCGTCGGCCATACCTTGTCGACAATATCCTGAGCGGCCTGACGAACGTCTTCCTCGGTGAGTTTCTCAGCGTTTACAATCGCTTCCTCGATGTCAGCGCCGATAGCTTGGATGTCAGCCTCGAGTACGAGCTGTACGTGCGGCTCAGATAGGCTGCGGATGAGAGCAAGGGGCGGCGTACGACATCGGGAGCAGGAGCGTGCTTCTCATCGAGCGAGTCCTTCTCGGACGAGGGCGTGCGCTTTACGTCCAGGTCTGAGGTCATTGCGGGGCGGAGCGCAGGCGACGAACGGCGAGATGATGCGACGGGCAGAGGAGACGCGGCTTCTCAGAGAAGGAGGCGACGCATGACTTTATAATAGAAACGGAACTATATACGTTGTACCTGGGCAAATACGTTGTGAGTGGGATGTTGCGACGATAAGCAAGGAGCCACATGGAGCAACGGCTGCCACGGAGCAAGATGCACAGCAGCACGGTTCTTCCGCTATAGCGGCCCTCTCCCCTAGCGTCCTATTGCACGCCTTTTCGCGCGACAGGAGCGCCCAGGAACACCAACAGACCAGCCACAGACCAGTCTTCCCGATGCAACTCGCAACGATGACGGGCCCGGGAGAGCGAGAGACGATGCCAAGAGGGAAAAAGATCACGTCGAACTCTCGTCATGTCATCACGGGGGATTTGCACGAGCG
Source organism: Exidia glandulosa HHB12029 (assembly GCA_001632375.1). Taxonomy (NCBI): domain Eukaryota; kingdom Fungi; phylum Basidiomycota; class Agaricomycetes; order Auriculariales; family Exidiaceae; genus Exidia; species Exidia glandulosa. The sequence continues at coordinate 207,751 of KV425888.1, read as the reverse complement.
GCGCACAAAAGACCTCGAAGCATCGCGCAGATAGTGGAACGTGGGATCCGTCCCTCGCTGTTCCACCAGGACGCGGATACTGTTCTAGGGCTGTCTTAACAAATGGGTCTGGGATTGGACCAAATCCTGAACGAGTAGTTGCCGGTGGCCGATGGCGATAGACCAATACCAAACGCGTGAGAAGCAACAAGAATGGCGCCCGCAAAGCGCACAGCATCATTGGAGGAGCACATGGTCTTCCGGTCACGCAAGCCACCGAACGCTTAGAACACTACTGTCTCGTAACGATAGTGCCTGTAACGAAGTGCGTACGTTATCGGTGTCGGCCCCACCAGCGCACAGTCCAGCAGTCCAGTGCGCTCATGGCAAGAGGCCTTAGTCTGTCCTCCGTTGCCACGATGAACGACCCGCAAAGGCGTAGAAGTTCCAGAGCTCGCAGATCCACCACAGGGCTGGCTGCGGATACGCCCCATCATCGCTTGGTCGTCTGACGTTCGAGACAGTCGAAAGAAGCAGGCCGAAGTGGCCGGATAGACAAGATGTCCACGCGTCCGTGTGCTGCGGGCATCAAGATAAACAGTCGTGCGAACGCGATGGTCAGGGAGGCGGGACTTGGTCCGAGACAGCGCCGGGGGCGATAAGACCTACACGCAACAAGGACCAGCGTCCGCAGGAGCAGCTTGGGAAACACCGAGCGGAGGGAAAGGTCTGATAGACGCGCGCGCGCACGGCCCACCGCACAGAAGAGGTCGACCTGATCAAGTGCCTGCATTTGGTATTGGTGGGGACCCCCATGCGCGCAAAGAGCGCAAGTCCTGCCGGCCGTGGATCACCGAAACAGGACTTGGAGGTCGAAATCCTACCTGTTTTGGTCCTGGTTATTGTGAGATCAATCGGAGGATGGATTCGGACGCGGGAATTGCTCTAAGCTTCGTCAGTTCGAGTGTTGTCAGTTCGAGTGGTCAAAGAAACGCGAGTTGGGACCGAGGACCGACGTCCGACTCACCTCGTACGCAACCTCGACGCACGTACAGTGACAAGCCGCCAACAACCAGGTAGACGGGAGCGCTTGAACTTGACACAGAGCTCGAGCTGAACGCTGTACGCCACGCTGGGCAACGAGAGCCATGCACCGCGCTCACCGTGTGACTGCTGCTCAACGTTCGCTTGGATACCATATCGACGGCGACGAGCGCAAGCCTGCTGGCCAAAGTCGCGTAGAGCGGCGAGGAGGTAGAGGCTTATCGTGGGGGGAGGTGGTGGGAAGAGGATAAGAGAGGTCTTGGGGGATTGCCCAGTAAACCGGTCAACGCCGAATGATGTACGCTTTTGCCCAAGCTTCTTTGCGGATTGCTCAGCTGGGATTGCCTGAATCCCGGGATTGTTAAGGGTACTTTGGACGAGCGCGGGGGTACGAAATAAGACCTTTGCAAGGAGTTTTGTAACAGTTTATGCTGCTTCCTCGCCCTCCATCACCATATGCATGTCCTGCTTCCCGCGCACATCCCATCCCTGCCATTTCCTTAGCCAGTTAGAGTACGGCATAGGCTGCAGTCTGCGGCCTGCAGCAACTATACAGTAGTGAAATCATCATCTGAATCATCAATGCTGCAACCTGACCTCCATGGGTGCGGGGACTGTAGCCAACTCCAACGCCCTTTCTCAAGTCGACCACGTCTTCTTCGCCGACTCGAGCAGTGTCGTCAGAGGAGAGGAGCAAGAGTGCAGGGTCGTTTCTATTGCACGCGATGAAGACGAAGACGAATGCGAATGGGAAGTCCGTGGCGTGGGGCAGGGCAGAAGGTTCCCCGCGCACGGCGCTCAAGGGATCCGAAGTACATAAATGACATCAACAACATGCAGCGGCGTCGTGAGTATGAGTATGTAGGACCACCAGAACGTGACGAGAGAGGCGTGAGGGTATGGGTGCCATCTAATACCGTGGACGAAACATCAATCATAAAGATACTGATACAGCAGACAGTGGAGGTGGATGGGTCAGAGAAGCGATGTGAGCAATGATAATGCGATGGCGAGGACGTAGAGGGCCGGTGCCGATGAGAAAGCGCCGTTGTTCGTCACCCGTCCTTGCACCGTCTTTTTCTGGTACACGCTGAGCGAGTTGATCACCCACGACGCGTTCTGCAATATTAATCAAGATGTCAGTTGCGGCGCAAACGGTGGCGATGCAGTGACTGTGCGCACGTCGAAACTTGTAGGGTCCATGACGCGGTCTATACAACTGCCCGGACATCCGTCTTGTTGGTACGACGCTCCAGCCCTGGGAAGCATCAGCAAGATGCAACAGGTCTGCGGAGAACATTTCACGTACCAGTCGCCGCATACAGTAATATCGAACACAATAGCATGGTCGACGAAATACTTATCCAGGTCGCAGCCCGTATTACTCAACGACGCGCTCGGCGTCCCCCAATTCTCCAGCGTCGGGTCCGGCGCGCCAAGTGTAATATCCGTAGGCACGGCCGCGCGATAGAAGAACCAGACGTCAATAGCACTCTCGTCCCACCGCATGGCATACACGCCTCCCCCCAGCGCATTGAACAGCGGCCCGTACGACGCGCGACTCCAATCGACGATTCCGCACCCGCCGACTTCGTTGGCGTAACAGTTCGTAGAGATGGAGGTGCCGGAGAAGTTGCCGGGCGCGGTGAGGTTGCAGCCCGGCGCGGTGTGCCAGGTGACTTGGTCGTGCTGGTTGTTGTGCACGCCTTCGAGGATGTCGATCTCGCCCGAGGCAGGCCATTGTTGCGCCATGCCCAATGTCCAGTATCCCGGCCACACGGCTGTTCATGGTCAGGTGAGCGGAGAGCGCTGCGGGGAACGTGGAGAGCGAATTGCACGCACAGCAGCCGTACGGGGAATGCGCGACGTCGAGAATGAAAAGACCGCGGTTATACAGCTTCTTCGTTGATATTCGTACGCTTGGACCGTGTCATGAACGCGTCGCAAGAAAAGCTAGGGAAGTTGCGCACCTGTCGCGGTACTGGCCAGGTTGGAGTGTGGTCCAGTTGTCGACGCGCATGACGACCTGGTCGTTCTTGTCCAAGTACGCGAACGCGTTGTCGCCCGCCATCGCCTTCTCGCGTGGCAAGTAACTGGTCGCGCGTCCGTCAGGTCATGCGTTCCAGTTCACGGGGGCACGACGTACTTGACCATGCCACTGGAAGTCGCCGCGCTCAGCGACCGCGCGCGCCAGCCATAGGGGGAAACTCGCTCACTTTGTTGGGTCCTTGTCGCTGAAGAAGTCCCACTCGCTGCAAAGAATTCGATTCAGGGGCGCGTCCTGCAAGCGTGAAATGACGCACTCGAAGAAGGTGTCGCCGCGGTAGACGTCCTGCGGGATCCAGATGATAGACGGCTCCGCGATCGTGGTCGTCGCCCGCCGCGAGAACATCGACAGCGAGGGCAGCGATAGCGACAGGGCCACCACGTCCACAGCCAGCGCGCTGAACGCCAGTACGAGCCCAAGTCGTAGCATCGTGGTTCGTCACGAGCAGCTCGTCACGCAAGTCCTGCCAGGACGTGTCGCCGACGTTAAATAGGACTTGGGAGCGCGGATGGACGCCGCGGGAACCAGGGGCCCGTTCTTCCCGCGGTTTTATAAGAGTTCTACCCCTGTCGGCACATTGCAGCCGCAGATCCGGGGTCGAACATCGCGCCACCGGACAACTGCCACCAGACCTGGCACCTCACCGTCACCGTCTCCGTCTCCGGCATTGCTGCACGTGAGACTGCATCCAGCAATAGGCGACCGCGCAGGGAACGCGTGTTTCCGCGGATTTCCATGTGCCTATGTTCACTGGAGGAACTTGGGAGGGGACAGTTCCGCATTACGGGCTGAACAACTACGCCTATACTCTGTAAGCTACCCTCTCAGTAAGATGGCTGAAGTGAGTTCCTCGACGAACGGACCTGCAAGGCGCGGAAACGCGGAAATGCGAAACGTGCAACGCACGCAAGATGTGAGTCAACGCCTACGCTGGGGATCTGCATACCCGGTGAAATGCACAGGAGCCACATCTTCTCACAGTAATATTTACACAGCTCCCTAGCTATGATCACGAAAGATAGCCTTCTAGTAGGCAATGATTGGACCGCCAGGGGAGCATCATGATAGTGTACCTATGAATTGCAACTGAGATCGTCAAGTAAGAGCCAGGACACTACATTCATGTTAAGCAGGGAGGTGTACCATAGTGGAGGATATGCAGTGTTCGAGAGTATGTGTCTCTTGATGACAAAGTTGTCTGATACTTTCTCCCAGTGCGGGAGGAAGTCCGAGTCCGGACCCCCACTGCCAGTCCGTCAATTGCTCCTGCAGAGATGTCAGCTCATCATACAGTATTATGCTAGTAGGGAATCTTGTCAGTGCGACAGATGCTATGAACGCAGCACGATAATGGAGGACCCGATGCTGTCTAATGCTGCAGCGCCGGCGCACCGATAACGGGCCCTATTTCCCAACGAGAGAAGTGTATACGTAGTTGGCATTCACTAGACACTACCGGATGAGAGACTGGAGAGGAAATGCTGTCTTAGGCGGGAAGGAGTTTTGTTCCGAGAAGGTTCCGGTGTAGTGAACCTTAGTGGCCAACTCCGCCTCTAATCAACAGACACGACCATCGCCGGCGCCGACCTTTGCGCCTCTCCCTTCCTACCTCAAGAGTGCGTATCTCTCTCGCCCGCGTCGTCTTCTCGTTCATACGGGCGCGCCTACCCGCTACCCACACAAAAAACTCTGACTGACGCGAATTTTTGCTTTTGCAGCCTCGTTCAGCATGGGCGCGTACAAGTACATCAGCGAGCTGTACAAGAAAAAGCAGAGCGACGTTCTGCGGTTCCTCCTGCGCGTGCGCTGCTGGGAGTACCGCCAGCTCAACGTCATCCACCGCGCCGCCCGCCCGTCGCGCCCCGACAAGGCCCGCCGCCTGGGTTACAAGGCGAAGCAGGGCTACGTGATCTACCGCGTCCGTGTCCGCCGTGGTAACCGCAAGAAGCACGTTCCCAAGGGTGCGTCGCTGCTGGGCTGGTCGTGTGCGTGAGCTGACTTGGACCAGGCGCGACCTACGGCAAGCCCGTGCACCAGGGTGTTAACCACCTCAAGCCCCAGCGTGGACTGCGCAGCACGGCAGAGGAGCGCGTCGGCCGTCGGTGCGGGAACCTGCGCGTGCTCAACTCGTACTGGGTGAACCAGGACGGCGTGTACAAGTACTACGAGGTCATCCTCGTCGACCCGAACCACAAGGCCATCAAGCGCGACCCGCGCATCAACTGGATCGCCAACCCCGTCCACAAGCGTCGCGAGGCTCGTGGTCTTACCGCCATTGGCAAGAAGGTCCGTCGAGTCGTATTACTTGGTATTCTTATTTGGCTGACACCCCGCGCGTTTTCAGAACCGTGGCCTCGGCAAGGGCCATTTGCACAACCTCGCCAACCGTCGCTCGGTCTGGAAGCGTCACAACACGCTCTCCCTCCGTCGCTACCGGTGAACGGTGGTTTTCTGCGTGTGTGTCTGTGCTTTGTTGTGTTCTTCTCGTCCTTCATGTCGTGGCTCGCCGCGTCCCCATGTGCTAGGCCTCCCCCTATGCTGCAATGCCCAAAAACTTTGCCCGCCCGAACGGCATCGGATCAACACATTACCTGCCTTTACGCGTTGTATCCTCGCAAACCTGCCTCCGTGTCACTTTTGCAACGCATGTACTTGTCGCCGGCGAACGACGCGTCCGCCTGTGGCAAACGAGACTCTCGACATGGAGTCGCGCTTAAGTACTTGGCCGCCATGGGAACGTCGTTACCGACACCGTACCTAGGCTTTGAGCCGACTGGCATCTGAACTGCTTGACGTCCTGGGAGAAGTTCTGTGGTGCCTGCTCGGCTTGCAGTCGCGTGCGTTCTCAGAACTTGGTCTGTTCACAGCGCCGGGTCCTCGGCCGAGTAGGGCGCAAGGTATGGTAGTACAGCTGCTTTACCTGCAGTACCTGTTGCCTGTTGGCGCTACCAGAAGATCAGTATACACCCTCTCGCCTCAGGAATCACTCGTCTCAGGTCGAACACGGGCACGGTTTTGGTTTCCTCCACTACGCGAGACTGGTGCGCGAGGCCTTGACATCCCATAGTCTTCAACGAGGAGTGACAACAGCGAAGCGCTGTCACATATTGCGACTAATGCCAGTGTTCAAGTCTCCATCCTCACCCAGATCTTGTCGTCCGCAAACTTGAGTTACTAGTTACTCGACAGTGGGGCGATCGTCCATCACCTTACTTGCTTTCTGGTCGCACTTACACGTTGCCTCGTCACGGTTTGACTTGTGACAAGCCCTCTGCTCGCGGCTACGAACTCCATCGGCAGATGCGCTTTTGCAACGCACACAGTGAGGAACCACTGGACGACCTGTTCGCCCAACGACCTCGTCCGCCATCGACGCGTCGCTGCCCACACTGCGCGCTCCCGAGCAGGAGGAGTTGCTCCGCGTGACCCTCGGACCCGCCTTGTTACTGCGAGTGAATGTCTACTCTCGTACTGCGACCTACATTCCCAGTTGATCCTAAGAAGAGGTTGCGAACCTTGCGCGGTACTGAGACTCACCGCTGCCGCGGTACACATGTTTCACCGGGATGAAACAGTAAATTGGCCCTCACTCTTGGGTTCGTTGACCCGCACGGGATGACAGTTAATGTCCTTGGTTGCGTTGCTGAACGAGGGAGGAGGACCGGATCCGACTGCGGGTCCCGGAGCTGCCTCTTGCACGAGTTGTTGGACTACAAGCAGACTCCTTCCTCGGACCCTCGTTGCGATTGGGGTGAGCATGAAGGGATCCGGATGATTCGCGCCTCCACTCAGTACTCAGGATTGGACTGCATGAACAGGAGCATAGTGCACGACGCGTTCGTTTACCGTGCGTCTAATGACTCTGTCCTCCATCGACGCGTCGCGGCCCACACTGCGCGCTCTCGAGCAGGAGGAGTTGCTCCGCGCTACCCTCGGACTCGGCTCATCGGGGCTTCTCGCCTTCTTGCTGCTGCTCAATGTCTACTCTTGTACATCCCGCGTTAAGGAGCTCGAGAAGAGGTCGCTAAACTTGCGCGGCACTGGGACTCACCGCTGCCGCGGTACACATGTTTCACCGGGATGAAATAGTGAACTGACCCTCACACTTGGTGGTTGCGTTGCTGACGGGGAGAAGGACCGGATCCGATCGATCGACTACGGGTCCCGGAGCTGCCTCTAGGACAGTCCTTGGACTATACGCAGACTTTTGGTCTTCCTTCCTTCCTTCCTCAGACCCTCGATGTGCTTGAAGCGATGATTTGCGCCTCCACTCAGGGTAGCCTTCACGCACAGGAGCTTGGGAAGATCTGGTTCTCGCACACAGGTTCTGCTATAGCTAAACCTGCATTTCGGCTGCGAACTGTCTGCGAGGCAGTTTGCAGTTTGTCGTCACCACGCGCGATTGACGCCGAACAACCTCCAGCGATAGGTATCCTGACGCAGATCGCTTCAGTATAATCCCTCGACAGTGCTTGACCTTTTGCCGTGGAACGCGTCGCAGATCTGAGATCACGACTTGGGCGATACTGGCGCACGCCAAGGTACCTCATCGCGTGCGCCAGTGCATCGTACCCTGCAGTGCACGGTACCGTGCACGAGGTCGAGTGTTACGAGCTTACTCCTCACTGACCTGTAGGATCTCAGGACTGTGTACAGCTGATATTCAAGCAGTGGAGGAATGGCCGGGCGGTGTGCGTATCATCACGGCTGCGCACTGTGAACCAATCTGTCAGTGAATCGTGTCGCGCCTTTTTCGAGACGGAAGCTCTTGTTGTCAGCTCAGGCTGCAGTCCGACAGATCTTCCTGGAGTCTGTTCGGAGCATTTAGCTGCGCGGGTGGCGACCGAAATCAGGCAGCTCACCTTTCCCTCCCTCCCTTCCCCTCTCCTATCTTCTTTCTGTCCAAGTGCGACGCGCGCGCGCTCACGGATTTTCGTTCATAATGGAGAGGGGTCTCGGCGCTCGGGCAGCGCTGCTTTTCCGACTCTTCCTCTTCCTCTTCGCTTTCATTCCGTCGCACTTCGTCATGGCCGCTGTGCCGTACCAACCTTTGGTGCGTAAAGCCCAATCTCTGTGGAGCTCTCGCTGAACTTGAACGCTAGAGCTTTAACTTCGACTACCAGCCGCCAGGGTCGACCTTCAGAGTTCCGACCACCGAGCAATGCGAGACGTTGCATCTCACATGGGGCCGTAATGGCCCAGACGGATCTCCTGCGACTGGCTTGGTGACCGGGTAAGCATGGTAATACCCACACGTCTGTCTCTACAGCTGACGCACGACGCAGACCGGATCCAGTGTAAGATTCACAGGGGTGGATGCTGGTCGTTCCAACTAATGTGGCGCACAGGTTCCCAGCGTTCCTGCGTATCTACACGCCGATCACGAACAAGACGCTCGTACTGCAGGCGGGCAACGGTCCGGAGAACGTATTCGACTTTATGCTCCCACTGGACTTTCGACCGGGGACTGTGGTACGTCTTCCCTTAAGCTTGCTGCGCACAATCTCATTGTTCCTCAGTATCAGATATGTATGGTAGACTCGATAGGTAACTCGGGAGGATGTCAGGAGCAGTACACCGTCATCCCTTCCTCCAACGCGACTCTTCCCGCGGAGTGTGTGCCCGCGCAGTTCGCAGAGCATACTCTGGACGTGAGTTTCACTGCGGGCAGTAGTCCGGGCAAAGCGAGCACCATTGGCTTCTTCGACCAGGTACGTGATGCAGTATCTCATTCCGGGATCGGCGATAATTCAATGAATGAGTAGTGCTCGAGCCTCCACGTTACTCCTCTCGAGGGGACACCGCCATACACTCTGACAGTGAGCAACCAGATTTGCACCGCAGTGATTATCCTCATCCTTCACAACTAAGATCGCTCCGTCCCTCGTCCCACCTATCAACATCACGTCGGACAAGCGTGAGACACTGTCCTGGCAGATATCACTGGTACGTAGTATACTCGTTCTCGGCTACACGATGTAACGATGGTATCGCAGTCCTGGGGAGCGAACTTCTGGATCTCTATGTCTGACGCTACCGGCATGAGCTGGAGCGCGGGACCGATGCACAGCGGAGGTCCCGGGCATACAGAGTGCCTTACTCAAACGTGAGTCTGTTTAGCCTTTAGTCGTTTCCTCGGTGAGGATCTGACAAATGCTGCAGCAAGATGTTTACGAAACGGGAGATCGCGGGAGCTTCGGTGGGCAGTCTGTTTGCCGGGCTGCTCCTCGCACTCGTTCCCCTGCTCTTCCTACTCGCCTCGAAGAGGAGACGTGCGCGTATCAGCGTCCTAGTGCGGCCCTCGACGCTGGATCCAAGGTTGGAAGGACCCGTCACGCCGTACTACGCCACTACACCGTCCTTTCCCCAGCTGCAGGCTCCGGCCCAAACTCACGTCGACGCGGACTCGGGACCCACGCTTCCGAGAGGCCCGCCGACACGGACTGACTCTACAACAACTACAACCAGCAACTGGCACACCTTCGAGAAGTCGCTGCCGTCGGTCCCGCCGGAGCCTGCTGTCTACGTTGTCCATCAGGACGGCGGTCGGGTCGCCATCACGCAGCGAGTGCCTGAGATTGTCGACCTCCCGCCGATGTACCGCGACGCGAACACCGCCAACTCGTTCGTACTTCCAATCGGCGAATTTGACAAGGACGACACTGTCTCGGTCGTGAGCTCCCCCAAATCGCTCAGTGCGCACCCGCTTGTGCCCAAGTCGACGACCTCCGCGTCGGGCGAGGCAACGCTCGCGGATTGAATCTTATATAAGTATTTTTTTCGTACAATTCGTCCAGTCCTTACTGTTTGTTAACTATGCCATCACCGGACAGTGGATCGTGACAGCTGTGTTGTACCTCCCTTCTGTACTCCAAAATGTTCCGTTCCATCTGTACTACTACCGCCATGTCTTGCATATTTAAATATAGGAAGGGTTGTGATGAGGAGGTCGTCCTGGCTTCTCAGCCCCGCCGACGACTAAGTAGAGCTGGAATGTCGCGGAGCCTGAAAGGCGGCAACACCGTGTTTGCTTTCGACCTGCTTTCTTCGCCGACTTCCGCACTTCCACCTTCCCTAGGCGCTTGAGCGTCAAATGTCGTGCCCTATTCCCCAGTCGCTGGGCCATATCTCTGATAGTCAGCGTCCTGAACGCGATGCTGCCGCCAGTTTTCGCTAGGCAACGCTGTTTACCATTCCGTGCTTGAGCTCCAGGTCTTAGAGTATACCCTGGCAGCTACATACGGGTCCTTTCTTTGGCGCGCGGAACTGCAACAAGTTGCGCGGCCCGCATTCCAGCGGATGACCAACGCTCACTCTCGTGACTATACACTACGACCATCCATGCGAGCCTGAACGGGAGACACCACATGGCGCTACAGAGCGATGTTTGTGCGGTTCATACAAGCTCAGCCATTGGCGCAAGCCGCAACGCCAGACACAGACATATTCCGGCCATGATGGCAGTTTACGATACCCGACTGGACACTCCCATGCGGGTACACTTTGTGTCCCTCCTTCAGCCTATACCGGACCATCCTTACAGGCTACTCTCTCCCTCGTACGGCCGCCTGCTGCGTCTCTTCGGTCTTCATCCGCAGCGCATTTCTCGGTTCCATCCTCAACGGATACTCCGTACGTACGTACGGACCGTCGTCATCGACGACACCAGAAGGTTTCGTTATCCAGTCAGTCCTGAGAGCGACGTGCTCATGACTGCTTCCAGGACTTATATGTCGCTGCCACTGTCTACAAGCAGGGCTCGCCGATCGCTTCCACCGATCCCCACGCACGCGTTCTCGCCGCCGGACGTCCCCAAATCACTACCGATTGAAAGTTCCTTCGACCATACTGGGGCGCAGACGTCAGGTCAGGATGGAGTGAATCTGAGCACTGGGGTCACGAACCCCGAGTTTCACGACCAGCGCGCGGAGACGCTATCGCGGCGTCCATCGTCTAATGAAGCCACGGGGCGTGCATCTGTTTCGTACCCGTCGCCTACTTTCTCTCGCGTGTGGCCGTCTATGCCCGTCATCACCCAGACGGACTCGACGCGTCTCATATCCACGCCCTACGACCAACATCAACAAGATGCCTGGCTATCGGCGCATAACCCAGACGAGGATGGACCGGACTCATCGGTCGGCTGGCTACCGGCGTATAACCCAGACGAGGATGGACCGGACTCATCGGACGGGGAGTCGGACTCGGAGGACAATGGAGCGATCCCAACTGTGACTAACGCAGCCAGACGACGTCACTCAGTTGATGTTCAACTTCCTACTGCCGCTGAACCGGTTGTTGATCCCTCGCTAACTCCGGAACGGTGGGGGGAGTTTGCGCTTCCCCGGCCGCCAGTCCACTTTCTGCCCCGGCGTCCGAGACAGCGACGCGATAGCATGGCTATATACGAAATAATCAGCGGTAGGAACGCTGCGGCTTCTCCTGGGGTACTAGATGTCGAACTTTGGGACATGTTTCACTTCGTACGTATACTCTCGCATCTTCTATTAATACTGACTTCGTATAGCATGAGAATGATTCTGATACGGCGCCAGACTGGCAAAATGGCGCGAAACCCGCACAGATAGTACGCTGCTCTCATATCACCTGGAAACTGCGCTAACGGCCTGCAGCCTGCGCAGGTCTTGCCCAACATCGCCACCAATGTGGTTGTCCCAAATACGGATGGCTATGCCAATGACGGAGGTGCGTCTAGTCGGGCAGCAGAGCTGAGCTTGCATTTACAAGCACAATCCCTAGGCACTCGCAACACCCGCGCCTCTCCGTGGGCGAGCTCTGCATCGTTAGCCACTGTCACAACCTTTCATACTGCTCAGGAAATGAGGCACCTGTCATTGCATGGGTCGGAATTTCGACACGGCAGACGACTGAGTGTTTCCACGGTTACCACATATTACTCTATTGACGATCCTGCCATCCCAAGGATTGACAACGAGGACGACTTTCGAAAACAATTCTCCGATCTCGACGTCACGCAACGAGTCAAAATCACGTCTTCCAAACCTTTGGGCTTTGGTGGTCAAGCGGACGTGTACCAGGGGCGCTTGACGCAAGTTCTCGCCTCAGGAGTAACAGTTCTAGTGCGTATTCAGCATCACCGCGTGGGGTAATTCTAAAGACAGACGCGCTTGAGGTGGCTGTAAGGATTATTCGTCCATCTCCCGATATCGAGCTCGACCGAGCTGCGACTGTCAATCGGCTCCGGGTGAGTTCTGAAGAGAGTCGACATCTCGTTTTCCTCAGGCTGATGCAATGACACATCAAGAGAGTTGCCCGTGAGGTTGGCATATGGAACACGCTATCACATCCTCATATACACCCTCTCACCGGGCTATGTTACTACGGGGAAGCTGTCAATAAACTTCTGGCCATGGTATCGCCTTGGTGCAGCAACGGCAACGCAATCAGTTATCTGCTAGGCCGGCAATCTCATTCTGACATTTACGCCCTCCAGCTGAGATTGGTGAGTTCTCGATGCTGAAATCCGCCGTGCGCGTGGTACTGAATTGCATCAGCTCCGCGACGCTTTCCATGGACTTGAATATCGTGCGTGTTATGAATCATTTTCAGCGTCGTCCTGGCTGCTAAACGTGGCTGACTACAATTGCAGTGCACGGGTTAGCCCTTGTCCACGGGGACCTCAAAGGAGTACTGCAGCCGTATAAAAAAGCAACAAAGCACCGTACTGATGGCTTCTCAGGCCAATGTTCTTGTTTCCGACGAAGGGAGGGGGTTGTTGGCAGACTTCGGCATCTCCGCGGTTCGCGATCCCTCACAGACTGCTTCGTCCACCGGCACCTTTCGATGGATGGCTCCAGAACTATTCAAAGAGCGCCCTGTTCTTACACAAGAGGCCGACATCTGGGCTATGGGCTGTGTTATAGTTGAGGTTCGTCCAGTGTTGAGGATGCACCGTGACGGAACGATGATGTGAGTCTCCGCAATTACAGCTCGTCAGTCTCAAGATACCGTACTATACCATCCGCGAGGAGCCTGCAGTCATCATACACATCTACAACGGCGGCATCCCCTCTCAGCTCAATGTGCCGGATGAGCTGTGGGAAGCGAGCGCTCGATGCTTCGCAATCGAACCAAAGCGCCGTCCGTCTGCTGCAGAGCTCGGACTGCTAGTGCACAAGTTGATGACCTCCGTTTTCCGCAAAGTAACTATCCCCCTCCGTTTGCAGACTTAATAAATGATCCAAAACGGGGTCCATCCAGATTTCGGGGTCGGATCCAGAATCCGCAGTGCGGCATCCAGAATCCCACCTCCTCCATCCAGAATCCAACCTGCTCCATCCAGATTTTTTCCGGAGAGAACCTAGCATGTAAGTATGTCAAGGGTCTCTAGGGCCGATAATACATGTGATTCCGAGTAAGTACTGCTCAGGCGTACGAGAGGAACGGTCTTAACGAGTAACACCCGAGTTCCGCTAAATCCGAGACCGTCATTACTCAAGAGCCACTTGCAGGGTGCAGCACATGTCGGCTGCGATGGCCTCGGATGTAACGGACTATCGGCCGGGCAGTCGTTACGTCCGTTAAATGCATCAACGCCTCTAAAGTCTAATTCCGCATGAGGTCCCGCACAGGTACACTTCAGAGACCCTGATACAATATATTAAACGTCTACTTAGGGTCTCAGATAGGAAGAGGAGATGACTTGAAATCTGGATGGAGGAGGTGGGATTCTGGATGCCGCACTTCGGATTCTGGATCCCACTCCGAGATCTGGATGGAACCCCGTTTTGGATGACTTATTAAATGTGCAAACGGAGGGGGATAAGCAACGCTGCATGCGCATGGCGGGAAGGTAACGCTGCATCTCTAAAAAGTAACGCTGCATCGCGAAAATGATACTACTCCAGACGCTCCTGATGCTCCCAGAGGTCTGAGACTTCTGAGAGCGGTAGCTTGTCTCCAGAGATGTCTCTCCAAGAGGTCCTGATGCTCTCAGAGCTCTGGGAGCATCTGGAGCGTGCACTTGTCTCTGGAGTATACTTAGAACGCTTCAAGTTCGTACATACGTAAACATAATTGTACCGGACCATCTGTACTACCAGTACTACCGCCACGTCCTGCGTATTTAACTTGTGTGCGCTGTTGTACTTGAGACTGGAGCCGTGACAAGGACTCACGAACCATGGCGACCAGCACTGGCAGGACGTTCACTTGCGTCCCGTTAAAGCTACAACTTTTCACGCTTATTTTGCACCAGGGTCCATCCGAGTCGCACATCCCTAAAAAATCGTTTGCGTCAACGCAATCCCCAACGCTGTTGAATCCAATATCGAGCGTGAAGTGGAGAGAATGTAACATACAACCTAGAGGAAAGGGGAGGGCGAAAGGGGGAGAGCGAGTGTAACGTCCCCTTATGGGACAAATCGAGCAAGGAAAAAAGCCGAGTCCATGTCCGGTACGGATGTGTGTAAAGCCTACAGAGTGCGAATAGGAAGAGCGGGCGAGCGAGCGTGAGAGTCCGAGAGCAGAGAGCGACGGATGTAGGCAACTAAACTGGGGACAAAGGCAAAAAGGTCGTGTACGTGGATTGGATGACTGGCTGTCCTGTCATATGCAAGGCGAATAAAGAGGGCATCGTAACATGAAATAAGACGTGTGGATGAGAGCGGAGAGTGTAAAGGGAAAAGAAGAGAGGAGGCGAGACAAGGTCGATTACGCGACCTGACTTCGCCTTACGAAGCGCACGGGCACCGGTTCTGGCGGCTGGAGCGTGAGTGCACCGGCCTTGCGCCCCGCAAGGACCTGCAGCACGCGCTTCTCGCCCCAGCCCTCGTCCTCGCCGAGGATTTCGACACGGTGCTCACGCAACAAGGTGAGCATCACGCGCACGAACTCGACCGCCGCGAACTTCTTGCCCGAACACGCACGCGAGCCCTCCGAGAACGGCAGCCACGCACCACGTCGCGGGCGAATCAGGCGTTTGTTGCCCCCAGGCATAGACGCGGTAGATGCGGAGGCGGTGAGGAACGACTGATGCGAGTTGGACGGCGTAAGGAGGCCCTGCGTCACGGGCGACTTGGGCGACGTCGCGTGCGAGAGGATGAACGCGGGATGTCTTGCGCTGCTCGGGCTCGCGGCAGGACTGTGCGGCTCCTTCTCGGCGTACTGTTGCTGCTGGATGTTCATGCGCGCAATCTGGCCAGGCGTCGGTGGTGGTGTCGGGTAATCCTCCTCCTCGCTCCCAGCGCGTCTTCTTGTGTTGAAGGCAGGCGTTCCGGGCAGCGGCGTTCCAGGTCGCGAGGTCTCCGGGCTGTCCATGCCCGGGACGCCCTCGACGACCCAGCGTGCTGGTCGCCACGCGTATTCATCCGGGCCCCACACGTCGGGATGGAAGTGCACGGCGGTGCCATTGGTGGCAATGCGCGTGCCGGCGGGGATGACGACCTGGCGGCCCTGGTACGGCACGGGCGTGTCCCGTGGCGCGTACTTGTTAGTTATGCCTGTGGGCGTGTGAACCCGTAGCGTCTCGTACTAAGCGAAGGCAGTGGTTAGCGACGACCGTGCAGGTGGAAGACGATTCCATGAACACACCATGATCGCCTTCGCCCATGTCGCGCGCTCGAACACGGCATAGCTCGGCTCCTCGGCGCTGCAGCTCTCCCAAATCTCATCGACCTCCTGCAGCAGCTCGTTTTGAACATCGGGGTGCAGGGCGAGACGTAGCAGCGCGTAGTGGAGTGTGTTGGCTGTAGTCTCGTGTCCCGCGAAGAGGAAGATGAAGGTGTTGCCCATGACCTCCTCCTTACTCATCGGACGGTACCCCTCTGGGCCGTCCTCAGCCGCCCGCAGAAGCGCAGCAAGCAAGTTGTCCTCTGCGCCAGCACCGGCCTGCGCGTCCAGCATACCCTGCATGTAGCCGCCGAAGGCCGTGTACGAGGCCCAGGCGCGCCCCCAAGTAGTGTGCGCGGGTGCGGCCCGGAGCGCCCAGCGCGGTGTGAGAAACAGGGGCATGAGGTGGCGCGTGAGCTCCTCGAGACTCTCGCGATAGGTGAGCTGGGTGTCGACGGCGCATGGCGGGTTGAACGGGCGCGACTTGGTAGCCGAGGAGGGATCCCAGGCGAGCTTGCTGCCGTACGCGGCGCCGGTGATGACGTTCATTCCCAGGCGCAGGGTGTCGGCGCCGAGGTCGCGCACGACGAACGAGGAGTCCGGTTTAGACGAAGGCTTCCACGAGTCGAGCATAAACTGGGCCTGTTCGCGCGCCTCGTCCCAGACCTCGGAGTGAATACGCTCCGAGAAGGCAGCGCCGGTTACGCGCCTGTGCAGTCTCCAGGTGTCGCCATCTGCGTTGATCACGTTGCGGCCGTAGATGTTGATGATAGCTGTGGGGGCGCACGGTTCAGCGGGGTCGGTGATGGGCTGCGCAGAGGGGCCGAGCCAGACTCACCACCAGTATTGGGCGGCTTTGGGAACTCTGCCCTGCGACCGTTGATGTAGGACGCGACGTTGGGGTCGGCGACGATGAGCGATATGCCCGCCGGGTTGACGGTGACGAAGACGTCTCCAAGCTCCTGGTGGAGACCGTAACCGTCCGGGCGGCCCATATTGAGGATTGCGTGCAGCCTGGTGACGCCTGGGAGCGACTTGGGCAGTCTGCGGGCGAGCTGGAAGGCGAAGAAGGAGAACAGGCCCTGGGGGACGGGCAGGACCTTGAGCGGGAGCCCGATGCGCTTTGCGGTGCGGTAGTGCAGCCAGAGCGAGACGAACGGGCGGCAGAGCGTGACGAGCGCGTAGGCGGCGACGAGCAGCACGGCGAGCGAGACGTACATGGCGTGTGGCGAAGTGGTCAAGACGCTTGAAAGTGGGCTGTGAGGGAGCGTGCGGGAATTACGGGCGCATGTAAAAATCCGGGAAGGGCGAGCGGGAGAGACACTCTGTTTGCACTTGCAAAACGCGCATCAATTCACACCGGGCCCTCCCGCGTGGCGCTATACTTGGAACATTCCTCCTCACTCAGAAAATATCTGCATACTGTTTCACTGGTCACAGCCGGATCCACGTTCTGTAGCATCTACTTACCGGACCTCACATACACTCTCATATCTCTCCGACGTTGACGGTCTTCTAAGGGCGAGACACCTGGCCAGAGCGCCTGATGCCATCCCGCGTCAGCTCATCGGCAACCTTCAGCGTCTCGTCACCCTTGTATTGTGCAGATCCTGTCGCTTCTGGCTGTATAGCACTCCTGCGCAGCCAAGCCCACACGCCCATCGAGCCACCTCGTCGCTGTGGGGAGGCGCATCAAATTCCAGGACTCACGGCCCCGCGCCCCGCGCCCTCCGCCCTGGACGCGTGATGCCCAAAGATTTGCCAACGGACGATTTTCTCAGGAGTGAAATCTGATCCTCACCTCAGCATGATCCGTCGTCTCCCAGATCCCGGTACACCGTCGATCCGTCAGTCTTTGACGGTCGTACCCGATGTGGCAGACTGCATTTACGCCCAATCTAACATAGCGCGACAGCGCGAGGATCGTCAATTGCAAGCTCGACGTCCTTATAGCCGCTCCGGCGACGAGCTCGGCCGATAGTCTAGTCCCTTGTGTCTTATGGGTGGCTTTCTGAAAGACAGGAGTACTAGTCTGCACTTGATCTGCAATTGCAACTTGCTCCTCCACCAGTTGCGCTTCCAGAATTAGGGGTAGTATTGACAGCGCACTCGACCCCTATCGTCGAATCGCGTGATTGTCGCCGCGGAGAACAACAGTAGCATCAGGCTCCGCTTGCACAGAAGAGAAGCGACGCGAGGAAAGAGATTCTCTCTTGGCGACGATGCAAGACAAACGGGGAAACCCAAGAGCAATTTGCACCGCGTCGGGATCGGCACGCCCAAGACGACTTGGCAGCTTCGCACTTCGTCTCAGGCTGGCAGGTCGCGCGTCGGACCTTCGCTCTTTCACCATTTTCGTCACTGCGACAATCCATGCACATAAGGAAGCTATCAGTGTGATCCGGATGTGCGAAGGATAGGATTGGTTGCGGCGCGGACGAACGACGATAGCGTTTCGAACGTGCAGGTATTGAACGGCTAGCTGTATGTGAGCCCCTGCATATACAGTAGCCTCGGAGGCCATAGCGAGATATAGTGCGCCTAAAACCGGACTCATGGTGGAGAGAGCGGTGGAAGCCGATGGCGTTCTCCTCGGACCACTTCCACGACCAATTCCCTCATATGACGAGTTGTCGTGTATCAACCTCCGAGAGCAGCGTAGCCGCAACGCGACAAGCTCTACAAATGCTCTGAACTGCCTCTGTTCACGATTTCGGCCCCCTCCGATCCGGTGCCAGGCCCGAAGAGCTGACCTCTGACGTCACGTCGGATTCCGCGGAGTAGAAAGAGTTCACAGCCAGCAAACTTAAGGTTTCCCCTCCTTGCCATGGCTGCACCGGATCGAGTTGCGAAAGTATTTCACGAGCACGTGAGAGCACACCGTAACTATCGGCACCGCGACGAGTACTCTCACTGCACCGTCTCCTTACCCTCGACGCCGCGACGTTCGGTCAAGGCATTGACGACATCTCCAATGCTGGCGTCCTCGACGAACGGGATGCTTGGACCGCTCACGTTAGGTATGAAGGGTACGACTCTTCGTCGCTCGTAGACTTTCGAAGCGCACCTAGCGGCCGTCCGGTCTCCGCACGGGTTTCCGCGTGCACACGATGACGGCGCGTCGAACGTCGCCGCAGCGCACCTTAATAGCCGTGCTCGACGCGAGCGCCGTCGCGCTGATGGGCCGCGCCTGCTGGACGACGACCACTATCTCGTCGCCGACCGTGCCCCAGCCGTGGTTGATCTTGTGCTTGAGCACGTTGACGCACTCGGCCAGCGGCGCGCCCGTGTCGTCTATTATCTGTAATAGCTCGTAAGACGCATCGAATGTGCGGTTGGGCGTGGAATACGGACGTTCAGCTTGCCCTTTAAGCTGATCATCGTCAAGGATGGGAATTTTCCGGATTTCGCCGCAATCGCCTCTCACTCTCTAGTTTCAAGAGAAAGTCATCTCATTTGAAAAGGCGTGACTTTCAATGTCATTAGTTGAATTTAGACTACGGCGGTGTACAGTGCGTCAGTCATGACTCGAATCTACACTTCACACGCGTCAAGCTCATTGGTAGATAAGTTAGCCGCGCCAGTAACGAGTGCACACCAAGCTGGCAAAGGCATAATCGCTGCCCCGCTCGTACGGAAACCACATCTCATCTGAAAGGACGTTCATCCATGTGCAATGTATTACAGTGCCACAAGTGAAGCCGCTGAAGCGTGCTCTGTCTACGCTTCGCAATCTTCGTCTCGCTCCTCCCATCCAGCCGCTTTCAACTCTGCTTTCATCCCCCTGTTCAAAAACATGAAACCTGAAAACCTGATGTCTTCGTTCTCCGGTAGAAGAGCACCTGGCTCGCACCCCCAGACTTGGGTTGCAAACGTGAAGTCAATCAGAACGATATCGAGTGCAGCCGCGCGACCCCGCAGAGGGTTGTCGTCCTGTCCGAGTCGGTGCTCTGCGCCTTCAATACAAAGGATCTGGTTCAGATGCCAGTCGTTCTGATACACGCCTGCGTGCGTCATGACTTTGACTATATGCCTGATACGCTTGAGCTGCGACGCGAGTGGCACATTCAGCACCGTCCGACCTGTTCGATTTGGTAACACCACTGACCAATTCCACCCGTTCGTCAAACGACCACGTAGAGCGTATCTCCGGGATACGATCTCCCAACGGTGTTCCTTGGATAACCTCAAGGAGCATTCCGAGAACGCGATGTCCGTCGGGCATCATGAACTGCCAGGGCAACATAAGCGAAAGACAGACGCTTGCAATTGCAAACTGCGCTTACTTCGTGAAATCCATAGGACCAGGGAAGGATGCCGCCCTGATATTCCTTCAATCGCTCGTAGGCCGACTCCTCTCGCCTTAACATCATGTCAGCGAAGTGAATAACCTTCGAACCGTGCCCCCATGTCGTCTCCGGGTCATCATACTTCTCCCAGTCCGGTACGCGAGAGAGACGCTCGTCGAACAGCTTGAGACACACGTTTTCGCGAGCAACGACGACACCAGCCTGTGTCGCGATAGTCCCGAAGAAGACCTGAGACCAAAATCCACGACCCTGCTGCTTAATCGCGGAAATCTTGAACACGAGCAGCTCCCCGTTGCGCAGGCTTTGCGCGAGCCCTTCATTGCGAGCGCGTCTTTGCGTGAGGATCCGCTGCTCCGTCTCCTTTGACAGCGGCCAAATTGGATCATTAGACCGCAAGGGCTGAAACCTGCCACTGTGGCCGATAGATACGACGTCGCAACGAATAATGGGCAAAGCAGAGCCGATGACAGGCAAGGCCGACAATGCCGAAGCGCAGGCCACTGTCTTGCATCGTAGAAACTCGCCGTACGCGTGCTCAGACTGTCCTAGTTGGTAATAGTCGAAGTCTCGAAATCCAAGAGCGGTCTGGTTGTATGGCAGCGCAGTGGGATGATTGGAAGCTCCGTAAACTACTGGGGCGTTCTCCCGCAGACTCGGACTAAGACGGTTCATCACTGCCGCGAGAGCGTATGGGAGGGACACGTCAGAGCATCGGACCACCTGGTAAGAGCAATATCTTCTAATCGGCCTCGGTGGACGATCGGGACCAAGATCGAGAAACAGCATCTTGGTATCGTCAGTGACCAGGGCGAAGGGACAGAGCGTGGCTTCGCATTCGATTATGAGAGACGAGACGAGAGGCTCAAAAGGCCATTCGATGCCGGGACTGTGAGACTCGATGCTGTCGAGATCGTCGTCGAGGTCTTCCAGTGAACCTGGAGGCTATTCGAAAACTGTCACTCGCAGCTAACGCGTCACGAGGCAATCACGCACCAGTCGGAGGACGGTACACAAACACAAGCTATATCGCGAGGCATCATACGAGCTGCGCCACTGTTGTAGAGGACAATACCACTCCCGCACGCCGACAGGGCTATCGTTGCCGAGTACGAACCGAAGAAGAACTGCATCCTTGACCGGCGCGTGCGCGTTGAACGCAAAATCGGCTTCGACATCTAGAGCGAAAATACGAAGCTTTGCTTCGAAGTTGGCGTAGTCCCCTGGTAGAAAGCATAGCTGCGCCCAAGCGACGAATATACTGAACCATTCGTCCCAAGTAGTAGGATGTTCAGATCTAGGCGAAAGATTCAGTCGCCTAAACCAGCACAGTAATCAGTAAGAAGCATTACATGTCGCGCAGCTGAGCGAAGCGCAGGCGTTTCATGATTCGGCTCAAGTCCTCTACGAGCTCGTCCAGCGTCCGCTGCAGCGTAAGGTCGAACAGACGGTCCAGTGGTAATAGCGATGCTGCCAGTGCTCCTGATAAAGAGATTGGAGGACTTGGCCATGCTCGAAGTTTTCGGAAAATGTCCATTCCGACAGAGGAAACGCGGGTGCAATCGAAGAGGCGGGAGCTGAAGAGCAAATCTCACTTTCAAACTCAGCCCTTCGGGGCCCTGCCTCTCGCGTCGTCCGGCTGCGGCGCCTCGCTCGTTGGGCAGACTGCGCACCCTGCGCCATCGACACATGCGGACATATCTCGCAGTCTAGGACGACGCGGACCCATTTCTGTGTGGGTCACAACGCACTGTCCGTAGGACGTGCTCGCAAACCTGCAAGCGAGTCCCCACAAGGGCTCGTTTCTCACAACGTGAGCGGGTCTCAAATGTACTGCTGGTCTACGTGTCCTTTGCGAGGGCTGCGGTCGCACGTGTCCGGGTACGTCCCTTGGATACGGGTAAAGCAGTTGCTCGCCAAGTCGATGCAGGACTACGGCATACGCTTGAGGGCAGGTTGACTGCATCTTCAACTTATGGCTCGCGCGCTCACGTAGCGAGGACGTCGATTGGCTCCCGGAGTTCGTCGACTGGACCCCAGAATAGTTGGACGACGTAGTGGAGTTGCCAGACACGGTCTACACGATCGTGTCGCCTCGATACAGGGGCAACAATTATAATCGCCACGCGCGATGTTCGCTACTTAGGCAGAACACAACCATATCGAGCGCTCTGTGTTAACGCACCGTGCGTCTTGAGGCCCTCGACAAACCTGCCGGCAGGGTTCCAGCCATGCGTTGCGTGGTGTCGCTGGCTGGGGAGGGTCAGGGCGCAGTGGGGGACCTCGTGGACCTCATGTGCGCCTGTCTAATGCAGTCAATCAAGGAGGCTGCGTAGGCGGCATCCTCCTTCGTTCGACTTCACACCCAATCTTTCCACCTATCTCTCTTTGCGAGAGCGATGCGCTGGTATACGATACATCATAGTCCTAGTGAAGTCCTGGTCCTGTACGTAGCTATGTTCAATACATCAAGCTCTGCCACTCCAACATCGATGACGCCGACAAAAGCTGCAGCCTGCAGGAGCTGTCATTTTGGCGCGGTTGGCACTGCGTACCACCGGGGACAACTTTGGGGTTTTCTGTAAATCGTTTGTGGTCACGCTATAAGGGTGACCGATCGATGTCTATCACAGGACCATTTTGCCTGATTACTTGCCCACACTCAGGGAAACTGCGTTCGTGTATTATCTATTCCCGAGTGCGCAGACAGCGAGCTCACAGGAAGTCGAAGTGATAAGGCTGCTGGTTGAATCGCCATATGTCAATACGGTAATCCGGTAGGCTCTCGAACCCTGCCGACATGCTGCTCGTGATCTCGATCACTGTGTTACGCAGAGCCTGCACGGCACCGCTGTTACGCGCTTCATACAGAGTGATGCACTCCAGATGGAGGTTACGCCGAAAGGTCGGTGTCAGATGCTCGACGAGGAAGCGCTGGACATCGTCCGCTGCAACGGTCAAGCTCTCGCGCGGCTGGTCAGGAACACGAGGCCCAGCGAAAGTGATAGACGCAAGCGTGACGCGCTCGAGCGATGGGAGGGTCCATGGGCCCGATGATGTCCCAAGCTGAAAGATGCCGCTGAGAGGCGTAGGCGCGTCGTCGCTTGTACAGAGGAAGATTCGCAGGTCTAGAAGCGCATACGCAGGAGGGAGGACGTAGTCATCCGGCCACATATGCTCGTGCATGGACAACGACGTGAGTGTGCTGAAGACAGCGAGTGGGATGAAACCCCAGAGGTTCGCCGAATTCTCAGGCGCCATGATGGCCGTCGCGCGCCGTATGTTGCCAGCCGCATCTGTTACTTCTATCGTATTCTGGACACCGCCGCGCGACCCAAAGCGTACCCGGATGATGGAGTCCGTGGGATATATAAGCCAGTACATGAGATAGGCAGGATCGGCGCAGTAAAGTTCGACGAGTTTGGGCAGGTGGTCGCGCAGGTCATAAAGAATGTCTGGAAGGTTGGGGAAGTAGGAGCACTCCAGAATGTCGAGCTGGGGTCCTATCTCGCGCAGTACATCATATAGCTCCAAGTTCTCCGTTAGAATCGGCGAGTCGAGGTTAGGTTCCTTGAGAATTATGAGATGCTTCAGGTCGAGATATCGGGTCAAGTTATGGACCATGTCACCGACGGGAAGCATGCGAGGTGCGCGACACACAAACTGTCGCACGTTGACAAACGCGGCATATGGGTGGAACGGAAGGCGCACACCCACTGCACTCACGGAACGCAGGAGAGGAGAAATGCCCGCGAAGATGTCGACCGGGATGTCTGGGAATTCGACGTCGGTGCCAAAATCTTCCCAGGAGATACGGAAGTTCTCCAGCAGCGGTGCAGGGCTGCGAAGGACGCACATAAGCGGAGCAACGACGTCCCGCGCGAACTTTAAATGTCGTCGCTGTAGCGGCTGTACATCGTCCCAGTCGATCATCACGTCCGAGTCGATCCTCAAGGCCAACCTCCGGACGTGGAACAGGTGTTTCTCGAGAGCATCAACCGTTTCGCGTCGCTGGATACGCAACACAAGGTCGAGCGGCGTTCCCTGGGTACGGTCGAGAAAGTCCTCGTTCAGTAGTTTCGACGAGTATCCGAACGGATTGTAGTGTCCAATTATGTTTGCCCATAGAGCGGCATTCTCGATGACGGTCGAACGCCAGACTTGGCATACGTGGGAAACGGCAACGACGTTGGTGAACGTGAGGTGCGACAGAATCGCATTGAAGATTTCAGAGGGCAGGCTGTTGATAGGCGCGCCGTCGTTGAGTAGACGAGAGTATTGCTGCAGAGCTTGTCGCACAATGTCGTAGATCGATGTCTGTACCTGCGATAGTGTGTTGTAGCTGTCGGACCAGAGGCATCGTGAATTTTTACATCTATGGTGTGCGATCCTGCACTGACTCAATACGCCCCGTCGTCGGAGCCGCATCGTGTAATATGTCCTGTACAGCGTACTGGAGTGCGCTGCGGCGATGTTGCGATAGATGCATCATGCTGGACCGGAGCAAGAGGCTGACGGCGGTTTGCTTCCGGATCCCCGAGTTCCGCCTGCCGCACGCCAGTGCCGCCTGCCTCAACAAGTCTGAGTCTGCTGAACCCATCTGGAAGGATCCGTGTCTCGACGCAGCGGCCTTGCCACTACGTAGGGCTCAGGCTACGTGTGGTTGTCGGCAGTGACAGCGAGCGACAGTCGCCGACTCGGATTCGCTTCCACGTCACTTCAACGTTCGAGCTGCAACACTGCTCTCAAACTCATGCGAAAGACCCCCTTGTCGTCGGCGGCCTTGCTCACATAAGCCCTACACATGGTCATCGACAGTGACACTACGAGTTACCGATTCTTCTTCGCTTCGACTCGAGTTCGGGCATGCGAGATGAAGACAGCAAGCATGCAGACGTAAATGGGGTCTAGCAACACAAGACGGCAAATACACAGCTTGGCCAAGCTCCGTGTGTTACCACGCTGCCACTTCCTATTGTGTTGTTTTCGTCGCCCATTGTTCTCGGCGGCTTCCACCCGGCACGGCGTCGTTGTTCTTCGCACAATTATGGCCTCACCACGCATGGTCGGCAAACGCGCCTCTATAAGAACGCTCGCTGTCAGTTCAGCCGCCTTCATCCCGCCCTTTTTCCCACCGGCGCTTTTCTGCTCTCGTCTCGTCTCGCCTCCTCTACTATCTATCTCACGACTTAACGTCGCTGGACACGAACACCTGACGCTCGGACGTCGCTACATTCTCTTGCATACGCCCTTCATTGACGCTTGATCCACCAACTTCCCACCACCAACCTACCAACACACATTTCCGCCATGATCGCCGACTTGTCGAAAGCCATCATCCTCTACCTCGCGCCGCTGCTCGCGCTCACATCTTTCCTGCTCAACCTCTTTGTATTCCTTGCGCCGACGGTGCTCTTCAACGACAGCGTCTCGCTCGCGAGTGTCACGCCTGCCCTGCTCGACCTCGCGACGAACGCGAGCGTAAAAGCGCACGGCGAAATCGACGGGCCGAGTCTGTACGTCGGTCTGCTCGGCTCGTGTGCACGCAAGACGAACAAGGAGGTCCTTTTCTGCACCACGCCTTCCTTCGCGGCAGTATACAGTACGTCTCGAACCGTGTACTAGCGTTGCAGTGGATTCTGACCGCCATTGCAGACACCTCGGTGCTCCCCACGTCCATCCCGAACTTCCTCACCGCGCCTGTCAGCGCAACGCCCGTCTTCGCCATCCTCGCGCTCCTGCTCTTCGCAGTGTTCCTCCCTTTGTTCACCCTCTCTGCGCTGCGCGAGAAGCTGCCCGGCAAGATGAACGCGCTCTTCAGCAGGCCGATGCTCGGCTCGTTCGTCGCGTGGGCCGGCGTGCTCTCGTGGCTGATCCTCGCCGCCGTGTACCTCGTCATGCGCATGTGGCTCGGCCGCTCCGTCGAGGACATCAACGCGCAGATCGTCAACCTTGGCAAGGGCGCGCCGCAGCTCCATGCTGAGATCTCCAACGGTTTCACGAGTACGTCTCTTACCCTTCACCCGCCTTTCTCGCTGCTAACTCGCGCTCAGTGATCTGGGTGGCCCAGGCATTCGCAGCCGTGCCCGTCGTATGCTCGTTGATGAAGCTGCACATGAGCAATGCGCCCGTGGGCAAGGTCTAAGCAGCGGGGCTCGATTGTATGTTCATAGACTGGGAAAAGGACAAGGACCTCTGGAGGAGGACGGACTTCTATCCATACGATGCGATGGATCACGATTACATTACATACTCTCGCGCTCTAGTGTAGCACGCCAACACACTCTGTTTCGATAGCTCATTCTGGCCAATGGCATTGCATTTTGTTTCTAGAACCGGTGAAGTCCGAAGCTACGTCTTGACCAGCTTGTACATGCATGACGGACGTCGCTGCTCTTCTTGAGCGCATCTGCACTACTTTGCTCGAGGCACCTGTGCCATGCGCATGCGACAGTGTGGATAAATGCGGTCAGGCGAGCCTCTTGAGCATTCGCGGTGCTGCGACCGACTTGCAGACTGGCGCACTTCCCGATGGACTTCCTACTCGTCTCGACGCGCTCATCACTCGGGCCGTCTCGGCTTTCAAAACCTTTCCGCACAAGAAAGTTCCTGTGTGCTGGCGTTCGGTTCATACGGACGCGTCGATTCTTCGCTCGGCGTGCGACTTGTTACGCTCGGACGATGTTCACTGGGAAAAGACTGTGGGACGCCTGGATGGTGCAATCATTATATCTGGCGCAGCGGGATACGGCAGGCTAGATATTATGTACGACTTTATCGAACTGGTGCAGACGTTGCATCTTCCTCTCATCGACGACCCATTTGAGCACGACACGCCATCTTCGTCCAGCTCCGCACAGATACCTGCACATTGTCTTCAGATCCCTCGTTTGTCAGCTCCTCCTTCGCTTGGAGCGTTTACGAGAGCGTTATTCGCAGAACCATTCATCCTCCCAAGCTTCTGCTCCGACTGGCCAGCATTGAACGAGCACTCGTGGGCCTCTCGCTCGTATCTTCTACGCGTCGCTGGGCGGGGCCGTGTTGTACCTGTAGAACTTGGCGCAGACTACACACGCGACGACTGGGGTCAGGAGCTGATGCCATGGCTGGATTTCCTGCACACGCTGTCCACCGAATCAACAGGCGTGCGCTACCTCGCGCAGTACGACCTCCTCAAGCAGTTCCCCGCCCTCTCCGCGGACATCATAGTCCCGGATTACGTCTACGCCGACATCCCACATGCACGTACAGACGTCCAGACACCGGTATTAAACGCCTGGTTAGGGTGCCGCGGGGCCGGCTCGCCCGCGCACGTCGACGCGTTTTCGAACTGCTACTGCCTCGTGACGGGTAGACGTGTCGTATGGCTCGCCCCGCCAGACGCGGATTTGGACGCAGATGGGAATACTGCGCGCTGCGACGTCTTTGGCGCGAATCCGGAGCCGACGTCGGTGTCCGGCGCGTTGGCGGCGGTGCTCGAGCCGGGAGATATGCTATATATCCCGCGAGGGTGGTGGCATGCGTTTCGAGTCGAGGAGACGAGTTTCGCGGTGTCTATGTGGTTTTAGTCCGCCTGCATGACATTGTCATGGCGATGTGCCCGTGGCTCTCGGACTTGAGCGAACGGGTTACTAAAACGTTCCTCGTCGGTATGTTGGGACATCGTGATATATCTAGTATGGGGTTGCCAGTGGGGGGTTGTATTCTTCGAGCGAGGGTATATACATTTACCGCACAATACTCTATCTAGTTGCGCAATAGATTGGGATACATAGGCTGGTATACAAGGAAGTAGTTTGAGATGGCGGCACGCGTAACACGAGACATGTCAACGCTACAATACAGTCTTGGTATGAGTGAGTATAAAAACGATCCAGGAAGTGGGCTCTAGCATGTCCATGCAGTACCATGACGCATATGATCATGATGGTACGTGCAACTTTGGGATGATCGGCGGGAGGTCGTGCTGGGCATTAGAAGCCTGCGTCGATCCTGAACGTTTTTGGAGGCTGTATCCCCACAATGGGTACGCAGATCCACATCTCCTGTGCGTGTGTATCCCGCACCCCGTCTCTCCAGGTGGCGACCTGTTTGTGTGACGCTGTGATGCCCCTGTGCAGATCTCAAAATCTGCACTGAATGGGATTCTCGGCGGGACCAGCGCGTCCTCGCAACTCGAGCACGACTTTAGAGAGTTCGAGAGTGCATATGTCGGAGGAAGGGGGTGGTCTGTGCGTGCGAGTGCGATAATGCTGTTGGTTCGATGAGGCATTGAGTCGATAAGGGAAGGTTGAGCAGTGGCCCGAAGGGAGAGGGCGGGGTAGAGACGTGTGAAGTGATGATCGAATGCATGGAGAGAAGGGAATGGCGAGCAGGAGTCGATGCATGATGCGTGGTAGGCTCCTGAACGCGTCAGTTGTCCACCGGCGACCCAGGATTAGAGTCGGGTTGAGTTTGAGGGGTTGCCAGATAGATGAGCATGAGCGCAAGGCTTTCCATCGCCCCGTCGTCGTCGTAGCCGGTGTTGTCCACTTTCCCCCACCTGCACTTCTTCTTGCGCTGTATGCATAGAGCGCAGTCTGGCAGTGCACGATCGCAACGCACTTTGTCCGTGACACAGGTGGCGCAGTCGACGTGGGAGAAAGGTCTAGAAAGTGGATCGGCGAAAGAGTAAGCGTCATGCAACGAAACGCCGAGTAAATGGGACGCCGGACCTTGTACGGGGTTGTGCGTCGCCGTCCGTGGTACGATCGCCATTGGCACGGGATGGATCCATGGCTCAAAGGGTAGGGTGCGTGCTAGAGAGTGATTACATGGCGACGGAGGGCGGGGACAGTTATAACGGGTGCTCCCAAAGGGTTTTCAGCGCTCCTCGGACGTCCGCAACGCTGCCCGGGTTTACCTCAGTCTCGCCATCGAAGAAAGAGAACGACGATCCCGTAGTTCTAAACGTTGGACTGCATGTGCACATGACAACTGCGCCTGAGAGCGCCTGCGGGAGCCTCTGGCGCGAATTATGTCCCTGTGAAATTCCCGTGGTTTGCAAGGGCGGCACTGGACATATGCACGAATGAAAGCACCGAAATGGAATCATTGATCACAGACTCACGCGTCTAAGGTCCCTCAGCGTGACAACAATTAGTGACGAGCTGACTCTCACACGCGCGTTGGGTGCATGCAAGCCGGGAGGAGACACGGGCGGTGACATGGAAGCACGCTGCATAAAGCTTCTTTTTCACTGCACGTGACAGCTTATCTTCTCAGCAGCGATCATTAGCACTTAATCAAGATGAAGATTTCGTGCCGGGATTGTTTGCACAGATGAGAAACGCGAGCGAGCTCTAAACATTGTTCTCCGAGGCACTGATACCGAATGTGTACATCGATGACATGGGTCGATCCAATACAGTACTATTCGTCCTCCCCAACGTCTGCGCTGAGCGTTACTCCAGCAGATGCCGCTGCCATAGAGCTGCAGAGCGTTCCAGCCACCATGACATAACTCGCCGGGCCAAGGTGCGCACTTCGCCCTATGGATGCGTCGGATAATCGCGAGCGTAGAAGCGTCCAGATGATGAAGTCCACGGTGAAGCCGCAGCCAGCGAAAAATGCGCCAACTATACTGAAGAGGATGACGATCATGAGTCCAGTGTACCTGAGCGACTTGTTTGGAAGAAGGGAGATGAGCGCTCCGATGAAGCTCATCGATGCGCAGGCCGCCGCTGCGCGGGAGATTAGGCCCGGAAACCGGATACATTGGCATGTACGACGTACTCGCCGGATGGAAGAAGAACGCGCGAGTCGCGTGGGCGAGGCTAGACTTGATGTGCGGGTCCCTGATGCGGGGAAATGATAAGTCTACCGGAGCGCTGAAATTATCAAGACCAAACGCACGAGAATCCGGGACCACCCCAAGTTCGGACATCATAACCAAAATGTGCAGCGGAATCCGTCCATCCAAAAACGCCGAAGTGGATTGTTGAGTTTGGTGGGAATGAGGGGGTTGCATGAAGACCCGTGTTGAGTCGCAGGAAGTAGACGTGATCGAGAAACGGAGGCCCCAACGTAACCTGAGACTCCAGCTCAAGTACACGTGCATCGATAGCGCCGCGAGACGTACGCATATCGCTATAGCTGCACTTCCGGCCGCCAGGATGACTGCTGAGTCTCCGGTCAGCTCGATCGTGTACGCGCGGCCGATCGGGGCAACGCACTCGTGAAAAGCATGCAGACCGAGCATCCATCGTAGAGACGTCCCATAGTAGAGGAAGAATCGCACGGAATATGGGCGATTGGGAATGTTTATAGGTGGTCGAGGCAGTGAGCCAACCAGAACCAACCAGTCCTAGACGATTCCGCTTTGACAGCGGCTATTTTCTGTGTTCGGTGTGCGAAGATTGGATGCAGCACAGGGTACGCATGCGTAGACCCATGTCCAGTTGCATAGCAGCCATTGCGACCCGCAAGCCCGTGCAGAACGGCCGCGCACGTGAGGGCTCAGAGCCAAAACGCGTCGCGGCCAGTCGAAACTCAGCTCGTGCTCCTTGTCTTCAACCGCGCAACATGGCGTCCGCGAAAAAACTGTCCAATGGCACGCTCAGCCTCCGATTCATGCAGAAGGCAAAGAATCTGCAGACTATGCGCGAGGAGGCTGAGCCTACGAGAATCCTGCACGAGGCTGAGTGGATAGTTCCCGGATACCGCCCCAGCAAAGCCGTGGCACGCGAGTGCGTGCAGGGCCCGTTCAATAAAGAGTAGCGCGACTGACGCTGGGCAGGGAATCTGTTTCATACGAAAATTCCTACATACCGTTCATCTACGATGGCGACGAGGAGGTACCACCGAAACGAACCAGTGGTAGGCGAGTGTTCAAGCACGGCAAGGAAATAGAGGTATTTCCATATACAAGATATTACCTTTACCTTACGCAGGACCTTGCTTAGCATGGCGCGAAGGCCGATGAAGACCAAGAGCCTCAAGAGAAGGATGAAGCCTCCGACAGCGTTGTGCACTCGAAACCGTCTACCTCGCACTATTCTCCCAACCGTAAACCCAAGAAGGAACACCAGGACGACCAAGACACACCACCCCCACCTCCAATACCTTCTACTACCCCAGCTACTGGACGAGCTCCTGTGCCGACAGGTTTTCTTCGGCCAGGAGGTGTGGACGCTCCACCACCCGTGTCTGGCCGCAAGCTGGGCTCCGTGGCCGCGGCGCTGCTCAACAAGAAGCCAAAACGAGAGCCGGAGGAACCGACACTACCCTCTTCCCAGCCGAAGAAGAAGCGCAAGAAAGAGGCGACTCGCGATGCGGGCGACGACTAGTCTGCATCGTGGAGTATTTCCCGCGGTGGACCAACCCCTCGTTATAGGGTCGCAGCTCTGCCCTGCGCACCGTCCCGCCCGGCTTCCCTGCACCCGTACTATTCCCGGTGCCCTTCTTCGTCGTGTGCTTGAAGGTCCGCTGTTGACAGGGCACGCGTTCTCCTGCCACATAGCCTGGCCGCGGGCACCGTGTTTCCCCCCTCCCACTTTCCTTTCCGCCACCCCACCCTCGTGTTCATTACTCCGTCATGGCCGATAAATACATGCAGGATCAACTGCGCCTGAAGGATCTCTTTGACGAACAAGTCGGTGCGCTTCCGGGTTTCGTCAGTCACAATCGTCTGCCATCGCGCTGAAGTTATTTCGTCTCGCATTATCCAGCTATCTATGCGAGAGCTGTCGAGCAAAACAATGATCTGAACAAAACTATTAAGGAACTCCGTATGCCCGCTCTCTTGCAATGTCGCCGCTTGCTCGGCATATTGATACCGGTTCCCTGTCCACACAGAGCGTGACATCGCGGTGTGGAAGAATGCGTACGACATGGCGGCGGACAAGGCGTCTACAGTAGCAGTACCAGGCGCGCAAGAGAATGTTGCTGCAGGTCCGAAGGTCGGTTCTGTCACGCTGCCGCTGCCTTCGAGCTCACCGGTCTTCCGGGGCAGCTGGACAGTGCGGCGCTCACGTTGTGTCTTATCGACGGGGACGCAAATTTCTTTGCCCGTGACCTCATCTTGAACGGCGAGGTCGGAGGAGCGCAGGCTGCCCAAAAGCTCATCGGTGGCCTTGCAAGCGCTGAAGCTGGCGCTCCCCCGCGGGGCGCCCAGACGTGGACGCTCGTCTTCCTGGACAAGGCCGCGGCTCGCGCGCAACTTGTCGCTGCGGGAGCCTGCACGCCTGTTCAGTTCGACGGGTTCTGCGCCGGGTTCGACGCAGCGTTTGCGCTCTTCAACATTGTGGACGCGGGCACGACGGCTGACTCGGCGGACAAGAAAGTAAAAGGTATGCAAACGTGCTACTAGGCGCTTGCTCGTCTCTGATGCTATCGCGACTTAGAATACCTACGCACCTTCGCTCGAGCGTCCAATATCCGCCGCGTCTTTGTCTGCGGGCACCCGGAGCGCCCGTATCGCATGGTCCTGCGTCTGCTGCAGCACGACGCTGCGACCGCGAGCAAGCTCACAATCCTGCGCGGCTCGTACCCGGTATCCGAGGAGGTCATGTCCCTCACGCCGCGCATCCCAGTACACAAGATCCCACGCCTTTTCGAACTCGCTGCCCACAGCCCTCCGCGCTCGCCTCCCGGTCTCGGCAGCAACGTACCATCCTGGCGCTCCCTTGCGAGCCCCACAAGTACTCCTTCCCCAAACTCTCCGGGCGTCCAACTGGACCCTAAAGTCGTGAGTGGCGGTTTCTGTTTTCCGCCGTACACTCGGCGCTGCACAGCAATGATTCTCATGATCGTCGGTGGCTGTATTATATACATAGCCCATGAGTAAACGTAAGATCCTGTTCCCTGGCTCCCCCTCCCCGCGCTCCGTTTTTGCTGACGCCGTACAGAGAATCCTCCGCCGTGTAACTGGTTCTACCTCGCGCGGTGCAACAAACCGGCCGTATGTCACATTGTCCACACTTCGCCTTATTCCTCCGTGTGTGCTGACGCCTAATATGATAGGACAAGTGTCAGTACTCACATTATTACACTCTGACGCGCGAGGTTAGTGTCCCTTCTTTTGATTTCCTCGCGCTGAATATTGGGCGTTCCGCGTTCTGCTAGCAAATCGAGGATATGCGTGAACGCGCCAAGCGCTCGCCGTGCATGACTACGGCGCGCAGTACGTGGCCACCGTGACGTTGTTGCGCCGGATCCAGGACCTGACGTTAGATCCCTATATAGACGGCATGTGCCCTTCCGGCGACAAGTGTATCCTCGGACATGTCTGTCCCAACGGGCCGTCGTGCAAGTACCTCGCTGAAGGAAAATGCAAATTCACCGGACGTCCGTTGCTTCCTCCCCCATCTCCTCGACGCTGTGTATGCTGACATCGTTTTCGCAGTTAATATGCATGCTCAAGCTTGATATTGAAGGTAACTACGTGCTTGTAACAAGAATTGGGGAGAGGGTGGTCTTGGAACAAACCCAACATAAGCTCGGGAGAAATGTGTAACTGTCAAAGCAAAGAGTATCCGAATACAGAAAACATATGAGAGGCACTTGAATTTCAAAAAAAAAGTCGTTCAGCACGTGAAGGCGGTACATGCGTATTTTTGGCGCGTCGCGACGCGCGAGAAGCGCGCCGCTCCGGGACAACGCGTCAAGATCGTTGCTTCGACTTCTCGTGGCCGGTCCAAGGCTTTGCCTCTTACTTTTTACTAACCCTCCCCTTCTTCGTCTCCTCGCCGCATCCTACCTTAATACTCGTCGTGCGTCTCCAGCTCCAGTTAATCGAGCTTCAAGCTGAACATTGCAGCAGATGAAGTCGTTCACGCTCGTTTCCCTGCTCGTCGCTGCGGCGGCCGCCGTCCACGCCGCGCCGTTCGTCTCCAAGGTCATCAACAGACCTACTGGTCCTCCGCCCGTGCGTCCACCAATATTCATCCCAGTTCCCCGTGCGCGTGCTGACTGTCGTCCACTTGCAGACGGCCGCAAAGCTCATAGCGTACATCGCAGGCACAGACACGCCCTTCGGCTACCTCGCCTCAAACGGTTCCCTCATCCCCCTCCCTCACCCTCAAGAAATCAACCCGCACTACCTCCCCCTCGCGCCAGTCTTTACACTCGCGCCCATCGCGCTCGGCGCGCACTCGCGGTACAACACTACGCTGCTCGGTCCTGAAGGCGGGTGCGTGCTCACGCTCGAGACGGGTGTGTTGGACTGCACGCAGGAGGTGCCGGGGGAGGGGATACGTATTGAGCCGGGGATATATGGGTGGAGCGTGAGCGTGCAGAGTGATTGGTGGTGGTACGCGAATCCGCCGCTTGACGCTGCGGCGCCGCGCGAGGTGCACGCGTTGTACGAGCGCGTGACGGGCGAGGCGCCGTTCGAGGTTCTTGCCATCCCTCTCGCCAAGGAGGCGTGAGCTTTGGACGAAGCATGACGGACGATTCTATTAGTAGGTCGTTGCGCTGCTTACTTTTTTTGGGACTCTAGCACCTAGAACACTCGCATCTCGCATGCGCACACTCCTTTGTCACGGACACATTTGCATCCCCTTGCATTGCATGTTTTGCTTTGCGCGTAGTTGCAATCATACCATCGATACCTTGAAACGCATTAACACCACACCACGATCGTGCAAAATTGTACGACCGCTTGGCTATCTTTGCATCTCAGCGCATGGGATGAAACCCCGAGAGTATGCTGGAACCTCCACGGAATACCTCCTCGCAGCACGCTCGTGGTCGACACCGAGAGCAACAGCGACAGCCTCTCTTTCTCGCCATGGCTGCTGCGTCTCCGGCCGCGCGGTCCTTGGCCCACTGATAGGGCGTCCGTGGACGAGCTGGCCTTGGAGCTGGACGATAGCGAAGCCGCAGCGCGGGGTGCTCGTGTGTGTCGAGCTTGACGAACGCGGAGCCGCGGTCGGCCTGCATGCGGATCTCGGAGATGTAGCCAATGCCCTGGAAGAGCGGGCTGAGGCCCGCCTAGGTCGTGTACGGGACCAAGTTGCCGACGTAGACGTGCGCGACGACCTGCTCGAACGACAGCGGGCCGCCGCCGGGCGCGAAGTTGACAGCCGTGAGCGCGCCACCCGCGCAGGCCTCCCATGCGCCCATACCGCCGCCCGTTTTTTCAAACACGCTCTAGCGCAGAAACAGACACACAGTTGGGATTTATTACTGCACTGCTACTAATCAGTTCTCGTTGTTCTTCCCAGCGGGTACGTTCAGCAACACGTTCCCTCCAGAGCTCGGCAGCCATGTCACGTTCCGGTTCGCAGCCAGGCTCTGCACGATGGCCTTGCTCGCCTCTATCCGTCGCAGGGTGATGAACGCCTCGCCCGCCTTGTCGATGGCACGCGAGATGGTCGCCGCAGCCTCTGCCTCGCCCTCGGCGCGGATGACGGCCGCCTGTCGCTCTTGCTCCGCCTAGTCGCAATGCACGTTAGGACGAAAAAACACACCCACACATATTGCATACCTTTTCGACGACGAATTTTGCGCGCTCCGCGTCTACAATACGGTCAGAATACAATGCGGACTGGTGGGCAGAGCCGACGCACCTTGCTGAGCGATCTGCTTCGCTTCGACCGCCTGTTGAAAATCCAGACGCGCGTTAGTTCGACAATTGACGCCTGGCTGGCGCGTGTACGTGTACGCACCTGCGTGAACTCCTGTAGAAATACGTCAGTCAAATGCTCCAACTCTAGTATAAAGCAGAGACTGCGAACCTGGCCGAAAGTCAAGTGCGTGATGCTGACGTCCTCCAACTTGATATTAAACTCGCCCGCGCGCTGCAACAAGTCTGCACGGATGCGCGCCGACACCTGAGCAGGAAGTTGTCTTGTGTTGAGTCGCTGGGAGGAGAAAACGGGGATGCCGAGAACGCACGACTTCACGTTGCGTAATCAGTTCGGCAGCGTCGAACTGCGCGACGATGCTCTTCAAGACTTCGTTTCCGATAGAAGGCAGCACGCGCTCGTCGTAGTCCATACCCAACGTCTGGTAGATGCGCGGGAGGTGCTCCGTGTCGGGCCGCGAGAGCACGCGCAGGGTAATGGACACCATTTGCAAGTCCTTGCTGCCCGTCGTCGTCGAGATATTCTGCTGCGCGTGAGCAAACACGTTTCCAAGACGATGACAGTAAAGCTTACGCGAGGCTTAATGCGCACGTCGTACAGAATCGCGCGCTGCAGCCCAGGAATGAGGAAGTGGGTCCCTTCGCCAGACGCCTACAACCAAAGTATCAGCATCAACATAGAGCCTCACCAGCCCACGACCAGGCTTACCTTATTCTTGACACCCTGGAAACGGTCGAACATGACGGCCCTATACCCGCCCGGCACGTCGTAAATGCTGGCCTGGCCGAGGGCCACCGCAGCCGCCACGGGCACTTGAGAAAAAGTTAATAAACACTACGAACGTGTGAACTGATTGTGTGGGTTTACCTATAATTCTTAAGACATTGCGCTCGAATGACATCCTGGCCTTGTCCGAGTGCGAGCGGGTGGAAAGAGCGGACTCGACGCGGCGATCGGCATTTTGCGCGTCTTGGTCTCCGAAATCTCACACGCGTTCGCGCGGCTTCAGAATCATCGTTCAGTAATAGCAAGTCGCGATCGTACGAACGGCTGTTTGGCGTGACCACATTTACATTTCTGGGTCTGGACGTCGTCAAGCTCCTCGCTGTCTCCATGACCGTTGGCCAGTCGACATCGAGTTCTCAACTGTTCTTCTCAGGCGTTATTCAAGTGGGGACCTCCAAATTCGACATGACCCTGCGTTTCCAAGTCAAACTGTCTCACCGACATCTCAGTAACTCGTCAAGATGACAGCTGTCCCGACTTTCTACACCGTGCTTGTCGTTGACTCAGCGCGTCGTCCTTGGACTTGGTCAGCTAATGTGTCTGTCAGTAACATCCTATCAAGGGGTGCACCTCACGAGAGAGTTCACCGTGCCTGGAACACAACAGTCGCGGTCCCGAACTCCACGCATGTCAAGGTTGTGAGTGCAACGAAGACAATAATGCACATTGACAGTAATACACACCCCCATCTTCCAAATGCACTGCTCGTCGTTACAAGCTGAATGAAAAGCCCGTTCACGCCCTATAGCTATCACTTCGCCCGCCGCCGCTTGACACAACGAGGGCGCTCAGACGATCTGCCTCTCGGAAGAACCAAAAGCGAGAATGCTCGTGAGTTCAAACACTTCCTACATCTGACTATAAAGACTGACATCCACGCATCCACGCCGATGTTACTTCTAGACGATCACCGCTTCCTCGAACCGGATTCTCGCAAGTCGGCCGACTCGGGCATGTACAGTCCCCTTGAATCTGAGCGCCTCCCAGTCGATGGACATGCACTCCCGAGATGCAGCCCTGTGCTAAGTTTTTGCACTGCCTGGAGGGACGGAATTACAAGGTCGCACAAACACCTTAACGCCGCTTCCCGCGATGCGTTGATTGGTGCGATAAGCGCAAACTGTCCATTCCCGCGTCATCGCCGATGCAATGCACGTCGAGTCGCTGCAGCACGGGGAGGGTTGGAACTTGGAAGCTCGGTACTGTACGCATGAACTTTCTCTCGGTCGTGCACTGATCCCCTGAACGGTTGAAAGACTATCTACGCGTGGCTCGGGGCCGATAGATAAGATAAATTCATTCCGACGGGAGGATCCCCTAATCGAATCGAGGCGATCATCCGTCCGTCGGGGCACGGGATCTCTTCTCTTCACTTCTTCTTTCCCAGAGCCACCGGGTGCCAATCTGCACCGGTGCAAACGACGTCCGACCGTCGCACGAGCAAACACACACACACGCTCCTTTCCCTCTTTCCACCAACATGCTCAACATCACGGAGGACGCGGCGGGCAACATCGTCTACTTTGACAAGGATCTGAACAAGACCTTCGTCTACAACGAGGGCGACATTTCTTGGATCCTTGCCTCTACGGCGCTCGTATGGATCATGATACCCGGTAACGCGCTCCCCCCACGTCCGTCTCGTCTCCTCTTAACCTGGATTCAGGTCTCGGTTACTTTTATTCAGGCCTCTTGCGCCGCAAAAACGCGCTCAGTATGATCTATCTCAGTATAGCTACGCTCGGCGTCGTCTCGTTCCAAGTGCGTCTCCGTCCCCGTCGCGCTCTCGTCGCCTCCCCTGACGCGCTCTCAGTGGTTCTTCTGGGGGTACAGCGCCACTCTCTTTCCGCGCGAGTTTCGTCTCACTCACTCACGCGCACCTCAGATACTCGTTATCGTTCAGCGACTCTGCCGGCCCGTTCATCGGGAACCTCAGTACGCAATCTCTCTCCCGCCCACGCGTGCGCGTCTCACCCCTATATTTTCGTCTGCAGAAAACTTCGGGCTCATGAACGTGCTCGAGGAACCGTCAGTGGGCAGCTCCCGCATCCCAAGCGTCGTCTACTGCGTCTACCAACTCATGTTCGCCGCCATCACGTACGTCTCCTCCTCTCTCCCTCCTTACCTCTTCTCACTGCGTAACAGGCCAATGCTCGCAGCCGGCGCCTTCGCCGAGCGCGCGCGACTCGGTCCCGCGCTCGTATGGGTCTTCGTCTGGGCGACGCTCGTGTACGACCCCATCGCATGCTGGACGTGGAACCCGCGCGGATGGAGCTTCAAGCTCGGCGTGTACGACTTTGCAGGCGGTACGCCAGTCCATATCGCCAGCGGCACCGCCGCGCTTGCGATTTCGATATATCTCGGCAAGAGGGCGGGGTATGGGACGGAGCGGTTGTCGTATAAGCCGCAGAATACGAGTTATGTCGTTTTGGGGACTGTCCTTCTTTGGTTCGGATGGTACGTCGCGGTCGCGTTCGTGATCGTTGAATGCTTACGACGTACTGGCAGGTTCGGGTTTAACGGCGGCAGCGCTCTCTCTGCGAACCTACGCGCCGCCCAGGCGTGCATCGTGACCAACCTCGCAGCGAGCGTAGGCGGAATCACCTGGCTGCTCTGGGTACGTCTCATCCCCTCTTCATCCTCTACTCCCCGCCGCACTTCTCCCGCGGACGGCCCCGCGCACCGCACTCTCGGACTGTTACCACTCTTATACTGAACTGACCCAAACGACGCAGGACTGGCGCTTGGAAAGGAAATGGTCCGCGGTCGGCTTCTGCTCGGGAGCGATAGCGGGGCTCGTGGCTATTACACCAGGAAGCGGCTTCGTCGGTGCCCGTGCGTTCAACTCTCATCCCATTTCTCCCGAAGCTTATCGCCACGTGTTGTTGGTAGCGGCTTCACTGGCGTTCGGCGTCGCGGCGGGCACGCTATGTAATTTCGCGACGCAGTTGAAGTATATTTTCGGGTACGACGATTGTCTCGATGTGCGTCCTCTTCATCCCTCTCTATCGCTTATGCTGACGTACCTTGTGCGAAAGATCTTCGCGGCGCACGCTGTTGGCGGGTTGGTCGGCAATGTGAGTGTCCAGCGGAGCCGGTCGCGCACGGTTCGCGGAGGCTGATAATCGATAACTGACCCACGAGCTCCAGGTCCTCACCGGGTTCTTTGCGCAGAAGAGCGTGGCGGGGTACGATGGCGCGACCGACATCCCCGGCGGCTGGCTGGATCATAACTGGAGTGCGTATATCAGTACTTACTTGTCGTCTTACCTGCTGATTCAACGGCGGGATCTTGCAGTTCAACTCGGATACCAGCTTGCGAACTCGACTGCGGGATTCGGGTACTCGTTCGTTATGACGGTACGCTCTCCAAGTTCAAGTTCAAGTTGTGGCGTGTCGTGGCGATTGACGTGTCGCGGGTGTCGATGTTCCTCCTCCTAGACTGCGATCCTGTGGGCGATGCATTTCATCCCTGGCCTTCGGCTCCGCATCGACGAGAAGAGCGAGATCCTCGGGATGGACGACGCCGAGATGGGCGAGTTCGCTGTACGTCGTCCCTTCCCTCCTTCCCTTCCCTCCCTTTTCTCACTAAAGCTCTGAACCTGGGCTTCAGTACGACTATGTGGGCCTTGAGATGGACACGCCGCCGGTGTTTGGCAAGACGTCTATCGAGCACGGACATGCTATACCCTCGCTCAATCGCGCGGGGAGTACGACGCCTGCCGCTGCTGGGGACTGGAACGACGCGAGCGTGCAGACGGGATACCCTTTGCGGCAGATGCGATACTAGGGGGTCCAGAGTCGGCACTTGAGAGTCGGGAGTCCGTGTAGCACAGTTGCAGTTGTATTAGGTATGTCTATTGTTTGGTATGTATCCATGTCCAGTCGTCACGTCACTTGTCCTCGCATCATGTTCATGTTGGTTGCTCGCGTTCGGTTTCTCGTTACAGTACACCAATACAGGTTGGTTCATCTGCGAGCTTACCAAAGGGTCCGTAGAAAATCTCTTGCAAGAGGATTTCCGCTACCTTGATAGTAGTTCCTCGTCGTCCTGCCAGTGAAGTAACATGACAGGATCAATATACGAATACGCAACAGAGAACGAAAAAAAGCTGACATTAAACCTCAAGCCGCCCCACTCGAGTATTAGAGTCGCTTTGAAGCGCACGCATAGACCGCGCCAGAAGTCCTCGATATAGGGTGTCTGTAAAAGCGCTTCGATGCTAAGTACACGTACGTCATCATGATGAGCAGGTCAGAGCGGAAAGCTGCCAGTGAGTAGGGTCGGGTGCACTCAACTTGTCCATCTCGGTCACGAAATCCCTGTGCCAGTCCTTGTACGGTCCAGCGGTTGCGACAGCGAGGGACGTCCGCACGTTTCCAATGAGTCTTGTGTGCAGTAATACGAACCGCTCATTCTCCAGGGCGAATATGAAAGCGTAGAGGAACACCTTGATCCGGGATCTGTACTGACACAAAATCTGCAAGTTCCGAACCTGGTCAGATATGGGATGCTTCTTGAGAGAACCGTCAGCACTGGTCAGAACCGTTTGAACGCATCGCAGAACTGAGCAAATCTCGATAGATCTGTAGCACTGCCACAGTGGAGCTGGTCACGTCTGGAGACGTCTGGACAGATGTGCTCGGTTTGCAGATCTGGCAGATCTGCCCGGCTCCAACCAGGACTCTCATGATCAAGACCGATATCAATATATTCGGGATGCGTTTAGACGGTTCCGTCCAGAAGTCACAATTAGATGCCGAACCTGGTCAGTAACGGAACTTGCGATTCTTGCGTCAGGGCTGGAATAAGATATCGAACGACTACTGTTTGTGGGTCAGCGATGATGTAGTGTGATAGCAGTTTAGACTAGGAGCTCACTAACGGCAAGTGCAAGAAGGAGAGCGATGAGGAGGGACATTTGATGTGCGGTAGGAAGGCAAGAGCAGGGTCGGTATAAACCGGAGACGGAATCTGTGACAGGGTACACCTCTCCTCGTCCGTGAACTGCCTTCAGTACCTCTCGCGTTTTATAAGTCCTGAAGGCTAATACATACTGGCAGTGCACGCTACCTCAAACACGTTCCTATATCGACTGTTGCTGCTCGGTAAGTTGTAACCGGCGCTCGTGCGACTCGCCCCACAAAGGTATGGTTAATATACTTTGAATATTACCACTAATGCATAGGTCACCTTAAGGTTAACTCCTTATTAATGCTCGGTTCGAAGTCCGCTGCCCGCATCGCGCTTCCTTTCTCACACATTGAGTTCCAGCCGCCAAAGCGTTCCGCCCTTTTGCGAGGATGGACTGACACTTGCATTTCTTGCACCGTAAGCTACACGACCGAATAGACTGCCAGAGGGCATTGCATACGGATACAGTACTAGCAATTTGTATGATTGCGATTACAAGTCAATTTGTCACTTCCACTCGCGCTACGTAGACAGAATCACTCTGCGACGTAGCAGTCAACGTTGACACAATCACAGCAGACCCAACGGAAGACCGCTCCGTCTGCAGCTGGTACGCCTACAGGCTTCGGAGTCTAATCCGAAGTGGCCACGCCTCCCGTAACCACCCGAGAGTGCGGGGGCGGCCGGAGAGAGGAGTTACCCCGCATTGATTGAAGCGAGACGTTTAGGGGTGCAGAGCGCGAGCTGAAGGCGTGGTACGGTGCAAATGGTCATACATGACGTGGTATGCGTCAACTGCAGCCCGTTTCGAGGGAGTGTCAGGCCCACCCCAGAGGTCGTACATCTGAGGGCGTGCAGAGTATAGAAATGTGCCTGAGAAGCAGGCAAGACTTTGGAGGTCGCGCGACCAACTTGAACTTACATAGTTCGGACCGGGTCCGGACAACTGCACCCGGTTTCCCCAAAGTTTTCGACCGGCGGCGCGCCCCAACGCGGGCGGTTATAAGCCACTCTCAGCCATGACGTCCTCCAGTATGTCGCCCCCGTTCGCTGTGCCCGTCCGCGATGCTGAGGCCGTCGTCGGTCACAAAGACGAGCTCGTCGCGCGCCTCTCGTACGGTCTCCAGCGTCTACGCGCGACCCCGCCGCGCCTCATCGCGTCCCCGCCGACTCGTGCGTCTGTTTCTGCTTCTAGACTATCGCTGACGAGCTCCATTACTCCTGGCATAACGCGCACTCGCACGCGACACAGAACCTCGACGGGCAGCCGTGGCGCTAATAATACGCGTCGTGCCCGACCCGTCTTTCCCATTACCGCCACACGACGCCCAGCCGCCGACCCTGTCCGAGTTCTTCGAGCTTGACTGGGTCAACGCGCCGAACGCGCGACCAGAGGTTCTCTTCCTCAAGCGCTCCTCGCCCGCCGACCCTGCCGGTACCCCGCAGAGCAATGAGGCGCATGTCTCCTTCCCTGGTGGCCGTATGGAGGAGGGCGACGAGAACGGGCTTTACACTGGTGCGTGCTTTTACTCGCGAGTGTTGCTGTTACGCTTACTGACTTGCTGGATAGCCATGCGCCAAACGTGGGAGGAGATTGGACTTGACCTTGCCGAGCGCGACTTCTTATGCGTCGGGCAACTCGACGACCGCGAAATCACGACTTCACTGGGCAAGCGTCTCCTCATGATCCTCTCTCCCTTTGGTGTGCCTCGTTCCATAGTTCCTGACTCTCTCTAAACCTTTCCTCCCTCGCAGTATTCTTACAAGTCACGCCCGCACAATGCTCCGTCGACCCGCTCCCCGAAATCGCGCTGCACTGGATCCCACTACGAACGCTCACGTCGTCCACGCCCACCTGGTCCTCCGTCACAGCCGACATCTCCATCCGCATGGCCCCGCGCTACCCGCTCCTCCGCCGCATCATCCAGCTCTTACTCGGCAGCATGAAGTTCGCCGCCATCGTCCTAAACGACTCTCCTTCCTCCTCTTCCGGCAAAAGAACGCAACGGCAAGACACGCTAAAACTCTGGGGCCTAACACTCGGCATGACACTCGACCTCATCGCCCTCCTCAACCCTCCCCCGCGTCCCACACTCCCCCTCGAACCCGACGAAGACGGTCTCCTCGGACTCGAGATGGCGCCCAGCATGGCGAGCGTATTTCCCCGCTTCTCGTACCCGGATGTGAATTTCTGGATCTGGGTCTTTGGGAGACGGTATCGCGCCGTCATGCGCGGGTGGGAGACTGCGATGCACACGAGCGAGGTCTCGGAGCATCGACGGGTGAATTGGATCGGCCAGGCCGT
Source organism: Exidia glandulosa HHB12029 (assembly GCA_001632375.1). Classification (NCBI taxonomy): domain Eukaryota; kingdom Fungi; phylum Basidiomycota; class Agaricomycetes; order Auriculariales; family Exidiaceae; genus Exidia; species Exidia glandulosa. The sequence continues at coordinate 164,208 of KV425888.1, read as the reverse complement.
GAACGCGTTTTATGGCGCGGTGAGGAGGGCGCTTGTTGTGGTTATTGTTCTGCGCGCTATTGGGCTGTTGATCGCGCTCGGTGTTGGCGCGTGGTGGGTGTTCGCGACGGGCGACTGAGGACTCGATACACTGTAGACGTATGTAGAGGAACGAAGGACGCTCGGGATGCCACGAACTGGACGTTTTCGTTGTGGCATGCTCCTGCGGCTTGTAATACTTACCTGTTGAGCCTAGAATACATTATCGAGGATGGCCGACTGTATACGTACGTACTTGAGTGCCTACTACTACAACATGCCAGCGGCGATAACACCTACGACAAGTGACAACCCCAAGCCGTGACTATGTGTGAAGCCTGCCCAGTCCCAACCGAGAGGTTGCCTTGATAAGTGGCTACATGTCCATCTGCCGTAGCATGATCGATTGTAATGAAGAGGATGTGCCAGGTGAAGTCTTGGCAAGCTTTGACAGTGCTCCAGAGCTGCACGAGGCCGTCGGCTGGACTTTTGTGATCGCCGGCAATGGTGGCCTGAACGGCGTAGAGGTTGCTCTGCCCGTCGCCGAGAACGCCATCAACGCCAGGGAAGTTGGTTGCGGCCGGTATACAATAGAACGACTGCGACGTACGCACACCAGCCATGGCCGCGAGGGTGCCGTGCAGCAGGTTGGACGACGGCTGCAGCTGCTGGTGGACAGCACCGCGCTCGATAGTCAAGGCCGTTTGTCCAGTTGCCAGGAGAGTGTGCACCGCCTGCTCGTGGACCCAGCCGGCAGGCGTTCGCGTTAGAGAATGCTTGCTCAGGCAAAAGAAGAGCGTCAGAGCATCCGCATTCGCCAGTGAGGCACGCGTCGCATGGAGCATGTCCGACAGAAACCGGGTCGGTACGAACAGCGTCGCATGCGCCGTAGGCTCCGAGTGGATCAAACGGCACGGGCGAACGAATAGCATGGTCGAGCCGACGCTCGTCAGTAGGTTTGGGTTGTTCGTATCGAGGAGGCTAGGATTTGCGCATATGACCCGCGCCGAATCCTGAGCTTCACGGAGAAAGATCACCTCATCTTCAGGTTGAGTAGCCAGTTGACTAACCACACGAAGGGAGGGTCCCCACGTGCGCACTAGCGATACAGTGGTGGCGGGCAGGACACCTTGAAGGTTCCTTCGGAAAGACAGCATCAGCAAAAGTACGTATCTCGTGGAAGAGCATTGAGTGTACTTACATGACGGCTATAATCTCTTCCATCGTCGGCAATCCCAAGATGATATAAGAAGCCTTGGCGTGTTTCCGCCAGCTTTTCCATCGATCCATCTTCGGAGACGCTGCCAGGATGTTACGTTCGGCGGTCTTCAAAGGACCACAAGGAATCTTGACTAGGTCGTTACTGTCAATCAACGCCCAGCATTTCGTCAGACGCTTGTCACGGGAGAGCACGGACACGGCCGTGCCGCCGTATTCGTCGAAGATGAAGTAATGCGAGTCGTGGAACTGCAACGCGGTGGGAAGGCGGTTTTCGAGGCGATAGAGGAGCAGAAAGAGCAAGAAGAAGGATTTCCCTAGAAAGATGCCATACTAAGATCCCGCGAGGTGGAAGGCAACCGAACGCGGACCTATACCGGGGTGGCCGGTAATTATGACGGCGGGGATTTTGGACAAACGACCAAGAGTCAGCGCATCGAGGAGGAACTGATACTCGGCGCGCTTGACGAGATAGTAGGGCTCCTCCGACTTGCCAAGGATCTCGAGGCTCAGGGTGTCAATGAGCATTTTGATGTCGACGCAAGTGTACGAGTGGTGGCTGGCGTCGACGGGATCAGACCAAGGGTAGTCGTCAGTATTGGCCGGGACGTCGACAGTGGCGGTGGTCCACTGTGTCTCCTTGCCCCATAGCTGGTTCCACACGACTTGCGCGGCGTCTCGCTCAACCTCGAGCAGTGGGGCAGCCATAGTGGGGAAAGGGGAAGGCTGACGCCGGCAAAGTCCGGCAGGCGCTCGTCGGAAATTCTCGGACTTGCTGGCAGCGGCCCATGGAGTCCTCCGTGGAGTCCTCCACGGAGTCTCCCGTAGCATCACCGACAAAATTACTTCCTACAAGGCACAGCATTGTATGGAATCTGCCCGTTCTCCTATATTACTACTTTGCTGCAAATTACATTATTCGGGTTTTTTCCCTTTGTCGTATTTGAGCTTCAGCAGATAGGACGCATCCGACTATATCGCAGTTGCATTCCTTACTCACATGGAGTGTATCCTCCTAAATGCATTATGCATGGCATTACTCCGGATATACATTGCAAGTAAACGTCTAGATGCATTGCACAGAAGCGATAATGCATTGCGAAGCGCGCCGGATGCATTGCGAAGCGTCGCCAGGATGCATGCCGGCGCGCTTCGCAATGCATCCTGGTACATCTGGTATCCATCCCGTTTCCAGCGAAATGCAGAACGGTCAAAATTGTATTCATTATATCATCAGCTGCCTGTGCGATTACTGTACAGTCTCAGTCAATGGGGATGAAATCATACGCTGGAAGGACAACTTTACAGAAGTGCTGACTCATGAACTAGTTTCCATATGTTATATTCCAAAGACGTAGTTCTCAGCTATTTGCTCTTGTTATCTCACTCTCCGACTTGTGCCGCTGTCCATGCTACGCTCTACAAGTTTCACGCCTACCGCTCCCTCTGTAATCGAAGCGTTAGTATTAGACCCAAGTGCGTGTGTAACACAGCACACAGTGATACGCTCCTGACATATTCAGGTGGTCGTCGTATCCTGAATCCACCAACTACAACATGTCTCGGCACAGATTGTGATCATCGCCCACTGAGCAACAGGAGTGTATATCCTGCTGTGGCCTATACCGTCAAATTAGGTGCTGTGCCTGTGTGTGTAAACTCACTCTACTGTCACGGTGAGCTCAAATCTTTTGAGCAAAGTACATCTTTGTAACGTTACGTCTAGCCTGTCAAACCCGCTACTATCCGGATTACTATGTGACCCGCCCCTCACTCTCCAATGCACAGAGAGTTTACTATCGGGGGACCCTATCTCTTATTGCTGCATCAGAGCACTCCTTTGTGGACGCTCAGATGTGTGACTGGATTAGTCAGCAGTACCTTTGGACAGCGTGAGCGTTATTTTTGTTTTTGTTTGTTCACGCACTCAGAACCCTACTAGCGCATCGTCGCAGGATATCTCAGAGATCTACAATGCTGCAATGCATGGCTCCCTCGACTTTTCTCCAAGCCTCTCAGCTGAGGTCATTCTTGATGCGTTCTTCCTCCACGCACTCTTGAAGTGGACCAGGAAGCAACCTGAGGCGCCCACCCTCTGCCTTCCTCATCGCGGCACTCAGAGATCCCGCCTTCATGCTGCTATGGAGCGTCGCAATCAGCACATGGCTGGTACTGGCCAGGATCAGTGGGCCCATGCCTGCGACGGCTGTTCTAAAGTTAGAAAGGATACTCAGGGGCGTAGCTGTGAGTGGCATACAGTCTAGGAGATGTGGTGTGCTCATGTTATTCAAAAGTCAGGATTACTGCTTGTGTCATGGACGGTGTATGCATAGGGCATCCCTGCTGCGCCTACAAGGACGACGACGGAGTACCATGCCGCCTACCACTTTTGCACACACAAGACCAGTTCTGTCCTCAGCACGTCGCTCAGAACCTGATCTGTGCTGTTCGCACATGCATACTCCCACGCTCCATTCCTTTCCAAACCTGTGAGACTCCGTCTCATAGAGCACTTGAGGCAGCCTTGCCTCAACCGGGCTCTTCCATGATGCAGCTTCTTGAGCGTCGGGAGCGGAACCGGTCTTTCCAGGCCGCACGTCGCACAGGCTCGGACTCTACTGCGGTATCGACACCAGCTCCTGGTCCCAGTCATGGTCGCGGACGCGGAAAGGCAAAGAGTGCAAAGACCAAAGCTGTCTTTCGTCGGACGTTCACTCATAACGAACAACTTATCGTTCGACCGTGTGGTATTATTGTTGCACGCTGCACAATGTACCAGGCAGAGGCAGTTAGTGGTGCCAAGGTATGTCTCAGTACTCTAGGCTCACGGTCGATCTCAGATTGTAACAGGAATTCGTCATGAGAACCTTTCCTGAGACGCACCCAGGCTCTAAACCCACCTACCTCTTCTACGACAACAACTGTCAGCTGCACGCCTACATTGCAGCGCCCGGACATCCCAAAGTTCAGGAGTACTGGGAGTGCATCCACAAACCAGTCGATGTTTTCCATTTTTTCTGCAAGCACGCAGAGACGGATATCCTCTGTCAGACTTACTGCAACCCAGCGCTGTTTCCAGATCTCATGGAGAACGGAAAGTGGACATTCAATACGTCTGCAGCAGAGCAAGTCAATGCCTGGCTTGTCCATTTCAAGACCGTGGTACGCGAAATGGAAGAAACGAGATACAACTTCTTCCTCGACGAGATCATCTCCTTGCGGAACGAGACGACGGTCCGCAACTTGGAGAAGAAGGGATTATGTCCTCACTTCGTCCCTCTAGAAGATCTCCTTGTTGCAGAGCATGTGTATTAATGTAGTACCTACTCGCAGCCGTGATACGCGCGGAGTTCATCCAAGGACATGTGAGCGTCCATATAGTACTGGAAGAACTTGTCATACATAGCATAAAACTCATCCCGCTCGCCTTGGCTCATCGACGCCACAGTAGCAAAGCCAGCGTCACGGAAGCGAAAGAGACCACCACCATTGAACAACGTCCACGATCGCCGAATGTCGTCCTCTGCAAGTTCCGTGTTGCCGTGCGTCAGAAGGGCAGAGGGGATGAAGGCGATGTCACCCGGCTTGAGCTGCAGCATAAGCTTGAGCTCCTTGAGGACAAGGAGCCCATGCGTGCGATAGTTGAAGCGGCCAAAGACAGCGATAATGCACATGCCGAAGATCGCGTTCTTGAAGTCCACGTGCATGGGCGTGACAACCTTCTTGCCGGTGTTGGTCGTTGAATCGAAGAACGGGACATCGGGAAACGCGCCACGCAAGGGGAAAGGGTGTCCACGAAGCTTCGACCAGTCGTTGAGGTCACGCTCCAAGTCGGCGTATATCTTCCACAGCTTGGGGAACCAGAACTTAAACATTGCTGAGAGTGGGAGTCAGCACTACACGCCCAAGCACCCAGATCGAGAATGGACTCACTGCCCATGTGGTAAGCGAAAATGCGGACGTCGGGGTGGTCCTGGAACTTGCGCAGCGCTGCATGCCATTCGTTCCTCACATTCCAATACTTCGGTTCCTGACATGCACGGTGAGGATGGCCAACTACGCAGAGCAGAAAGGATTTCATACCTTCTGGCCCATTCCCATCCCGACACCCGTCGTAACATGCTTGAATGAGCCATCCGCGCGCATGGTCCCCTTCTCTGCAGCCGCGGCGTGGTGTGTAAGACTCTCATCGAGGAGAGCCAGCTGCTCCTCGACACTCTCGACGATGAACTGCCACATCTTGCCTTTGATGGGCATGGCCTTGACCGTCATGATCTTCTCCTCGCCGTCGACGTTCAACTGCGCAAGACTGGAACAGAAGTTAGAATATTTCACGAGAGGAAAAGACAGGCACTTGCTCATCCTCGTTCCACACAATCTTGTAGCCCTGCTTGAGGAGGTCCTGAACGCTCTTCGGGTACATCGACACGTCATCGTCAGGACCCCAATCGAAGTCTTGGAGGTGGGCGACCTTGCTCTTGCTGATGGGCGGCGGGCCAATATACGGATTGTTGTTCGTCGCGATCCCATAGTTCGACGCGTGGTAGAGGACCTCCACCTTCGCATTCTCCAGGATCCTCGACTTCAGAGCACGCTTCCGACGCCCACGCTTACGCCGGTTCTTGTTGCGGATGTGGTCGCGCCGCTTCTGCCCAGGCTTGCGCCCGCCCTTGCGCTTACGCGTCCTATGCTTGCGCTTGCGCTTCCGCATTTGCACAGTGTCGTCGGTGGGGTTGGTAGCACTGGTGTCAGGCCCGCTGCCAGCGGTGGATGTGGGACGGACGGTCGATGGAGCGGCGGTGGGGATAGGGACCATGACAGCAGCAGCAGTGGTGTCCAGAGGCGGAACGGAGGTGGAGGAAACGGGGGCAGGCACAGCGGCATCATCACCAGAACCGTCACCAGACTCATCGTCAGACAATGAGCCGGGCAGAGAGACGTGATCGAGCAGGGAGGCTGAGTCGAGCGCGGAGTTCGAGTCGTCTCCATCAGAGGAGTCAGAGTCCGAGTCTGAGTCCCAGAAAGAACTGCGAGAAGCAAATGTCGATGGATGGGGAGTAGCATCAGGAAATGGATCGTTGTTGCGCCGGGCGTCGGTGTATGCGACATCGCTGTTCTCCTCCTTGAACTGGTGCAGCTTCTGCAGAACCCAGTCGACTGGCAGCCGAACGGGACCTGCAAGTCTTGTAAGTAATAGAAAAGTTGTCAAAAGGAACCACCAACTCACGCAAGGCAAACTCGGGATCGAGAGGATGGGCTGCCTTGAACTCTGCCCAGCGTCGCTGCACCTGCTCCGAAGGTTGCAAGTCGGTGGATACGTCGGCAAAGTAGAAAGGGAACGGTGTCTTGGCGCTTGGAGGACCCTTGGGCTCGAGGCTGGGTTCAGCAGCTGCATCGTCAGAGTCGGACTCGCCATCGTCTTCGTCGCGTTCTGGGAGGTCCTGTGCGAGTTGGAATAACGCCATCATCGTAACCTCGTGCTTCCATGCCTCGACAGCCACACGAACTTGTTCGCGGATCTCTTCTGGCGACGGCGACGGCGACGACGGTGGTGGCGACGACGGTGGAGGTGGTGATGGTGGTGGCGATGGGGAACGCGGCGCGCGGCGGGTACGACGACGCTGAAGTTCATGTTAGCGTGAATCTAATTATGTAGGAAGAGAATAAAATAAAAGGATGCATCTCACTCCAGGTCGACATGCAGGCCAGCAAATGGCCGATACATCTACACCTACGCAGTGCAGGCTGCAGTGCACCAGCTGCAACGCGCGCGCGTACGGTCCCACGAATCACGTGCTGCGCGAGACGCAATTCGCGCGCGCGGTGGCACACGACCGCAGGTCCGCGATGCGCACGGTATGGACAACAGGCGCGTGGGCACAGGCGCAGTGAGCACGGGCGCGGGCGCGTACGAGGGGCGCAGTGAGCACGGGCGCGGTGAGCACGGGCGCGGGCGCGTACGAGGGGCGCGAGGCGCGTCCAAGGCGCAGCCTGCCCGCCCGCTGACAGTCGCGGTGCACGCGCGCGCACGACCGCATTGCGCACGGCGCGGACGGGCGCGGGCAGAGGCATGGGCATGGGCGCACTCGCAATGGCGCGAGGCACGTAGTGGGTTGTGGCGCGCGCGCTTCCGTTTGGTTGCGCGCCACACTGCCCGCTCGCGGTGCTCACGGTGCTGGCGCGAGGGAGGGGCGAGGGAGGGGGAGAGCAGGAGGAATTAAATTGATTACACACCTTTGCCATTGTCTGTGCTCTTGGTGTCGCCGGCAATGAGCACGGCGACGACGAGAAATAATAAAATGCGCGTCGTGAGCTAGCCCGGTTATCTAGCCTGGTCGCGGTAGCGCGTCCTCGCCGGACTACACGGGGTTCGCCCACTCAGCAAGAGGGCCACGAAGAACCCTGGGATACGCACCTGACGCTCACGGGGGTCTTATACGAAGAGGCAATGCCTCCGGTCGGGCGCTGAATCCGTGCCGGTTTACGACGCACGTGATGAACGCGTTGCAAACCGGCATAGCCTCCGAAAGCGCAATGCATGTCAAATTTGCCGGTATGTGTGTTGGTCAATGCTGCGTGCATATCCCGCTACTATCATGTGCATCCTATGTATTTGATATTTGATACTCACAGAATATTATTCACTTCCACCGCAAAGACAATCAATTCAAAGCTGATGTATTTCGGTATTGTTGTACATAGTAGACTACAGCTCAGCGTGAACACCACGAGGTCGACCGCAACTGGGCGCCCACTCGACGTGTGGTGCACTGACGATATGTCTTGGTTGTCGTCGCCGGTGGACTCGGACGTCGAGACCGCGTGCGTCTCTACCAGACGGAGCGCGTAGCGAATGCAAAGCCCAGCTCGCCGGTTTCGAGTGCGTTGAGTGTCCGCTGATGGAGGACGAGGCCATCGACGTCGCGAGCGTTGACGTCGAGTTGTTCGAAAACATGCCCGAGCTCCTCGAGCTCGCCACGGATGAAGCGTCGTCGTTGTTTGGCGGGGTGACGAGCGCCGCGCTCTGCGGCGACACGGTGCTCGAGGTGGACGAGGCGGGAGTCGTCGGCGACTCGGGTGGCGACAGGTAGGAAGTGCGCTTGGTCGGCACTTGGTGCGCGGTAGGGAGCGCGGGAGGCGTGGCGAGTGCGGTATTGATGGGCGGCACGGACGGGCGGTTGCGGGTGCAAGCCTCCTTGCGAACCTTGGCCTCGAATTCCGCGAGCTCGGCGGGGTGGAAGTTGAGCTTCCACTCGAGGTAAGAGCACATCTCGCAACATCAGCACTGCGTTCAGCAAGGGAAAAGCAAGGTACGTACTCGTTCTATACAGCTCAAGCGCCACAAAGAGGTGCAACTCTGATTGCACCTCTCGTCGTTCGGGCTTGGGCGCTGAGCGCGCTCGGGACCCGCGCTGGTACGATCTCAACGAAGAGAGCCGTTGCGCCGACCATGCGTGCTTGCAGACGTTGCATAACATTGCCATGACGCGCTCAAGATGTGTTTGACGCGCGCTGACGCGATTCACAGGTGCAGCGCGTCGGTGCCGTTGGCAGGTGCATCTACTTGATGCGGACAAGAACATCAGCACCCACAAGATTGGCTCGCTACACAAGGTACGTACGAGTCTTTCAAAGCCCATGCAAGTGCATGCAACCGTGAGCGGACGCACTCTGCCTTGACGTGTTGCACGACCTTTGAACAAAACTGCACCGAACATCAGTACGACGGCCAAGCGCGGAGCAAACAAGGTACGTACGCATTTCGTACGACCCCAAGAGCCACGAGCAGGTGCAATTTTGATTGCACCTGTCGTCGTTCGGTCCTGAGCGCCTTGCGCGCTGGACACTCGCGCCGGGACAATCTCGACGAGGAGAGCCGGTATGGCGACTGCGCGCGCTCGTAGACACAGGCGAGGATCGATGTATCGCGCTCGAGCTGTGCTTGACGAGTGCTGATACGCTTGACAGGCCGGACGAAGGTTGGTACGGGCGCCTACAAACCAGAGAAGAACGTCAGCATCGTGAAGCTTGACGTATTGCAAACGGTACGTACGCGTTCGATTCTCGTTTACGAGGTATACGCAGGCACGCCCGCTAGCAGATACGCTCTGGGAGACGAGTCGCGTCTCGACTCACACACTCGCGATCTTGACACCGCGCGCTCTCCAGCCACCATCTCGCGTTCCCTTACGTTCCACCATTCTATTGCATCGCGTAGGAGACGCGTCTGACGCCTTTTTGCAGGTTCGACGCGTCCGGGTATCCGACACCACGAAGGGACCTACAAGACAAGAACGTAAGTGAACGTAACAAATGCATTGGAAGACCGTACTCACGTCATTAAATTAGCATGTAGAAGTCGCCAGTGCTGAGAACTGGCGATGTTGGTGGGCGGTCGAGGTGCGAAAAGTGTGTACGTGCCCGGGAAGGCGCTGATACGATCTCGACGTGGACGAGGGTTCGGCGCGATTTGACGGCCGCGTTATGTGCGTGCGTACGTGCTCCAGTCCGTCCCATGCGCGTTCAGGTTCTTGACGCGACACGAGCTGAAGGGCTCGTAAGGCTCGGCGCCGCGTTCTCGCCCAAATTCTCCATATAGAGGAGCACATACCTGGCCGGGTCTTGAGCACTACACCGTCGACGTCAATCGCAGCGTAGAAGCCCGATGCAGTCATATACTGCACGGAACAGTGACGGGAACGAGAAATATGTGCCTTGAACGAATTATTCTGGTTAGCGGAAGGGGCCCTTGTCGCGACAAAGGACTTTACTCACGGGCTGTGAATGAGACGTAGCCATTGCAGGCAAACATCCTGAATCACAATAGAAATGTATCAGCACCCTATATGAGGATGCTGGCCAGCTTGGTGCTCGTACACGAGTGGTTCCACGCGCGAGCGCATGGACGGCGACACGAACTGCGCTCGCACGGGTAGCGAATTTTCTATAAAAAGCACTCAGCCGGGGGACAGAAGAAAGCAGTACAGGATAGTGGCTTACCGTAAACATTTTCAGGATGGTGTACTGGCCAAGTCGGCATCCGCGTCCTGTACAACCACGCCCTCGGCGCGCCTTCTGCGTACTGTCCCGTTCTAACGTGCAAGAAGACGGGTGCAACAAGAGCACGGTCCCTGTGAGTCTTCGACGCACAGTCGGGCGGGTGGGAGCTGTCGATGCGGGCAACGGTGCGAGGAGGCCGGTTTGGAAGAGGATAAGGCGTGCACCGGCATTTTGCGCCCGTGCATCGTCACCTTCACTTCCCGCACAGGGATTCTGTGCACACCCTGTGGCTCCCAATGCACCGTACAGAACAGGCCATGCAATGTCTTCAATAGAGCAGCGCACGCAGCCGGATGGACGTCTGTCGACCTCCCGTCGGCCTTAACGGTCTTGCCATTTTGGGAAAACTAGATGGAATCCTATCTAGTGGGAGCAGCGTGCGTAAATGGATAATAATCCGACTACATGCACCACTATTATGAATCGTCCGTACTATTCGAAGACTCTGTCCATTCTTCCATCTCGTCCTCTTCATGCGTGCGTCGAATCGCCATTGACTCATCGTTATCCACCCAACCTGGGTCCATGTCTGGCTCGCGGACCCCTGTGAAAAGCCCTCCATCAAAGGCTTGGCGTTGGGCTCCTGTGTGAAGAACCAGCGTGTGAAGGCTAGTGGGTGGGCGAAGCTTCTTAGCCCAGCGCTCCGTCGTATGAAGGACTAGTCGCTGCAAGGTAGGAGCCTTATCCCGCAAGTTCCACAGGCGATGTAGCTCCGTGTCCTCGTAGAGTACAAGCTCTGAGATATTCGTACTCCCTATAGCGTTTAGGATGTGGCGAACAGATAATCCATGCAGGACCAGAGTAAGCAGTGAAGAGCACTGGGGAAGGAGGCCCTCCAAGCCCCACATGTTGTGCACTTTATCATCCGTGCTGAGGACGCAGTGCTCAAGGTGGGGCATAGGTGTGGCTAGGAGAGCAAATATTGTCTCTTCCCATGGGATGGGGACGTCGCTGAGACTGGGATGATCCCACCACATCCCAGCCTGAAGGTGAACTGCACGGGCCTGTGGGGCCAGGAGGTTCCACCAGCGCTGGAGATGCTGCCAGTGCTCCTCGCGAACAGAGGTACCCGCCAAGAGTGTAAGCTCGGTCTTGCACTGCCTGTAACGCGGGATGATGGCATCGACGTATGCGTCCTGTAGTGAGAAGAGCCTGTGGTACTCAGGGGAGTACGGCTCATATGCCATGGACTGCAGATCGATGATGATGCAGGTCCATAACTCCGCGCAGCCAAGAGCAGTAGATCGCCAAAACGAGCAGACAGCAGACAGGCGCACAGCAGCTACGATTGGATCATTCATGCTGAGTTTCCTGGACACGTCTGGATCCAAGCGCCAGGAGTGTGCGCCAGGCTCTCTTTTCTCCAACGCACTAGTGAAGAGGAAGATCTGGGATAGAAGTTCTGGCGCCATTGACTTCATTGTGGACTACTTGAGCGTGATCAATAGGAATGTCCGCAGATTGCAGTGCTACATACACTGTCGAGGAGAAGGGCGCCTCATCGGAGTCTTAACTGAATATCGGTATCAAATGCAGAATGACGAATCCCGCTGATTCCCCTCTACCCCCTCTCCCCCCTCCACTCATCCACTCCTCGGATCACACAACGCAAGCCCTCGGGCCTCGATCGACCTCGCCGCCGGTCTGCACGTCTGGCTGTCGCGCGCGCTCAGCGTCGCACGTTCATTGTCGCGCCGTCGCCCACGCTCGCCGTCGCAGGCCCGCAGTCGTGCGGCCGCTGTGGTGCGCGCTCATCGTAGCCCGCTCTTCGTAGCGCGCTCGCTCGCCGTCGCGTACCCGCCATAGCGCCCATCGCTGTGCTCTCGCCCGTCGCTGTCGCACACGCTCATCGTCGTGTGTTCATTGTGGCGCGCTCGCTAACCGTTGCGTGCCCGTCACGCGCAGGCCCATCGAGGCGCTCACCCAGCGGGTGACCTCAGCGCGTCGGACGCGTCCCCCGCCTGGGCCAACGAACGCAGCGTGCACACCTGCTGCCGTTCCTCCCATTTTGCGCGCCAGCCTCGCCGGCGCAACACTCCCTCATTTCCCCACACTAACTTGCCGCCCCACCGCGCCGTCGCCGTAATGTTAAACATATACAGACCTCTGCGCTGCCCACGTGTAATGTACTATATCCAAGAAATAAAACCCACGTTCTCCATCTACAGGCCTTCCCGCTGGCTGCACACATGCAGCGCTCAACATGTCTGCCATCTGCCTTTGTGACAGACAGGTTCTGGAATTTTCAACCTGCTCACGACACCTGTGTGTACAATATTCTGGCAGTGTGGCCTCGTTTGGGGCGAGTGACGACTTGTTCGGCTATGATCGCGCGCAGGAGTTCTTGCAGGGAAGCTTAGACGTTCATACGTTCATGCAGCACTCATGGCGATTTTCTCGTACACGCCGTATGGTTAAAACGAGATACTGTATATTACGTAGCACGCCGCTTGACCGCTGTGGCGACCGCGGCCGTGACGAGTCTGACGACGACGGCTGAGCAGTTGCCCGAACACCAGCGCTGAATGCGAGGTGCCCCTCGGTGCGCGCGGCGCTTAGCCGTCAGGTTGCGCGTGACGTAGCCCGGACGGCGTGGTAGCGTAACCATCTGTGCGTGTACGTCGAACGCGGGGAGACGGCGGCAGCACGCCCGTCATCGAAAGCGTAGGCACGCACAGCGACGGTGACGAAAGTCGGGTGCACGCGTGACAGCAGCAGCGCAGTGCAGGCGTACGACGCGCGTCCGTGGTGCACCCGTAGTTGTGACGAGCACGCACCGGTCGTCGTCGACGGCGGGGCAAGGCGGTTGTAAACAGAAATAAACCCTCGGAACGGCTTACGCGGTACGGATGCAAGCCGGGCCCGACTGCCCGAACCTTCCGAGTGACGTGATCCGACCTTCGGGGTACGAGTAGAGGGGGTAGAGGGGGTAGAGGGGGGAGAATTCTGTGGGACTTATACGTTCTCATCAAATGTATAATTAGTCGGGTGTGGTTCCTACCCAACATACATGCAAGAGGAAACATCTAGGCTATCTCTGCATACCTGAGGTCCTCCTGAGGAACCTGAAATGTAGTACGCGCTGTCAGTACTTCGCCCATTTCGCCCAACAAAGAAAGTACACGCACCCACGTTGGCTGCTGCAAGGCTGCCAGCTTAGCGGCCCAGTCGCATCCAAACTCGTCCGCCGCCCGTGCACGGTGCGGCGCGGCGCGCGCACGAGCCCGCAGTCGTACACCTCGCCGACCCACTGGACGCCTGCCGAGCGTGCAGATAGCAGGGCACGCAGGTAGCGGTGCAGGGGCGCAGAGTTGGTTGCAGACAGGTGGGCTTGTGACTCGGGGTGTATGAGGCGGGTGTACGGTGCGGCGCGCTCAAGCGCGCGGATGGCTGCCTGGTCGCAGCACGTAAGTGGCGGGTTGCAAGCGCGTGTAGGAGGATGGACGAACAATCGGTTCTAGCTTGTCGGGACGCGCGCGAGGGTAGCGCGTGAGGGTAGCGCTCGCTCGCGTTTCTGCACGGCGTCAGCGTCAACGCTAGGGGCGAGTCTCGGTGGAGTATGGATTCGGTCACCACTGGCGCGACGAACGACTGGCCGGCGTCGAGATGATCTTCGCGCGTCATCTCATTGTCGCGTACAGGCGGCCGGAAACCTCGAACGCTGCGCGAGTCGTCCTGCGAACTGGTCGTTGTGGCCTCGACACCGTGCAAGGAGGCCTGGAGCGCGAGTTCCGCATCGTCGCCGTCTCTGAGTGTTCTGTGGACGACTCTGAGAGCGTCGAGGGAGGCGGCGGAGGAGAGTGCGCATGCGTTGGATGCGACCGATGAGGCCAAGTGACTTAATACTCCGCAGTCGCTATCTTCCACGAAGTCCTTGCGCACCGCGTTTCATCGTCGACGTATGGAATGCCAGTACAATATGTATAATTGTCGTATACTGAGTACACATTGCAAGTCTGGAGGGTGCGCTTGCCAGGTACTGCCGCAATGCAAGTCGTCCCCAAGATGTACACATATCGTACTCGGGTTACGAATGAATGAATATCTCTGCACCCATTTGCATAATATGTCCATGAATGCCTGCAGACATGCCATGCATACCGCCTTGAGAAGGTATGCAGTACGTTTAATGGAGAATGCATAACATTCAATCTGCCCTGCATCCCGAATTCTGCGACCTGCAAGCCGAATCTGGTAACCGGCATTGCCCAAGCCGGAATATCACATGCATGCCCAGGCATAACTTGTGTACGCTGCGCTTTTCCTTCTTGCTCACAACGGAGTGGCTGTCTAGTAATCCGGCGAGGACGCGATACCGCGACCAGGCTAGATGAATGACGCTGTTCTAGAGATCTGTACAAGACTCTAATTATCGTACTCATCGCCACTAGGGTCGCTACGGTCGCTAGGGTCGCCGTCGATGGGCACTTTCAGACCCTTCGCCCCCTTCTTCGTCGCCTTTGTCTGCCCATAAGTCCAGTCCACATGGGCATGGAGCTGCCCAGCGCGAGGCGCTGCCTTGTCCCAATCCCAGTCTGTGTCGGAGTCAGAGTCTGTGTCATGACCTGAAACATTGTGTGAGCGCTCTGGACTGTGTGACAAGATGGTAATCACCTTCACGGGATATGTCGCGACGCTGAGGAAGGAACGCTTCAGGCTTCTTCTTGTAGCGCGCGGTGTACACTTCAGTGTACTTCCTGTCGACGTCCATGAGGCGCTCCAGCCAACCCTTGACGCCTAGAAGTAGATTCTCGTTTTCCATATCCTCCGTAATCCCTGCCTGTTCGCGTGGCCCCCCAGGGCCATAGAGCTTCTGCAAGACATAGGCTCTGCAGGACTGCTCGACCCAGAGTTGCCTCCGTGAGAAGAGACAGGCGACCATCCGCATGCTGATGGAATTTGCCGTAAATCCTCGCCCCTTCAGAACTACATGCGGGGGATGCGTGAGGTTATAGACGAACTTGACCTCGTCCTTGAGCTGAGTGAGGGCCACTCCCTTGTTTGGGACACGTTTCGGATCGATAATAGCAAGGCGGATGCGATGCCCGACGAATTTGGCAAGCCAGCGACGCGAGCGGCGGAAGCGCTGCTCTCGCGTACACGAAAGTTTCTGCTTTTTGGCCACAGGTGCGTTTGAAGGAAGACCTGTTCTGGCGACAACGATAGGAGAGCTGCCCGACTGGTCAGGTGGAGGGGACCCTGGAGGGGACTCTAAACGCGGACGCGGGCGTTTTTTGTCAGGCTGAAAGATATCTCAGTATGAATCTAAAGGGCATAACATCACAAGCTAACCGTTATGGATAGATGTAGAGCTGTGAAGCAGAAGCCACGCTCCCAGTAAGTCCGTAGCTTGTCCTGAAGTGGGCTTGGACGCTTTCGCGACTCAGCGCCAGGCTCGGCGCCAGTCAGGTCCCATAACACCTCAATGGTGTCTGCTGCGTTCAGAGCTTGAACGCTGAGAGACTCCACAGTAATCTGGCGTGTTGCATTCTCGAGGAGCCGCGCCACTGTAAGCGCGCTCCCAGCAGGGATTACACCTTCCTGGTGTGGAGTGCGCACGCCGATCTCGGGAATATCGTTCACCAGTTGCACTAGACAATTACCTTTGGAGGTCTGAGAAAATGTGGGTGATAGTTGAGAGAGACTCACTATTTGCTTGTATAACCTTTTGAGCTTGGGCGCCAGCTGCTGCAAGCAGAAGGTCGACGCGGAATTGGAACCGACCATCGATGACTTCAGATGTGCCCAAATGCACAAGGTAGATGCCGAGCTGGACGCCATCCTTCTCTGGAACAGAGTGAGTCAACGCGAGCATGGCGATAGTGCAACATCGAGGGTCGTCGGGGATAGGCGAATTTGGACTGCGGGCAGACACTGTCTTCGCATTTTTGACGGGTGGGGGAGACAGTGGAGGGTCGTCCTCTTGGTGCAGCACGGGAACTAGAGCAAGTAAAGGCTGAGGCGAAGGTGCACGCGAAGGTGGTCCCTCACGCGGAAGTGACTTTTGCTGTCCAGGGCGTGGACTGTCTCCCTTGGCTTCCTCCCTTCTCTCCTCAGAAGACCTGGGAGGAGGGGATAAGGTGGACTCCCTAGAAGCAGGGAGTGCAGTCTTAGAGAGCATCAGTTAGATGTTGTGAGTCAACAGCGGTCGACAGCGGTCCGGCGCTTACAGTCGCTATGTCCGAAGGTGTGCCATCGCCGTTTGAGGGAGGTACAGGATCAGCTACCTGCAGTGAATTTCGCCCTTTAACTAGCTGTAGGAGCAGAAGATATTACTCACAGTACGAAAGAGCTTTCCTGTGGCCACAAGATGGCGAACGTGCACAGCGACTTCACTGTAGAGATAGGGTTTCTTGTCGACCCAGGCATCCCAGTCTATAGCTGCTTTCTCTGGTCCCAGAGCCAGAATTGCAGCTTTGCCGTCTGCCACAGTCTTAATCTTGCTGGAACCCTTGAACTTATCCGGGCGGGATAGAACCACGCCCAGATTCTGAATTCCATTGAACGGGAGATTTTCCGACAAAGGCGTTGACGTACTTTGGTGTCTGAAACCGTGAAGTTTGGCCTAGATATCTCAATGTAAGCTCATGGACCTGACCACCACAGTCTGTAGCGCACCCAAATGAGTCCTTGGTTAGGGGTTGCAGTACCATGGTCGACGCGCGGACAGAGACGCGCCACAGTCGGACTTTGTAAACGCGCCAGTACATCAACGTCTCACCTTTCTTCCCACATGCTCCTTGCACACTCAGAGCCGTAAGGCGTTCAGGGAATAAAATAAAGTTCTATCCGCTCATATGGGGTCGATTGGGGAAATGCAAAAAGAAATACCTCAAGGGAGATTTGAACCGGAGTTGGCCAGAGTTTCAACCCACTATGTCAACAGCTTGAAACCACTAAACCATACTGCTATGTTGAAACTGAAAAGGACAGTCAATACATAGAGATATCGGGGCTGCCTTCCAGTGTGCGCTTTCCACGATAATGGATTATGGGCTTCAAGTGTAAGTATACTATGGGGACATTATACGAGTATCTAATTCTCGGATGGTACTGCAGAACTTTTAGCAAATTTAGCAGTGAAGGACCTCCACGTTGAAAGCCGGTCACGTCGAAACTCGGCCTTCAACTCCTCAGTGGCACTCTTCCAGGGATTATGGTGCTTATAGAATGTGCTGCTGTTGAACTTGAAAGGAGGGAAAGACGCGACGAACGCCTTGGCGTTGGTTGCACCTGGCTCCTTGACTTTTACCTCAAACAACTCCCATCCCTTTGCCATCTCCGCGTAACTCGTGTGGGGCCATCCTTGACACGTAGAGCGCTTGGAAGGGCTAGCCCTGTGCTGCAGTGAGGAGGGATATCATAAGCTAAAGCGAACACTTACGACGCAAGGCGAAGAGGTTCCAGGGAAACGGAAACATCTTCCACCTTTACTGCGCGTACGGGAGCGCGTAGTACGGCAGTGGGTATGGGATAGAAGTCGTCCTCCTCTTCGCTGCTGCTGAGCTCAATTGGAAGGACCTGGCTTCCTCTGACAGGCGAAGACTGGACACTAGAACTCGGGCTGGGAAGGCGTCGCATTCTCTGTGCAAATGGTTCAGTGTGTGTTATGATTCTTACAAGGCGTAACAGACCTTATCCGGAGGCGGTTGTGTAGCCACATTTGGAGGGATGGACCTCTTCTTGGACGCCTGGGTCTGAAGCGGACGGGGTGCAGGCAGTTGAGGTGGAACTGCAACTGGTGGGCGAGAGGGCGTAGCGCTGGTGGCAGACTGGGTGTTGATTATGGCTGGGTTCTGAGGTATAACAGTGGGCTGATTAATGGGTGGGAGCTGGTAACCAGCCATGGGCATGGCGAGGGAGACATGCGGGGCGCGGAAGTGAACTACCCTGGACTGTGCGACATCGACGGCAGGAGAGTTGAGATCGAAGTTGGTCCAGCAGTGAAGTGACGGGTGGTATAGCTTGCAGTGCTTCTTGTCAAGGGACATGATATCGCACGCGAGCTTGTGCGACTTTGGGTGGAAGAGCGCGCCTTGGTGCGTAAGAGGTATTATCTCTGGAGGACCACCATGCTGTAAATTGTTCAGTAGCTGCACAATGTATAATTGCAAACATACCACTCCCCACCAGACTGCAATCAAAGTGCGATCTGTACTACCCCTAAGCGCCGACGCGCTTGCCTCCGTTTCGAGCCGTTGCCGCTGCTCAGTCCGCACCGCGTCAAGCTGGACGTCAAATATAGTGCTCAGATAGAATCCACGATTGAGTGAGGCGCCGCCCGAAGAAGTAGAAGAGGATGTCCCGATAGTGACAGGAGGAGGAGGCGGGAGTACGAGGGGATCGTGGTCGCTGACCCGACATTCGCCGCGAAGTCCGCGATCTTGACGGATAGCAATGCAGCACGTCTTGCACGAGCCGCAAATACAGCTTCCATTCTTGAACCCCTTACCCCGGCACGCTGCTCCAAGACATTTGGTTCTTGTCGCGCGTCGCCCAGGGAGTGTTGGAGGTTTCGGCCGCGGCCCTCTGACCAAATCGTTGCGCCAGTTAAAATACGTGCAGGCACCCGTGACGCTGTCGTTCTTGCCAATACACTATATTGAAGTCAGCACTTAACTATTTTGCTTGGTCCATGCCACGCACAATTTCAAACCAGCGGCCCTTGTCTTCTGGTACGACGGTGCCCTCGCAAAGAATCGGCGGTGACACCAAACCGAATGGACAGTCTGGGCATACCAGCAGCCATGAAGGCAGAGGCATCTGGGGGCTTTTTTCGCTCATGCAGTGAAATGACTCGCAAGGAGCGACGAGGTAGAATAAAGAGGAAAAGAAAGACGGAAAGGGAAAGCACAAACAGTCACAAATATCTAAGACGTGACAATGCTGAGAAGTCAGAGTGTGAGACGGTATATACAGCATGCATGCAATTTTCTCGGAGACTTGCGAATCCAAAGTCCTGCGGCGATTGCGGAGGAAAGCGGTCGGGATCCCGCTTGCTGCCGGTCTGCCACCCGGCCCATGTGTTGCGTGCATAGCCGACGCCGGCCCATGCATTCAGCATGTCGGGTGGCATGCGAGTCGGGCACTGAGACATCCATGGGGTCTGCGATGACATGCGTGTCAGCGTAGTTGAGACTAGATTGCGAAAGAATATCCTATGCATAGCACAATTCTACGCTATGCATGCGCTCTCGCGCGCAATGCGTACCCTTCTGAAACTGGCATGCATCCTGCGCGGTTACTTCCGGTGGAGACTCCATGGAGTCTCCATGGAGTCTCCATCGGCTCAACCCGGGATCTGCCAGTAAACTCTCTAATCTCGCTCGTCGCCGCTTCTGAATCCTGGTTCAATCTACCCTTGTCGCCTCTGTTCTCGCGCTCGCGCTCGGCGTCGTTGCCGGCCCACTGCACGTCGCAGTGTCCATCCCAGACTTTATGGACAGCCGCCTATCAAGTACCTGAGCGTTCCTGACCTGTAGGGATACGACGAACTTGCCCACAACGACAACGATAACGGGCAAGATCCAATTGCGCAAAGGCGCACAGATTCGTACGTACATGCAATCTGGCAGTTGGAGGACGTCAGCATCACGCACTTGACTTTCGGCCAGGTTCGCAGTTTCTGCTTTATAACAGAATTAGAGCGTTGACTGACGTATTTTCGTAGGAGTTCACGCAGGTGCGTACACGTACACGCGCCAGCCAGGCGTCAATTGTCGAACTGACGCGCGTCTGGATTTTCAACAGGCGGTCGAAGCGAAGCAGATCGCTCAGCAAGGTGCGTCGCGCTCTGCTCACTAGTCCACATCGTATCCTGACCATATCATAGACGCGGAGCGCGCAAAATTCGTCGTCGAAAAGGTACGGCGCTCTCACTCTCAATATGCATTATCGTCCTAACGTGCATTGCGACTAGGCGGAGCAAGAGCGACAGGCCGCCGTCATCCGCGCCGAGGGCGAGGCGGAGGCTGCGGCGACCATCTCGCGTGCCATCGACAAGGCGGGCGAGGCGTTCATCACCCTGCGACGGATCGAGGCGAGCAAGGCCATCGTGCAGAGCCTGGCTGCGAACCGGAACGTGACATGGCTGCCGAGCTCTGGAGGGAACGTGTTGCTGAACGTGCCCGCTGGGAAGAACAACGAGAACTGAGCAGTAGTGCAGTAATTAAAATCCCAACTGAACTGTGTGAAGTGTTTTTGCGCTAGAGCGTGTTTGAAAAGCGGGCCGTCGGCTGAATTCCGTGGGTTGCCTCTTGCCGTCGTCGTCAGTCGTCTCCGAGTCTCTCTGCGTTCTCTGGGTCTTTTCTCCGTCTCTCTCCTCCTCAGTCTCACCATCTCTATCTATCCATCCTTACTTCAAAGTAAGCGCCGTTTATCTCGGAAATCCTTACCCTCCTCCTTACTTTTTCACGCAGACTTTCAGTCATGAGTTACGCACAGAGTCCCCAGGACCCCTCTGGTCCCGTACGTCGTCCATTTCCATCTACCCCGCGTGCTCGTCGCTGACGGCGATGTGCAGATGCGTAGGGCGCATCTTTACGTCGGAAACCTGTCGCCCAGAGTGACCGAGTACATGCTCACCGAGATATTCGCCGTCGCGGGCCCCGTGCAGCACGTCAAGATTATTCCGGACCGCAACTACCAGCACGGCGGGCTCAACTACGGCTTCGTCGAGTACATGGACATGCGCGCCGCCGAGACCGCGCTCCAGACGCTCAACGGCCGCAAGATCTTCGACACCGAAATCCGCGTCAACTGGGCGTACCAGGGCTCGCAGAACAAGGAGGACACTTCGAACCATTACCACGTCTTCGTCGGCGACCTCTCGCCCGAGGTCAGCGACGAGGTGCTCGGCAAGGCCTTCAGCGCCTTCGGCACGCTGTCCGACGCCCGCGTCATGTGGGATATGAACTCGGGCAAGTCGCGCGGCTATGGCTTCCTTGCGTTCCGCGACAAGACGGATGCCGAGCAGGCGATTGCGACTATGAACGGCGAGTGGCTCGGCAGTCGCGCCATCCGCGTCAACTGGGCGAACCAGAAGACTATGGGCGGTGCCCCTGGCGGCGGCGGCGGCGGTGTCGTCGGCGGTCCCCCTGTCGGTGTGCAGATGGGCGGCATGGGGGGCGGGATGCCGGGTATGCCGTCCCCGGGCGGCGGGATGGGCGGCGCCATGCGCATGGGAGGCCCGCCGATGATGGGCGCGGGTGGCGCGCCCGCGGCTGTCAACTTCGCGCCCGGCGGCGGCCCGCTGTCGTTCGAGCAGGTCGTCGCGCAGACGCCGGCGTACAACACGACCGTCTACGTCGGCAACTTGGTCCCGTACACGACCCAGGCGGACCTCATCCCGCTCTTCCAGGGCATTGGCTACATCTCCGAGATCCGCATGCAGGCCGACCGCGGCTTCGCGTTCGTCAAGCTCGACACCCACGAGCACGCCGCGCTCGCTATCGTCCAGCTCCAGGGCCAGCTCGTCCACGGACGCCCTATCAAGTGCTCGTGGGGCAAGGACCGCGCGGCCGGAGACGCTGGCGCCATGAGCCCGACCTCGCCCGCGGGCGTGTCGCCGTACGGCAGCATGGTACGTCCCGCCTCCCGACCCTGTTCCTCCCGCACACACTGACTGTCTCCGCCCTCCTTAATTTAGCCGCTGTACGGCATGCCTCAGCCAACGCAATACAGCCAGTACGGCTTTGGCGGCTACGGACAGTTCCCCGGCGCCGCGCAGGCCTCTGGCGCGCCTGCCGCTGCTGGCGGCGCGGCGATGAGCCCCGGCGGGACGACGGCTGCGCCTGTTGCGCCCGGAGGGTTCGGTGCCCCGGCCCCTGGTGCGGACGCCAGCGGTGCCGCGGCTGCGGCCCAGTGGGGCGCCCAGGACCCGAACGCTGCGTTTTACCCGCAGTCGTACTGGGGAGGTATGTCTACGTCGTGTCGGCCCCTGTCAGTCTCGTCGTTGACACGTTCCACATTGCAGGATACTACGGCCAGCAGCCAGCGCCGGCGGATGGCCACCAGGCATAGATAAACGGCAACAGCAGCGTCAAGCGTCGTCCCAATATCGACCTTCGACTTCGGCGCGTGCAGTAAATGAAACGCAAAGCAACCTTTCTCTTCTTGAAGATACGAACGAACGAACGTCTCCACCAGACTCTTTTCTTGTCAAGAACGCTCCTATATCGCGCACGACCTTCGTCGCGCGCGTCTCCAGGTCTCGGTTTCCCGTCCCCGTATCCGTCTCCGTCTCTCAAAATGTGTTCTTTGTCGCATCCCTTCCCCTTTCCTCTTCCTCTTTCCCTCCCCCTGGCCAACTTGTTTCCAAACCTTTGCGTCCGTACACACCGAAGAACGTCCCCCCACTGTCGACTGTCTGCTCTCGTCCTCCCTCGTCTCAGATCAATCCAAAACGTGTGTCGCTAATTTTCTTTTTCGCCTCTCGCATCCATCTCCATCTATCCTCTCATCATCATCATCGCTCCTCTCTCCAGTCGGTCGTCTCTCATCTCCATCATCTCCTCTCCTCTCGTCCACGTCTCGCATCACCCTGTGTCGCTAACGAACGGCTGGCTCCTCTCTACTCTCTCCTCTATATCTCCTCTCCTCTCCTCTTTTGTTACGTCCTCTTTTTTTTCTCCCTCCGTCCTTCTCTCTATACTTGTTGCCAAAGCGTCTCTCTCCTCTTCTTCTCTTCTCTTCTCGGTCTCGAAACGAACGAATACAACCAATGAACTGTTGCAATGCATAGAAAGACCGTCATAATGTGGGGTTGTACTGAGCAGGAATACCGGGAATGAGCAGAGCCAGTCTTCATACGCCACAGAAGCTTGGACATAGTACCTTCGCCGTATGCGCGTGTAGGACCGATACAGGTCGACGTTTGCGGCGCTGAGCGATGTTGAGAGTTGCTGCTTGAGATCGACTGTGGTTGTCGCTGTCCACGGTGTCGAGCGCGTCGTGCGAGTGCGAGTGCGAGTGCGACGGTGAGAGTGACCCCGCGGCAAGGGTTGCCAAATTCCAGCAGATGCTGATGTCACATGATATATAGACAGTATTCGTACAATTTGAGAGCCTACAGCTCAGGCTACCACTGGCACGACAAACCACAACCCCAAACCGTGACTTTGCAGGAGTTTCCGAGCTTGAAGCGGCGCAGCTTTACCGAGAGGTCGGCTACTTGTTTTCTCGCAGAGGGTCGATCGGGTGTAACGAGGACTAGGTGCCAGTTGAGGTCGTGTCGAACGGCGGCATTGACCTTCGTCCAGAGCAGCCGGAGGCCGTCGACTGGACTTCTGCGTTTGTTCCCCATTCCAGTGGTGGCCTGTATTGCGTATAGGTTGCCCTTCCCATCTCCGAGAACGCCATCGACGCCGGGGAATTTGGTTACGGCGGGCGGCCAGTAGAACGAGTCCGTCGAAAATACACCATTGAGGCCCGCGAGAGTACAGTGTAGGAGATTGCTCGATGGCAGCATCTCCTCCTTGACATGGCCGCGGAAGATGGTCAAAGCCGTGCTTCCGGTTGTTAGGCGAGTATGAACGTTCTGCTCGTGCTTCCAGCCAGTAGCACTTCGAGTCAACGAGTGCTTGCTGAGGAGGAAGAAGAGTTGGAGGGCTTGCTTGTTGGGCGCTGAGGTGCATTCCCTTTCAAGCACACCGTAGAGAAACTGTGTGGGTATGAAGAGCGAAGCGGCCGCCGTTATTTCGCAATCGGGCGCGCGACGGCGAGGTCGAACAAACACCAGGGTAGAGCCGATGCTTGTCAGCACGGATGGAAAGAGGAGGCGAGGATTTTTGTATAATGCCACCGCCGCGGCTTGAGCGTTACTGAGAAAGATCGTCTCACGTTCAGGGTGCTCAGCGAGGGATCGGACGACGCGAAGGGATGGTCCCCACTTGCGCGCAATCTTCAAAGTCTCCGCTGGCAACACATGTCTCACATGCCTTCGAAGCAACAATGTAAGCACAAATATTTGCATGCGCATTGAGAGGACCTACATGACAGCGACGATCTCCTGCATGGTGGGCAAGTCCGTGATAATGTACTGGCCCATGGCATATTTAAGCCAGCTCTCCCATCTTTCCGTTTTTAACGGAGATGCCGACATAATGTTGCGGCACGCAAAGTTCTTGAGCGGGGAACAAGGGGTGAAAACCTCATCGTTGCTGTCGGTCAACGCCCAACATGGCGCCAGGCGCTGGTGATGGTAGGTGGCGTAGAATGCTGTTCCTCCGGCGTCGTCGAAGAGAAAATAGTGAGTGCTGTGGTATTGAAAGGCAGTGGGAAGGCCGCGTTCGAGACGAAAGACAAGAAGGAATAAGAGGAAGAAGGACTTTCCTAGAGCAATGCGGGAATGAGTTCTGGCAGGGCAGTAGCCTAGAGGGTGCATGAACACGTACCGATTCCAGGTTGGCCAGTGATGACGAGATTATGTACCTTGGACAAGCGACTACTAATCAGCGCCTCGAGTAGAGTGAGATATTCGGTTCGGAAGACGAGGTAGGTAGGCTCGGACGGGTTGCCATAGTCCGAAAGTGCCAAGGTCTCAACGAGCACTCTGACGTCGACGAAAGCGTACGAGTGGTGGCTGGCGACGACGGGATCAGACCAAGGGTAGTCGTCGTTGTCGGCCGGGATATCGACTGTGCCATCCTGCCAGTCCACCTTCTGGCGCCATAGCTTATTCCAGACGGTTTGTGCCCTGCCTCGCTCAAGATCGAGCAGTGCCATAGTGGGAAAAGGGAAAGTTCAGTTGGTGCCGGTAAAGTCCGCCGCTGTCAGCCTGTCACACTGGAGTTGTACATCGTCAATGCTATATCTGCACGCGACTACAGCGACTCGGAGGCATGACTTACCACCAATGGCCGACACATCTTTGCCTCGCGACCGTCGTCAATCTACACGGTTTCGGGACTGGCGCGTGCTTCGTTTGACTTCAGGCTTTGGGCTCTGTCTACCTCATACGCTATGTGGTACCCTACGATGGTGTCGACACGCTATGGGCTCTCTTTGGGCTGTACTTTGGGGCATCAGTCGAGTGCGCCGCATTGCTGCAGTGGGACTCGACTTCGGATACGGCGGTCCGGGTTGCGCGCTGCGCACTGTGGGCAAACAATCCGGGGGATTTGCCCCGGCGGCCGTGCGGCTTTCCGCATTACCCCGGGGAACGGGGCATCTCGTAGAAGGACCGGCGGCGGGACTTCGTCTGGCCGCCGCGGCGATTTCCTGACGTCGCACTTCTGCGACATCCACATAGAAAGTAAATATCTTACAGATGATTACGTGCATGAGTACTCCTTTAGTAGATTATACGATCACAATACAGCACTACTGCTCCTCATAGTGAATGCTCTTAGACATGGAAACCCAAATGACCCACAAATGACCCAAATTGCATGTTCATTGCACCCCATGGTGAACTGAGACTTGCTAGATGATATAGAACCTATACGACGTCCGGCTCAAACATGAATCGAGCTCTGAAAGAGGTCATCCTCTCGTCGTGCATCCAACCGACGGTGAGACCGACGTTCGGAGCGG
>KV425888.1:78418-137598 GCA_001632375.1 Exidia glandulosa HHB12029 | reverse complement strand
GTGCATTTGCAGACAGACGACGACATATTGCACACGGTTCGCCCAATCCTCATTCCGCATGGCACTTACCTCCGCTGTCTGCAGTTCCCAGCAAAATGGCAAGTGGTCAAATCTGGATCCAATCCGGTATGTACGTGTTCCGGCCGTCCTCTGCCATGTGCGCGCGGTGCCGCGGTATCGTGCTGTGACACAAGTGTAACTGTGTACGACGCTGTACACATGTAGCATTGATAAATAAATAACATCATGTGTAATGAATATCCTTCTACGTTGGGACCAATAGAGAATAAGCACTATCGGAAGCATAATCTCTAATATGGCTGTGGTGTAACATAATACGACATGGACGGTGGATTCTTGACTCGGTTTAGAAGCTCATACAGCACCTGTGACTTCCCCCGCCCCGAGGTGCATTAGAGCTCGGAACTCTCGGATCCGAGGACCGGGGGAAGTGGCAAATGGCGGGCACAGAATCGCCCGGAATCGCTGCCCGGTCTCCGCGGGAAATCTCTCTGGACGCGGGTAAATTCCCCCGCAAAACGGCGTTTCATGCGACAGAAAACGGGGCAATTGGCGGGGGAAATGACCTCGACACTTTGCCTACAGTGGCGATTGCGCGAGCCAGGAGAACACTTGTGCCGCATCTACCTCCTGGCTAAGTCCAACTATGGTTCAGTCTACCCTCGTCGCCTTTGTTCTCGCTCTTGCGCTCGGCGTCGTTGCCGGTTCACTGGGTGTCGTAGTACGACGGGTGTCCAGCCGAGGCTCTATGGACAGCCCCCCTCAAGTACCCTCGCCGCCAATGACGATGCCGACGATGGGCAAGATTCAACTGAGCAAAGACGAACAGATTCGTACGTACATACAATTTGTCTCAACTGCTGTTTTCCTAAGTTGGACTTGTAGGTATGCTCGCGGCTCACCACGGGCGTGGACATGTCATGACCGCCGGCCGCCATGAAATCGCCATCCCCACGACGAAACATCAGGAAACACTGTATGTGATATAGGTACCCAGTATTTATCAAGTCTTTTATAGGTTCCCATAGTCGTGCGGTTGACATATAGGCGCCCATAGTCGCCCATATGTCCCGTAAACTGACGAAAAATTCCGATCCACACTATAAATCTGCGCAACCTAAGAATCGGCTGGCCAACGACCCCAAATGATCGCAAAGTTATGTATAAATCGAGGAGCTCGGCCGAGTCCGATGACTTCGAACCCCGACACTTTGACCTTTACCTCGTTCAGAAGGATGGATCCACGCCATAATCCATCCATAAAATCCACCCGCTCTATCCAACACGTCTTCCTGCCCATAAATGGCACTGTACCCGAACTGTCGCGTTGGCCGCCGACTACGTGCAACCCGACCCGGGCATTCCTGCGGCGCTGTCGTGACACGGGACGCGCACAATTGGGCGTGCGCTATTGCTCGTAACCGCTCTCACTACAGCACATGAGGGCTTTCAGGATGCCCGAGGTGCGGAGTCTACTCCGTCTACACCGCGCTCTCAATGAGCGCTTTGTGCACGGCGATGGGCGTTGCAACCGCCGTTGTTGAGACCGCGCTCGCGCAGCTGCGCGTAGCGACGACGCCGGCGTATGGCGACTACTACCTCTAAAGAACACCCCGCACTAGATAGCGGTCTGTGTTTGTACAGCTCTGCGGCATCCAGCCCATGTTGTACGAGCGCGCTCGCCGGCGCTTCTTGCCGCGTGGCCGTTCAATGCAAGTACAGTGCGCGTTGGGCTTTGCCTTCAGCGCGAATTTACGAACTTCACACACACGTATCTCCATTGTTTCTCCCAACCCGCGCTGTACACGCACACCGTATATTTGCCCAGTGCGACCTTGTCTGCGCACGACAGCCTGGAGGCCACCGTCACGCAGCCCTCGCCATTTCGCATACAAGTTCCTGCCCTTATGAACGGTGTCACGTATTCGTACTCGAGATAACTCACTACGCCGTCTGGATGCAGTGAACTTGCGCGCGCCTGCACCGTTCCCGGCGTTCCGCGACTTCGAAGACGCCTAGTTCATCTCGCTGCAGCATTAGATTGGGGCGCAGGGATATAAAGAAATGTATGCCTTTTTTAAGGGTGTACAAGTGAGTAAGGAGGAAAGCGCAGACGTCGTCTGAGACGATGACGGCGACGGGCCCATGAGAGATCGCCGCCCGGACGCTTCGATGAGAATAGGACTGAGTGGCCGACTCGGGAGCGGCGAGGTGATTTTACAAATAATGTGTGTCATGTGGAGTCGTCCGGCCCTCTACATTACAATTTCAATGAATTTTGTAGTGGTGGGATTTTTTCGTCAGTTTACGGGACATACGCCCATAGCGCCGGCGGGCTATACACTGTATTATGGCAGCTACCTGCTATCAGACACTATATTATACAACCTTCCTATAGCAAACCATATAATATACAAGGCTTGAGTGCCCTTTCCGCAGGAAGCTGTCGCACTATCGGTGTTCGGTGCACATTCTTTGCACATTCTTCGTATTGCCAATTTGTAGCGCGTCGAGACCGTCCGAACGACAATATGCAACCATATGGGCTTAAATACTGGGTCATTGAAGCCGCTGAACCCTCTCTCGATTAACCTGGGTTTTGGACGGTGCTTGCGGTGTCGAGGAGTGCGACGCGTGGAAATGACGAAGTCCACACCGGCCCGGGATCACGGCACGTGCATGTGCACAGCCCCGCCAAACACCTACAAAGAGTTGGACTGCGTCGCTTCAAGTCCGCTCACGCACTTGGCCTCTCCCCATTTTTTCCCCTCTCGCGCCCATCTCTGCTCAGCATCCAGGCCCCTCCACGGTCCAAACCCACGACCACCGCCCTCGGACTACCACCCTCGCGCTACGCGCCGACGACTGTCTGGACCACAACCCCGGACACTCGGTCTCGGCACGAGACATGCTGTTGGAACCCAACGCGTGCGTTGTGCCGTTTCTTGCTCTCGACGTTTGCTGAATATTCCGTAGCCATTCTTCGCGGTTGACGACTGCAACGTCTGTTTGTCAGGTACGCACCGCAGCTACACATCCCGCGTCGCTTACTCATTGTGTTCTCTAGCTCTGCGCAGCTCTTGCCCAATCGCTGTGCCCATTCCTGACAGTGCCAGGTTCTCGCAGGCTTTCCCAAGCTGCTCGAGGTTAGTGCGCGCCATTCTGTCCACCGTGCCTCGGCTGACTGTACGTGCTTTAGACTCCCTGGCTCTTGCGTGCCCGCACATTCGTACTGGTGTGTGTTTCCTTCCCGCACCCATGTACATACTCTATAGCTACGCTGTGCCGTAATCCATTTATTTTCTACAATCATCTGGTAGCTCTGCGAGTAGAACGAGTATAGTACCCAGGCCGCAGGCGACGAAAAGGACAGTTCGGTCCCCTTGCGCTATGTAGGGCCATATAGTGCCCTAGTTCCCTAGAATGCTGCGCTATAGAGTGCTATGTCGGCGTGTTCGCTATAAGGGGTGTCTATAGGGAACTATGTAGAGTGGACTTGTCTAGGGCGCTATGGCGGCTATGAGAACCTATGTAGACCGATATAGTGAAGTGCGTTTTTCCTGATGAACGGCTGGCACGGAGTACAAGAAATATTGTACGTCGTCGATTCGACCACTTGAATCCATGCGCTGACACGTTTCGCATACAGTGTCAAGCGCGACGAGCAGCAAACAGGTGAGCATGAGCCCCGAGTTCATCATCTCCGGCGCGTCGGGCGAGATCTGGGGCTACCAGACCATCACCCACCCTCGCACCGGCACGGTTTGGAAGTTGGGATCTACGCACGATGTTCGCTGGTACGCTCGTATATGATATTATCCTTACGTTCAGTAACACTGGTGCTGCGGGACGACCGACTCCGCGCCGAAGGTCATCTCGAATTACAGCGCCATATACTTGCGCAGGAACCTTACGTTCAATTATCGTATGTTACGTCCCCTAACCTATACAGATGATTCTGACGGCGCTGTGCAAGACGTCGATTTGAGCACGGGACGCTTCGAGATCACAATCCCAACCGACATCCCGACGGGCAAGTATCGCGTTACGCGTATGTGGCTGATATTTGTGTCTGCCAAGGGGCTCATCTTGTTTACAGTCACTGCGGAACCCTGGAAATTTATTGAACGTTAAAGCTCGGGATAATAGAACGACCCTGACCTCTCCGGCACAGAATAGCCTGTCTATTCCGAGAACAAGATATGGCGAGATACGGCGTGAAGCTGTCTCAGGACAGATCAAGATGCACGAGCTATCCTGAGCTACTGTGTCATTTCGACCGTAGGCTCGGGCGCTTAATTTGCTCCCGAGCCAACAGGTCTCCGTCGTGGCTCGCGAGCCTCCGTTAGGCGTTACGAACTTCCTTAAAAGGAAATTTTGATGGCTCGAGACCACGCAGAGCTAAAATAGGCCATAAGCGCCGGTGCGTGGCACTACCGTTATGCGTTATGCGACACGTATAGGCTCGGCTCGACGGCCCGCGTTATGCGTTAGCCGAGCCTACGGCCGAAATGACACAGTATCCCGCTCGTTATCGCTCAACTTTCATGAATTGTAGATTGTCCTGATATTTCCAATATCTCGCGTGAGACAGAGCGGAAAAGCCGACCTATCTCACCATCCCAAGACGGATTATCTGGTCCCTGTATGGTGGTAGTAAAAACGCGGTTGCGCGTGTTCGAAGTCCGCAGATGCTCCTTGTCCTCTTACTTCTCGCCCGCCCCCGCCCCATTTGTCGCAGTCACTGCGCCCCCCGCGCTCATTGCGCTGCGTAGCTTGCGCAGCCCGTCTGACACGGCGTAGAGCAGGGTTTGGACGCTCGCGACAATCAGCATGTTCAGTGTACGTGCCAGCCTTGCCGCATACCCAGACCTGACGGCCCTCTACAGTCTATCGCGGTCCAATCTTATCGTATGCGAGTATCGTGGTATGTTGGACCGTCCTCGCCGTTTGAGACCACGCTGACGCCCCGTTCATACGCAGACTTGGACATCGAGTACGGTGGTCACGGTGAGCAGCTCTCTTACGTGTCTTGGACTAGGACTGCTGCTGACGCGTGTCGTACTCTAGGAGCTCGAGTCCCCAACCGTGTGGTCAGCCCGCCCGCGAGTCGCGTTGTCGGCTTCGTGTTGTACGGTACACGTCATGGATTGGCAGGCGAGTAGCGTAGATTAATAGATGGGATATGCAATGGATTTTGATTCATGAAACATCTGGATATGTGCAAAATCAAGAGCTATCTGCGACAGAAAGCCGGACAGGTGAGACCTGTCCTGCGTCCTGACAGCCAAACTTTCAAGTTCGGATAGGTCAAGATTGGCCCGGCACCTCGAGCTGTCTTCCGCAGGATTCTCGTGCTTTCTGGAGGCAGAACAGCTCCGTCGGTTTGGTCAGTCTCGACCCTATCCTGCGCAGGACAGATCCGTTACCCGAACGTCGAGACAGGCTTCAGATAGGTCGAAAATCCAGAGCTGTAGTGTTCAATATAATTCGAGGGTTCCGCAGTGAGTGCTCGAATACGACAATAATTATGGCGAAGAGTTTACGAGCGCGAAGTAATGTTCTGGTATAGAACATGCGGCACGTACATATCTTCTGCACTACTGTCTCAGTTTTCCAACATGGCCTGGCGCACCTGTATGCTATACACTCTTACATCCTGTTAATAACATTGTTGAGGACTCATCCCGAAATGCATTAGCTTGTGGACCGTGTCGTAATCGACTCGTCCCGAAATGCATTAGCTTGCGCTTTTAATGGCCACAGGATGTCTACCTGCGCATTAGTGACCATGCGATTCCGCCCACATATTCTAATGCAAGGACTAGTGTGTGCATAGTACATGAGCTGAGGGGGACAAAAAGTCTGAGAAGTGCGGTGACGAGCTGAGCCAGAGCCAGATACCGGCAAGTGCCAGGCGGTGGCAGCACGGAAGCTTGGACATTAACCACGAATGGCGCCGGGTCGAACGTCGTCGCCGTCGGTCGCGCGCGTATACGCAGACGTTAATGGACGTCTGGGTCCAGGCTGGTACGACTACGGTGCGTCCAGCGCTCGCCGAGAACGCGGAACGCGACTGACACGAGGCTCCCTCCGCGTCTGCCGTGCCCGTAGATAATCTCCAGGTTCAATGGGGCAGCCAGGATCACTACGAAATCGTGCGCAAAGTCGGGCGCGGCAAGTATTCTGAAGTGCGTCAACACCGGTGGCCACAGCGTGCACTCACCCGCACCAGGTGTTCGAGGGCGTCAACATCGTCAACGAGGAAAAGTGCATCATCAAGGTGCTCAAGCCAGTCAAGAAGAAGAAGATCAAGCGCGAGATCAAGATCCTCCAGAACCTCGCGGGCGGGCCCAACATCATCGCGCTGCTCGACGTCGTCCGCGACTCGACGAGCAAGATCCCCAGTCTCATCACTGAATACATCCACAACGTCGACTTCAAGGTGCTCTATCCGCGCTTCACAGACTACGACGTGCGGTATTACATGCTCGAGCTGCTCAAGGTAAGCCGTTCGGGGGGTCCGCCTCGCCTTGCTCACGTTCGTAGGCGCTCGACTTTTGCCATTCGAAAGGTATCATGCATCGAGACGTCAAGCCGCACAACGTCATGATAGACCACGAGCAGCGCAAAGTACGTCTGTCGTTCCTGCACAACCGTCTGCTCACACCCCTTCTCCCAGCTGCGTCTCATCGACTGGGGTCTCGCAGAATTCTACCACCCAAAGACGGAATACAACGTCCGCGTCGCCTCGCGATACTTCAAAGGCCCCGAGCTCCTCGTCGACTTTCAAGAATACGACTACAGCCTCGACATGTGGTCCCTCGGCTGCATGTTCGCCTCCATGATCTTCCGCAAGGAGCCCTTCTTCCACGGGCACGACAACTACGACCAGCTCGTCAAGATTACTAAGGTTCTCGGCACGGACGAGTTCTGGGCCTACCTCGAGAAATACGAGATCGAGCTTGACGGCCATTTCGACGATCTGCTCGGCCGGTACCCCAAGAAACCCTGGAGTCGGTTCATCACGAGCGAGAACCAGCGCTACATCTCGAACGAGGCCATCGATTTCCTCGACAAGCTCCTGCGCTACGACCACCAGGAGCGTTTGACCGCGCGCGAGGCTCAGGATCACCCGTACTTTGGTGCGTTGCACGAGTTGTCGTCGGCGTGACGCTGACGTTGTCCGCAGATGTCGTGAAGGAGCAGGAGGGTCGCGAGGGTACGGCAGATCCTGGCGAGAGCTCGTCGTGATAGACGTTACAGTGTACAGACGCCACTCGTCCCGCTTTGTGTGTGTACTCCCCCCACTCACCGCTCGTGCTTTCAATCTGTCCAGTGTCCATGCTCCCCGCGGCTGTATCATAAGTATCTTTCCCCGGCTCTCCATTCAAATTCTTTTCCTGAAGGCGCGACGGTGCTAATTTATGATTTAGACGAAGTAATGGAGATGATGCTCCTCTATCGCGAACTCACCGCCGTACTTATTGCTATATCCGAGCACTGTAAACGATATGAGAGTCTGCCACTACGGTAATTGTGATCCTTGTCGTGGGATGTCGGTTGGATTCAGGTTGGAAT
This sequence comes from Exidia glandulosa HHB12029, assembly GCA_001632375.1. NCBI lineage: Eukaryota > Fungi > Basidiomycota > Agaricomycetes > Auriculariales > Exidiaceae > Exidia > Exidia glandulosa. Next base: position 129,996 of record KV425888.1, on the reverse strand, counting down.
TGTGATCTTCCCGGAACGGCCGCGCAGGACCGACGAGGTGGCACTGCACGGGCAGGATTTGCCGGCATTAACCTTTCCCTTTTCCCAGTATGGCACCCCTTGACCTTGAGCGAACCAGGGCACAGATAGCTTACAATATGCTCTGGGGCGTGCCGATGGTGTGGCAAAAGGGCACAGTCGACATCCCGGCCGACAACGACGACTACCCATGGTCTGATCCCATCGTCGCCAGCCAACACTCATTCGAGTACATCGACGTCAAACCGCTCATCAAAGCTCTCGCATTGCGGAACTTTAACAAGCCCTCGAACAATGTCTACCTCGTCCGGCGAGCCGTATATGACAACCTTGTCAAGGCGCTGGAGAACGGTAGTTTGTCCCAGACACACCCTCTCGTTATTAATGGGCACCCTGGCATTGGTGCGTGTTCAGTTGCCTTCAAACTACGCCCCGCGAGAACTCACTCTTGCTTCATTCTAGGTAAATCGTTCTTTCTCCTCTTCCTTCTCATGCATCGCCTCCAAAACTGCCAACCGACCGCGTTTCAATATCACTTGACGCATTACTTCCTCTTCGACGAGAAGGGCGGGACGGCTCTGGACGCCTCTGACATACGCCTGGAGCGCTGCTGGGCTTTGACCGACAGCAACGACGAGGTCAAGGCTCCTAGTGGCAGATTCAAATCTTATGCCGAGCGTAATATCTTGGCCTCGTCTCCCAAGGCGAGATGGACGAATTGGCTGACACAAGGCGAGGGCTCTTATACTCTCATGGAATTGCCGACAATGGAGGAAATCGTTGCCATCATGTTAGTCCTCTCGACGCTCATCCACTAGATGCTCATGCTTATCCTCTTTCTTTGAAGGCACTTGAGAAAGGCTCTGCCATCTGCAGTCATCCGTCTCGTGCGTACGTGGGGACCCTGCCTTCGCGTGGTCGGTCAGCTCTCTGCTCGACCTGGCGATGCCGCACTTTTTTCCACCAAAGCTAAGGCATCAGCGATGGCCCTGTGCGCTAGTCCTGCCGTTCTCGTACCACGTGACCCAGACGTGCTGACGAGCATTGGCTCGACGCTGCTGTTTGTTCGTCCCCGCCGTCTGGATGCCGCGGAACCTACCTCGGAACCTACGCCGGATGCGACGCTGTTCGTACCCACGAGGTTTCTGTCAGACATACTTCACGATGCATGCGCCTCGGCGTCAAATCTCGAGGCTCTGAAGCTCTTCTCTTACCTGAGCAGGCACTCGTTGAGACGAAGCCCTGCCGGCTGGGACCACGAGCAAAGTGTTCATAATCGCATGACGATTGGCGGAACGGTTTTGACCATCTTCCGCAACAATGTCGAGCAGGAGATACCACTAACATCGTCGACCGATCTTCTGCCCGGTACTCTCGCGGGCATCAAGGGTGTCAGTACGACGGACTCGTTCTACTGGCTACCCGCCGCAATCAGCCTCCCCGGTATCGATAGCGTTCTTGGCGATGGGAAAGGCAACTTCTACGCAGTGCAGACCACAATTCGGACCGATCACAGCAGTCCAGCCACCGGTCTCGAGATGCTCTGGAAACGGGTCAATTCCGATGTTCAGAAGAATTGCAACTGGCACGTCGTTCTCGTTGCGGACGATAGGGATACTGCAGATTCACTCTTAGCCACATACTCACATCTTTTACAAGACTTCACGCTTGGAGGTTCACAAGGAGTCACGGTGTGGGGCTGCGTTTTGTCGCGATAGGTGTGTTTTAGAAGTCGTATCCTCTTGAATTTTACAACCGCTGGACCATATATGTCTGCCCTTGCTCACTAAATCGACGAAACTAGAATCAGTCTGGATTGAGAGCGTGACGGGAGCCAAGGAACGCCCACGAAGCTGTGTACTTGGAATATCCGAACATTCGCTTACCTTTCCGTCAAAATCCAAAGTCATAAAGCAGGAAAATACCGGCGATCAATGACTACTTACATAGTACTAGTACTATAGCGATACGAAGCAAGGCCGTGCGATACGGAACTCGCGGTCTACTCCCGTGAGAACAGCATGCTCGATAGGGTCGTGCAGAGTCGTATGGAGAGATATATACGAAGCTGCATGATGCTCAAAAAGGTGGGCCCTAGACTAAGGGAGCTGACGCTCAGGAGGTTCTGTCAGGCTGTGGGATAAGTCGGCAGAGCCGGATTGGGAGGCGATTCACACGTCCACGGATACTGACATGGAAATTCACCCGTGAATGCAGGGAGAACTGCGACTGACTGAGAGCAGAGAAATACCTCGCTGACTACAAGCTGGAGGGTCAGATCTTAAGGAGTTCGCCGTGGACCAGGAATTGGAATTTGCGGTTGTTCCGTCCCGGCAACTCCACACTCATTTTGTCGATCGCTTCTTGGCCACACGCGTTGTTGGCGGCATGTCCCTCACGCCCTACACCGTCGTACTCACAGCGGCCAGTCCCCTCTTCCAGTGCGTTGCTCTGGCCCTAAGCGCGCGCCCGGAGGCTGACGACGACACCGGGCGCAGATACTTGCCCTTCCGAGACGGCAGCGACCTAACGACGGTGCGCGGCATCTAAAAGGCGCGCTACTATAGCTCACCGCACGCGCAGGCTTGGAGCTCGTCGTACACAGGCGCACCGCAGGCGACAGGCGCCGGTTTCAGGCAGACAGAGCTCATCGGCGCCTCCTTGTCGCTCGCGTTCGAAGGTAAGTTATCTGCGCAACGGTCGTCGAGGTTACCGTTCAGTAACGGGCACACAGGCACCGAATTCTGGTTCTGCTTCACGCCCAATGGCGCGCACTACGACCTCGTCGTCGACGGTAAACCCGCGGACACGGCTGGCTTCAAGGGCGCGGCGGGTACACCCTGCAAGGACGCCGGGGCGGAAGCCATCTTCATCGCCAGCTCGCTCGACGCGAACAAGGCCCATAATGTCTCCCTGACCATAACCAGCTTGATAATCGATCCCGAGCCGTTCCAGTTCTTTGGCGGCGGCTTCACGATGGGCCTTAAGACTGGCGGGTACGCATTTGTTACTATTCACCTTTCAGACGCTCACGCTCCCTCTGTAGGAAGGTAGTGGACAACAGCACCCTCGTCGACGACCAGGACAGTTCTTGGGTATTCGTACCTGGCCGTGTACCCGCCGAAGACGGCTGGGATACCACCACCAACCCGGTATTCGACCGTAACTCAGCCACCTTCATCTGTCCCTACGGTCCCGGCGGCAGCGCATCATACAACTTCACTGGAGCCGCAGGAATCATTTTCAAAGGCTACCTCTGGCCCGACGTGCACGCATTCAGCATTCAACTCGACGATAAAACGTACAACCTCGACGGGAGTACAAGTTTCTTCGACAACTCCACTGTGTTCCTCGCACAAGGTGGACTCGACCCGAGCGCGGTGCATAAGATCTCGTTGATGAATTATAATTCGGACCAGCCGGACTGTATCACCAAGGACGCGTTGGGGAATACCATTGGAGGCGACGGACGGTACTGCTGCGTCGGCTTTGACTCGCTCGTCATCCTCAAACCCGGCTCGGCGTGCGTCTCCTCTCCTCTCCTCTCCTTCTCGTCAAGCTGATGATTCTTTCTAGTGCCGCATCCGGAACGCCCACGTCCACGAGCGGCGGCTCGACGAACACGCAATCGCAAGATAACGACGGTTCCTCCAATGGCGGTAGTGGTGGGGGACGAGGGGCCTCCGTCGGCCCCATCGTAGGCGGCGTACTCGGCGGCCTCGCATTCGGCGTGCTCGCCTTCGTCCTCTTCATGTACCTTCGCAGGAAGCGGCGCACGCAAGCGGCCGGGGCGTATGCCTACAGCGAGTTCCGCCCGCCGGACGTGTACATGGACGATTACGCGCCGAAGCCGTGGACGGATGGGACGGTCACGAGCCACAGTGCAGCGGGATCCAAGCCAGACATCACCGCGCCATACGTCTTCGCCTCGGCAACGAATCAGCGTTCATCAGACGAGCGACCACAACCACGACCACAACCGACTCCGCAACGCTCAGCGCAGAACTTGAACCCGTTAAAAGCAGCCGCTGGACCACCGCCGCCTGGGCATGGATCTGGCGCGAGTGGTTCAGGTCAGCGGCTAGCAGACGAGGACCTGCAGCGCGTGCTCGCGTTTGTAGCGCAACGGATGGACCCGGTGCAGAATACCAGTGCACAGAACGACGACCAGCTCCCGCCACGATATTCACGATCTTAAACTCTTACATAACTTTCTGTTGCCTGGGTTCCCAGACTGGTGTTTGTATGATAGCTCACGTAGGATGGATCGCTTTCGAGAGTGTGTGGGTGCTGTAATGTATTCATAGGGGTTTCCGTAATTATGTCGCCGTAGATCTCTCGCACCATCGAAATAAACTTCAGGGGGCGGCAACACCTTGCCATACACGTCTTAATAATGCGTACGTGTGTATTGCTGGGGGGAATGATACAGAACAGTAGTCGCCAAGACGAACCAACTAAGTACGAGCTACAGCAGAGTCGGGAACCAGTCCATGATGAGGAAAAAGGATACAGCAGTTCGCGTCACGATCAGTCCGTATACCCACTCGCCAGCGAATGCCACATCCTCGCGTACCCGCCGTCGAGCTGCAAGAGCTCGCGATGCGAACCGCGCTCGAGGATCTGCCCGTTCTCCATGTAGAAGACGACGTCGGCGTCCCGCGTCAGCTTCCCGTACTCGTGGGTCGAGTATAGCATCGTCTTGCGGCCGCGGAAGCGCTGCAGACTTGCATGGAGATCTACGGAAGTTAGCTTTGAGCGACCCGGAACGCGTAGGAGGAGGAAGGACTCACGCGCGGCAGCCTGAAGGGCGTTGGTCAGCCAGTTGCGGGAAGATGTGGTACGCGTACCTTTGGATCGAGAGCAGATGTGATTTCGTCGAGAAGAACCAATCCTACAGCCTCGTCGTGTCGCATCAAGCGCATGAGCAGGCGCGCCGCGAAGATCTTCTGCGTCTGCCCGCCTGACAGCCCGGAACCCTCGTACAAGGCAGCGACCCCCTTTGGCGGCTCGCCGTGACATTTGACGGGGTACTAAAACGCACACGGGTCAACGAATGAAAAGAGAACGAACTGCACACACCGTGAGGTAGGCGTCGAGCCTGCGCGTTTGGTTCTGTTCGTCCAAGAAATCCACACCGGCAGCTTCAAGGACTGCGTCGAGGTCCTCCTCGCTGACAGCCTGTCCAGGGTCCCGGATACCAACGATGTTGTCGCGCAGCTGCATGGACATCTTCAGCGCCGTGACACGTCTGATAGATAGGCAACACGCACCGACAATGGCAGGAGTTTACACGCCTGAAACATGACGGCGAGTGTGTTGCGAAGGTCCTCGAGTCGCAGCGTCCTGATGTCCTGTCCGTCCAAGAGTATTGCGCCATGTTGGGGGTCATACAGCCGCGCAAGCAGCTTCAAGATGGTGCTCTTGCCTACGATCATGGACTGCGTCAGAGGTAACTCGCATTGAGGGAAATCGATGACGGACCAGAGCCGTTCGTCCCCACCAAGACTGCAAGCTGCCCACGTTCGACCCGGAAGGAGACGTCACGCAGACTCCACGCCGCTGTGTCCGAATATCTGAACCAGACGTTCCTACGCAGCTAGGGCTTTAGGTTTGGGATACCGCAAACAATCGACAGCGACGCACCGAAATTCGACCGCAACGCCATGCTGAGCTACATCGCGCACATTCTCTGGGAACGGGCGCGGACCGTCTGGGATCTTGTTCTCCAGGTCGGCGAGGCTCATGAGAGAGTTGACGCTTTCCAATCTTGAGCGGAAATTCTCGCGCATGAGCGTGAGCGTGCTCAGGTCCTCGTTGACTCGGTTCTGCGCTGCCTCAATGGCAGCGAAGGAGCCGATCAAGAGGGATAGATCGCCAGGGGATCTAACAACAAGAAAAGCAAGAACAATCTGCAAAGGGTCAAGAACGCGACGAGGGAAGGGCGAAGCACTCACGTGTGGTAGCTCGGCGATGATGACGTCGCGCATGCGACGAAAGCCGAAGAAAGACGAAAGGTACTGCTCGTCCCTGCGTTCGTGTTCGTCATAATCGAAGATGGCGCTTTCGCCGAGTTCTGTGGCCAATCTATCGCACTCTGCAGAGCGTGAATGCCTGCACGGGATGTAGAATGAAGCGTACCTCGTTCGATGGCTTGTTGCATGTTGCCCGCTACAATATCGTGCCGGTACTGGTGGTCTTTGGCGTCCACCTCCGTCACTGCCCTCTGCAGACCGCGTAGCTTCATATACGCGGCACTCCTAGGGACGGACCACCATTCTGAAAGTTGCGTAAGGGCTTCCCGCAGCTGTGGGTATACAGTTGAGTAGACGTACCCGACCCCTCCTCCGTGGCGGTATCGATGATATCGACGATCGGCCTCATGAGGGCAGCCAACACCAAAGGTACGAAAGCCGAGTATTCGGAGATTTGGCTTCCCACGACGACCAGCGTGCTGCCGAGCGCGAGGGCGCTTGTGACAATCGTCGAGACCGAGGACAGGAACAGCCACGCTTGCTCTCGCTCATGCTGCTCCGCTGCCGGGCTGTCGTCGTCCACAGCTGTCAGTCGGTTGTTCACTGCCTCGTCGCTGGAAGTCAGGACGTCCAGCCTTGCGCGCGCTGAGTGTTTTGGTCAGTCTATGACTGGCAGTGGCAAGGTAATTGACGAATCACCTTTAACGATGTGGACAAGGAGATAACCTTTCAAATAACGTCGTAACTGGCGCTCGCAATAGAACGAGAGCCCGTTCACGAAGAGTTTCAACAGTCGCGACGCCAGCTTGGTGATAGCGAAGACGAGGAGCCAGTTGTAGTTGAGGCCTTGTCCCTCCAAAGGGGTGGATAAGCTCGCTGCCGCCGTAAGCCACATATAACACGAAGGAAGAGCTACAGAGGCCAGAAACTGTGCCAGAAGGTAGAGTGCGAAATGGCCAGGCTGCGCACACACAATCTCGATGAGTTGTGCTGGAGCACAACCCTTGACGGCAGGGGTTGTGTTGTGGCCACCGGTATTCGTCTCGTCACAGAGGCGACGCTCGCCCGTCCGCAGGCGAACGACGAGATGGTAGGCACAGTGCCACGGAAGGGCTATGAGCCGCCGAAGAATCCGAGGTATTGAACAAACGCGGCTCGCGATAGCCACGAAAGAAAAGGCACGGGGGGAGCGGCCTTGTGCCAACGAGGATAGAAAGGACGGACCGGACGTATGAGCTCTCTCGTAGACATCCCAAAGACCGACGCGCCTGACGATGTAGGGAGCGCCGACGTCTGCTGCCTGCTGGGCTGAACTCGTGCACAGGGAACTGATGGCCATGGATAGTGGGAGGTATGATTAACGCGGCATTGCCACTACCGCCTGCGCTTTTGTATCTGGTAGCCCAGTCATGGCCACAGCGTTACAAACTTGCGTAAGGCGCGGACGTCCGAGGAGATGGAAGTACAATGCATGGCACAGCTCCTGCATCTCGTGGTGGTTGGGACACCTGCCACTAGTGGTGTGTGGTTGCTCGGGTGCATCGGGCGCATCGTGAACCGGAATGGCAGACACGTAGTCGTTTTCGGGTGGTGGGGATCCCATACGCTCGTGGTTGCAGGCTGGCGCGTCTGCTACCAGGACAAGCAAATGTCCGAGCGACGAGTGGTCGCATGTCCGCGGATGTGGTTACACAGCTAAGCAGAGCGCTCTGCAGCTATTGTCTTTAGTTGTGCGGTAGTCGGGCAGCAGCGATTCATCGTCCAGGTTACAATCGGAGGTAGCTACGAGTTGGCAAGAGGCAAGAACAACGCCGGAGCTCAACTCCGCAACTTGACTTGAACCTCTCACTTGCTATATTCAAAATGACGGACGAACAGAATCGATCACAGAGGATATGCCACCGATACATGATGCTCTACTTTACTGCTAATCACATAGAATAGCCAACAGCTTGTTCGCCTCCAGTGCGATAAACTCGACGACGTACAGTCCGTCTCAACGTTGTCAGGGGGGACACATCTTCGGATATTACTTCAGGGTTCGGTACAACGACTCAGGGTAACTCGCCGCGTTGCTGCTGCAGGGTCATTGCGCAATTCGGACCCACACCGTCAACAGAGCCAATGAAGGTCTCCCTGTACCGGATTCAGTCTACAGGAACTTCACCATTGGAGCAATACCGGAGTGCTAGTGAATGCTCAGGTGACCTGACCGACGTGAGCTCCAGGTTCGTGTCCAATAATGTTACGGGCAGTAGTAGTAGTACATCCCCAAGGCTACTGTTGTATTCGCGAAGCACAGCCTTTGAGCTGTAACGCGTGTACGTCGCTATCCTCGAGGAACAAAGGTGTGCAACTGGAATTTCCTCCAGAAGGAGCCATGCAGACTGTTGCATGCACGGCAAAATCCTCGATTACCGAGTTGTCATAGGAAGCCGTCGTGCAGTTGCACATCTTCAACTGATACACGGACCCAGCACGTGTATTGGTTCGATTTGAACGACAGTGGATACCCGGTAAAGACGGAGACCAGATATTTCGTCGCCGGTCGAACCTTCGAAGTTCGTAACGCGGCCATACTGTATCGCATTGTTAATCAATGTCGCAGAGACACATTCAGCAGGCGGGGGAATACAACGACAGGATGTGCGAACGCTGTCAAGGCTGCGTGCTGATGTGTCGGGGACTGTGCCGGCGGGCATTGGTCTCAGACCGAGCTGTGGGAGGACCAATATGGCAGCCTTCGCTACGTCTCAGATCTCAGATCTCGGGGATCCTTGCCCTCCGGTCGCACAGGAAGGGAATTAGAAGCTGCGATGGCATCTCCCGTCCACCGTCGTTGTTTCATCCCGTCGCCGGCCAGGTTCAAGTTTTCGGTCCGGTATTGCTCGCGGGGCACGCTTCCACAGGAAGTCCGAGGAGATGCGAAACAGAACACAGGGCACGATGCGGGAAACTTCCCGTCACACGTGGCTCGGGGAAATCTGTAACAGCAGCGTGACAGTTTTCCGGTGCGGCTCTTGTAATCGATTCAGCGCTATACCCTTCTAGAGCAATACGCCGATGGCGAAGGGTAGCTGCACACGGTGCAACAGCGCGGCTGAACTGGTGCATAGAATCCGGGACTAGGGCCGGAAGACCGCGGGGTCGACTCAAGCATGAGAAGCACGCAGTGTGGTCGCAGATCTCCACCCTGCGCGTGGGAAGGTAACAGCCCAGGGCCTCCCAGGGCGAGCCGCTCGACAACCGGAAGCGTTTGAGTAAGAGCCATAACTGTGGTGCGTGAGGGTATGGGATCATATTGGAGGCGGGAAATATGAACCGGAAGATAGTGGTATACGGACCAAACCCTTCTGGAAAGCGGGAGGAACTGAGCTGCCCCCGCAACGATCTACGGACGTCCTTTGAGTCCTCATGGCAGGATGGCTTGAGCTTGATGTTCCACATGCGCCGGGCAACCCTCCCTCCACCTTCCATACGACTAGTTGCTCCGTTTCGTGATTCGACGAAGTTTTGTGGGTTCTGAGTCCGCCTGCAGCACTCTCTTTAGACCGCGCTTCGCATGTGCACGTGACCGTCAGTACATGGATGATGGCCAGTGCAGTATATTCATCACGAGGAGCCATTCCTCGAGGCAGTTCCGTGTATGGTATATCGACATGCTTCGTGAATGTAACGACTGCCAGTGAGGAAGCGAGACTGCTTGGAATAGGGGATTTTGTACACGAAATACTTCTTTAAGCGCATCCTCTTCACGTATGCGCGAAGCGCCGTCGCTGCCTCTTCTGCAGTACACCGCTTTTTCGGCTCGAGTACCCTCATGTGCTTTCCCAGCTGATACAAGGTGCCAGTGCGAGGATAGTCCTAAAGGCGCGTGAGAAAAAAGGAAGGCAGGAAAGGCCTCAAACTGTCTTACCACATCGAACAGCATTGAAAGAACCAGCCCAAGGTTGTACACATCAGCCATGAAGGGATTGTACGCATCCTTTGGTTCGCAGTAGAGGATTTCTGGTGGTGGCAATTGACCGCCGACCCACCCAACTTTAGCCGACAAATCCTCGTGCCTCGTTGCAAGCCCAAAGTCGATGAAATAAACTTTGTGCGGCGGTCCTCCAGGAGTTGTCATGATATGATCCGCCACGATATCTCTGTTCGGCGTTAGTACCAGTACTGCTTCATGGGCACACGGAAAACACACCGATGGGCGATGCCGAGCGAGTGAAGGAATGCTAAGCCCTGCGCCACACGATAAATGGTATGAATGATATAAAACGGTAAATGCGTACGTCGAGAGCCTGTCGCAAAAGGTGCAAAGGATATGCACGGATGGTGCACGTCGGGATAGAGTCGTACACAGGCTGTAGTTCTGGCATCACCACGATGCGGAAGTCAGATGCCAGTTTGGGACATGACGGGATGGACGGTAGTTCCAAAACATCGAGAAGCGGTACACAGACGTTGTCTGGTCGGCTACGCTGTGGCTCTGCGTTGAGGAATTGTAGCAGGGCAAGTTCACCCGCTTCCGGTCTCCCTGGTCGAGTGCAAAGGATCTTAATCACTACGTGTTCGTGCGTCGACAGGCGGACGGCCTGCACTGTACGAAATGCCAGTGACTGAGAAAATGTTAAATAGTGAGAAAAGCGTCACGTTGACATAGCGATGACGTACGCTTAAAGGTTTTGCGTCAGGAATTTGAGCGTATACTGCTCGTTCCGCAGGGCTGGCCTGGAGCCCATCACGGATAGAAGGTGGAAAGACGTCTGCAACAGCTGGACCAGTGTAACGCCATCCAGGGGAGTAACGTGACGAGATCTCGTAGCCAAGATCAAGCAGGTACGGTCGAAGAGCAACCCAGAATAACTCGTGTTTCTCAAGGCCGAACGGGGTGGAAGACGCCGCCACGACGTCGTCGACTCGTCCCTGGTCGTGGAGGAGGATAGCACCGGCTTGAAACAGTTCTATCTGGTCGGCGGTAGCGAGGAGCCCCGGAACCTCTGAGGCAAGTCTGTAGAACTTGCTGTCGTTGCTTGCGCTCGCCATAGGTGTTGGAGGAATGTAAGATGGACGAGTCAGCGACTTGGCAGTTTAGATACCCCGGAAGGCACCGACGTCATCCACTTGCATTGTGATCCAGGCCAAACGCCCTCCGCTCAGGCATGTCTCGGAAATATCTAAGCATGGACAAAATATTCCCGCGCGTGGAAAACTCACGACGTGCACTTCGCGAGTCTTTATCTTGAAAGCGACAGGATTGTAATTCGATAGCGACGGTCGTGCGATAGGTGCTTGCACCAAGTACTGCCTTCGCCGGCCACAGTGCAAAGTCAATTTCTGCTCGGCTTCTTGTCTGCGACCCCTCGCTATCGAGTTCTAGAGCTCCCCGTTAGGACATACACTCTAGTCCCTGACAAAGAAATAGACGTACTCTGAGTGACTGTCTCTATGAACACTGTCGCTGCACTCGTACGTGTTTCCCCCTGCAGCTGTCCCTGCGATGTTGTGCTCTGCAGCAGCGGGAACCACAATTTCTTCACTTCCAGTCAATGCATGGATGGTGTAGCACCGACCAAGCCACGCAATCGGGAGCGTTTGAGTAAGCACGGGCTCATAAGGTAATGCATAGCATTGAAAGCGGGGAAATAGCGCTACAGTGAAATTATCTGGACCAAAGCTCTTCTGGAAATCGTCAGAGTCTGACATGCTCACGCGACGGGGTTACGTACCGTATCTACAGACACCTCAAGGCAAGAATGCCTGAGCCTGCATGTTCCACATGCGGGCATACCCTCCACCTTCCATCGCGAGCAGTTGCTCATGCGTCCCTGATTCGACAATGACGCTGTCCTTCATGTACCTGCACGAGTATTCCGTCAGCCTCTTGAGAAGCACAGGCTCAGGTGCAATACGCAATACGAACAGAATAAGGTCCGCGTGCCGCGTCAGGTTCCCGAACCTATGACTCGAGAATATCATCGACTTGTTGCCGCGCAATGTGCGCAGGGTGTCGAAGAGTTCTGCACAAGGGTCAGCACGCATTGGTCATTGGTCAAGTCGACGGGCACGCGTACTGTATTCAGCCTCAGGGTCGAGACTCGCGCTTGGCTCGTCGAATAGAAGCAAGCCGATACGATCCTTGCCGCCTTGCGCACGCATGAGCGTCCGCGATACCGCGATCTTCTGGCTCTGTCCGCCCGATAGCGGGTGGTCTTGCGACTGCTTGACGTGGGAGCGCACGGCGTCGAAGGTGACCTTCTTCCCAAAGAGCTGCTTCGTGCCTTCAGGCAGGTTCGAATACACGTCAGGCACGGGGTTCTGCGGGGCGTGGAGTGAGTGAACGAGTCGACCCGCTGGACATGCGTACGGCGCACCTCGATGTACGTATCGAGACCGCCGGGAAGCCTGTCCACGAAGTCCATGACACCTCCTATAGTCACGGGTCAGCATGCGTTGCCGCGTACACGAAAGAGTAACTGCACGCACCCTGCTGAGCAGCAGCTTCTACCAGATCCTCATCGTAGGCATGCCGCGGGTCTCCCATTCGTATGTTGTCCCTGATGCTCAGAGGATAGATGGCGAAGTCCTGGAACAGCGTCGCGATGATATTGCGCAGGTCCGCGAGTTTCAACGTCTTAATGTCGCGGCCATCGATCAGGATCTCGCCCTCCGTTGGATCGTACAAGCGTGTGATGAGCTTCAGGATAGTACTCTTGCCGCTCCCTGCAAGGTCATATATTAAATGATGCTCTGCATGCTACACCAGACTGACCATTGAATCCCACGATGACGCAGAGCGAGCCTCGCTCCAGCTTGAACGAGACGTTGTTCAGCGCGTACGTGTCCGAGCCGGGATAGATGAACGACACGTTTCTACGCTACGGTTAAGTTCTGCAGGCTCCAGCGGCACAAGGGTGCATACCTGAACTCGACGCTGACACCCTGCGTCGCGGTCTCCCGGGCGTTCTCCGGATACGACTCGCTCCCGTCCACGACATGGTTCTGGATGTTACCGAGCTCGTACAGTTCCTTGAGCGTTTGCAGACTATTCGCGACGTTGTCGCTGCTATGCAGGAGCTGAAAAATTTGCGACGTGAACGAGAGCACCGTCGTCTGAATAATGCTGTACGACGCCATGGTGAACGGCATGGATCCCGGTGAACGGACAACTTGGAGCGTAAAGATGATCTGTGGTTCGCGGTGTCAGCGTCGGTGTAACGTGGTTCACGGTATACGAACTTGTGGTAGCTGGTCAAAGAGACTTCTCGACAATTTGGCAAAGTCGAGGAAGCGTTCCTTGCTTTGGGCCTCTTCATATGCCTGCCAGAAGTCTTGTATCTTGTCTTCGCCAATCTCGCTGGCGGCTCGTTCGAACTCTTGACCAATATGAGAAACCCGCCAGATGGAAGAACGATGCACGACATACCGTCATAAATGTATGTGTCCAGAGCGCCCGCCACAACCTCCTGCTTGTACTTGGCGTCGGTGGCCATATTGCGCAAGCCGACGAGCCTGGGATAGTTGGGATTGCTGCATGTAGCGGCGTAGACTACAAACGGGTCAGAACCTGGTCGTCATAGCAGAAAAATAGCTCGCCGTCAGAGATGCCGCCATTTCTCCTTGGATATCGACCTCTCCAGTACGACACCAGCGGACCGGCGATGCTTACGACAGCGAGTGGGAGACTCTCTTGGTGGCTCCAGAGGAGAAGCGACAGGACACCCAGCGAAGTCACAAAGTTGACCAGGCTCATGACGACTCGAACGATGGTGCTGATGATACCCCAAGCTTGTTCTGCGTTTCCGCGACCGAAGGAGCTCTCGAGCTGCCGCGTAATGGCCGTGTCGTTGTAGGTTGGGACGTCAATACGCAAATGCGCTGCGAATGGGCGTCAGGCTGAAGTCTCCAACCGCTGCGCGTGCTCGATACCGAGTGTGTTCGCCAAGACCTCTGGTCAGAAGCCGCGGAGGACTGCAAACCATCGAGACTCCGTCTCCCCGCGACTTCTGACGTGGGGTCTCGTGAACACGTTCAGGATCTGGCACGTATGTGCACTGGATGACGCCGAATCTGACTCACCTTTGAGAATATGACGCGTGAATTGCATTCGGAGACGCTTTTGTATAGGCACAGAGCTGCGCTGGGAGAGGACATTCGCGAGCTGTTGAGTGAGCGCACACAGCCATCTTCCAAGGACGATGTAGACAAGCCAGCGTTCGTCGACCGAACGTGTGTCGATGGCGCGTTGAACCTGTTACCAGCGTAAGTCACGAGCAACCGCGCATAGTAATGGTACGCACAACAGTGAGCATCTGGCCCGATAACCAGACTCCCGCAGCAGGCAAAGTTGCGCTGAGCAGGCAGGCAAAGACGTAGAGCACGCAGCGCCCAGGACTGTCCGCAAGGAGCTCGCCGACCAGTCGCGCGAGGTATTCGGTATTCTTGAACGCGTTGGCGGTGCGTACAAAGGTGCCCACGCCTGGCCATTGCCACTGAAAGTCGTAGCGCTGGATTTCCTCGTAGAGCGTCCAGATGCCAAAATGCTTTACGGCGACCTTGGATGCGTCGTCGGGGTCGAACACGCCGTCGCGCTTGGCATCCCGCCGTCGTCGTCGTGTCGCGTAACGCATGCCCATATACGACGCGTTCTGCATCATGGTGATGGTACGAGTCCAAGATGTCACAGTGGGGTCCACGGTGCCACCCGGCAGCGCAGCATTCTGCTTTATGTACGCGTCTAAAGCAAGAATTTTGTGGCGGCGATCCCCCTAAGAATGACTCCCACTCCCGCAATGCGCAGCCAAACCCGACGCGCTGACACGCCGCACGACGTGGACTGAGCTCCGTCCGTACGAAAACAATCAACAACGTTATCGTATGGATACACCCAGCGCAGAAAGAATTACAATGCAATGTCGACGGCCATGCGGGATATGTGCTCGTACACGTCTGGGCTCAACCGCTTGCCCCGCAACGCGCCCGCAAAGCTCTGAATCGCATTCGCCTTCTTGCGCAGCTGCGCCAAACGCTGTTTGCAGTGTTAGTGTCAGAGATAGTAAAGCAAACGCATCAGAGAAGTGACTCACATGAGGATCCGCCGCGTTCGAGTACCGCAAAGAGTCGCGCTGCTGCTTCAGGATTTCCATCATCGTCTGGAGGAAATACCCCAAGTTCCGCGCTATCGCATCGTCCTGGTGCATCAGCGCCTCGCCCGCGCGCCGAATCGCGGTCTGGTCGCCCATCAGCGGCACGAGCTCCATCATCTCCATGAGCTCCAGCGCGCGGTCCACTCTCCCAGCCTCCTTGCATTCCCGCGCCTCGCGCGCGTTCAACAGTTTCGTCACAACGCCGCGCTCGCGACCCGCCGCACGGTTCGTGCGCTCGTAGTGCCGGAGGATCTCGCGGGCCGTCGCCTCAAGACGAAGCGACTCTTCCGAGGTGGGCGACTCGGTGATCGTGTCGCCTAGGAAGCGCGCGAGACAGGCGACGACGGTTTCGTATGCCCCGGCAAGGTTGTAGAGCTTGATCGCTTCGTTGACGCGGCTCTCACGCTCGGCCTCTGCGGCAGCAGGCAGAAGTATCTGCTCATTGTACGCTTTCGCGTCCTGCAGACGCAAAAGGCGTGTATACGATTCAATTGCACCGCTCTAACCAAAGAAGTCAGATATTTGTGAGCTGGACAAAGAAAGGAGGAAACGTACGATGCGCGTGCCATCTCCGCGGAAGCCGCCCACGAGCATCTCCCACTTTGCGTCGGAGTCAAGGCTGACAACGATGCGTCTGGTGTGCTCCCATGCTAGTTCCATCTGCTCCTTGCCCACAGCGTCGCTCTGGTCGCACGTCAAGCACACGCACGCGACGTATTCGAGCGCTTCTTTTGGATCGCTCTGCATGATGGGACGGATGTACCGCGAGATGAGCAGGCTGAGGTTGAGTGCCGCCGGAGACGCGGGCGCGAGAAGAACTGCAGCAGTGTCAGCCTATCAACGTGCGAAAGTTGGGAAAATGCATACGAATGTCGCCGTCGGTCGCCTCGAAGCGTTCAGGGACGCGCAAGAGACCATGGTAGGCGAGGGCGATAGCAAGGTGCGTTGCCTCCACCTGGAATTCCGCCTTCTCGTTGAGCGCAGCCACAGCCTGAACGTACGCTTTAGCGAGCTCGAAGAAGGAAAATAGGTGCGCTCACCTGCTCAAACGCGCCGCACAGCAGTAAGACTCGGGCCCACATGCCCTTCAGGTTGCTCTTCGGCGGCTCAAAGTATCGCTCGCCGTAGCCCAAAACGACGTCCGTGAGCTCCTTTAGGCCAATCCCGCCGTCCTCCTCGTCCACCATAGCGAGCTGGAACCACATCCAGTCCTCGATACCGCCGGTCACAAATGCAACGGTGCGCTTCGTCGGGTCCAGCTTCCCGATGAGCTTGTACAGCGCAAGCTTGAACGGATCTGTCGTCGGCGCGTGCAGCACGTGCGAGTTGTACGCGGACAACAAGCGGTCGCGCATAGAGCGCGGAAGCTTGCGCTCTTCGGACTCGGCCCATGCGCGGAGGTAGGTCGTGAAGTTGCGTTCGCGTGCGTTCAGTGCCGCCGCGTTGTCCTCTGCCTCGACCAATGCCTCCTCCACCTTGCCAGTGCGAATGAGGTAGTAAAGTTTTGCCCAAAGTGGGGTATTGTTGACAATCTGACTACCAATGAGTACATGCACAACTATGAGGTTCGAGTTCGAGACGCACCTCGAGTCGTTCGTCCCACTTGCCACTGCTGTACAACCGCACGGTGCAGAATGCGCGCACGTAGTTTGCCGAACTTGGGTCGCCGCCGAGGTTCGCTTGTTGCTGATGCGAGTGGACAGTTTGCGTCAGGACGTCCCAGTACTGCTGCTCGAGCGCCTCCCGCGCGCCGCGAGCGATCTGTGCCCGCAGTTGACGCCCGCCCACTCCGGCAGCGCCAGACTGTGTGTACGCCCGTGCGAACTTGCGTTCGAACATCGGAGCGTTGAGCATGTGTACGCCGGCGCGCGAAATTGCCTGCAGGCCAGGAGGTTCTTGAGTGATGTATGATAGTACGTTGAGCATGTCGATGAAAGGAGATCGCTGAAATGTGATTAGCGTTCAGAGTGGCTGGTAGCCAGGTATGATGAGACATACCTCGCTAATCTGCTGCGCTGCCTGCTTGAGGGCTTGGATAATGGGATACGAAGCACCGGCGAGTCGCGTGCTGTTCAGCTCGGCCACAACGCGCGTGTACGCGTTCATCTTTGCGCGCATTTGGAGGTTCGGAGTGAATTGCATCGAGCGCTGCACGACAGATAGTTAGAACACGACAGTTCCTTTGTAGCTACACGCACCGACGATGCCAGACCGCGAACGCTGTGTCGCAGCTGTAACGCCGAGCCTGGTTGGTCTGAAGAGCTGATACCGCGCACGCCGAACTCATCGAGAATGCGTTTCTTGCGCCCTTCCCAATCGCGTCTGACGCGCTCTTCGAGGACGCGGTAGAACTCTGCCTGGGTGTCGCGCCGTCCCTCCTCGATGCTCGACAATATAGTCTGCTCGTGCGCGTGGTTGATGAAGCCAGTAACATCCGTGTCGCTCAATGGCTGCAACGGTTGAAATATGGTGGAGGTGTTCAAATTCGCGATCGAGTTGCCCAACGTAGACGCGTCGACGTGGGCCTGTGCGAGCAAATAATTCCTAAAATACGGTCAGAGCGATAGACAAGACAGTAATTTCAATATTGCGCACGCTTTGCTACTTTCTGCGCCCTGTTGACGCGAAATGAGGCGACGCGACTGGGCCTCGATCTGGTCGAGCGACAAGTTGATAGACGGCAGGTCCGGGCGCGACAGCTGCGAGGTCAACGCGCGCGACGACGTGAGCAGCGCGTTCAAGTCGTTTTGAGACATGGCTGGAGAGTTTTGCGACGCGTTGAAGTCACGGGGTGTGGTGAGCAGTCAAGACGCGTGAACCAGTTCGGACTCAGCGCCGCTCGCTCTTGTCCCTCATGACGGCGATTCTGGAACAACTCCTGAATTGGCCAAACCCACCTAACCATAGAGCGGGAGTTTCTGCCTCTGCTGTTCCACTCGATCTTCACAAAGGCCGCATCATCGAGGCTCACCCTGGTACCGAGCTCAGCGAGTTGGATCAGAGCCTACGATCGGTTTTCAAACGCTTACGATTTGCCCGTCTACGGAACGTGTGCGTTACAGCGGTTGCTCTTTATTACCAGCTGAGCGGCAATACCAGCGCAGAATCCCCACTCGACTGGCCCTCGTGGCTTACGATCTTTATGGCATGGGCAGAGCAATTCTGCTTCCGCCCAGCTGACTGCGGTGACTTGGATGTCGGAATGACCGTTTTGCAGTCGGACCTTCCGAACGGTACGTACATCTTCATAATAGGGGCGGCTCTCGCTTTGACGATATTGACCACAGGTGGCGTTCTATTGAACTTCGTACTCGGAAACCGCTACGTTCGCAACCGCACGTGGTATCCATATCTAGTAGAAAACTCTGGTACCGTGTGCGACTACTCTCGTCACGCACTATGCCTATGCACAGTTATTTGTCTGGTGCGTATCTCGTCTCGCGGTGAAATACGCATCTGACGGCAAGCCTTAGCCTCGAGGCTCGCTGCCGCCTCTTCCTCATGAGGAGCTCATATTCTACATCAAGGATGACATGACCCCGTTACAGAGCATCTTTTTTTCGCTGATCTCGCGGTGCGAGGATGTGTCGTCGCGGTTTGGAATCATTACCGATGGCGTACACACCATCTTCGTTCGAGTAATGCCCTCAAGACATCGCCTCCCTCCCGCTCGCGACGTGTGCTTTCAGCTAGTAGCGTCTTCCGCCTATCCCCTCGCGTATTGCATATTTACCGTCATGGGCTATCTCAGTCGCAGGCTTCAGGGCTTCGATGAACAGCTCTCAGGGGCACCGAATATTGGTCTGTCGTACAACGATCCCGCCAGGGAATTCCGTGATTTCGACATGTTCCATCTGGAAATCGACCGCGTGATGTACTGGAAATTTCTCCAATGGAAGAACGAGATGGCAACCAGAGCATTGTCGGCGTTGCCCCGCGTCGGGTCGGTCTTCGCAGTACATCGCCGCGACGTACTATCCTTGGAGAATGGCATGTTTCCTCCTCTTCGATGCAACAGCCCCATTTGGCCCCTTTCTGATGCTACGAGGCTCGCCCTGGACTTTCGCCTTCGGCCCATGAATCAGGACCTTTGCGCGATTTTAGCTAGTCAACAGCCGCTCGCCTTCGACGTGTCCGAGATTAAGCAGCAAGGGCCCAATATGTGGTCTCAGGTCTATTTTGGACGGCTGGGCATCTCGGGCGAACCTGTGGTGGACGAGGAGGTCTGTTTGAAGCTCTTTGACGAGCGGCTTTTTCCCGTTCCATCTCTCGAGCGATACGATGATGAGGAAGTTGGATTTCAGCTTTCGGGGCTTCGATGCGCGGACGTGCTGCTGCGGCAGGAAGAATCAGTTTATGCTCGACTCTCTACGCACCATGGTCGACAATTACCTTGGTGCTACGGTTTTCACCAGGTGCGCAGAGTAGACTGCGGTTACCTCATTCAAGTTGAAGCCACCCTCATCTCTTTACGCTTGTAGTTCACACTGTCTGACGGTCAGACTGTCGTCGGTGTCCTTCTCGAGAAGATCAAAGGTGAAACACTAGGAAAAACGCTCGAGAGCCTCAAGAGTATTCAGTGGTCTACCCCGCATGCACTGAATTTGGTACGTCCACGACGGAGGAACACTGCTGTATTCTCTAACCCTTCTTTAGCTCAGACGCATCCGACACCTCACGAAAGTCCTTACGCACGCGGGTATCAAGCAACCGGATTGGCACGAAGACCAAATCATATGCGTTCCTCAGGCAGAGCAGCATGATTCCGTGTGCGACGTGGATCCGGTCATGCTCGATTTCGCCTTCGCCACGCAAGTATGGGGCCAAGAGGAAGGGGCAATGCAGCCTGAGACCGGCGAGATAGCGCAATTTGCCCGTATGCTGGGAACGTATGGAGCCTCGGATGAGATGCTCGCGGATGCAGGGTGAAATGAGCGGGACCATCAGGAAACCGTGTACTAGTACTATAGCGGTCTGGACGGTCAATGGCGGTCAAACCTCAGAACCCAGACCCCCCTAATTACGGCGGTCACCAACCGCCTCTGACCGCCTCTGACGGCGCGACAGCAGCCGGTCATGGCATGGGTGCAAACATGATCTTCACGCCAGAGCATAACAGCGGTCCGATCTGAGGCTGCCGGTTTACCGATCTAGGATGCCCATCCAGCTCACAGCCCACTGCGCACCGCAGATAGAATATGGTAAATGAAGTATAGATTTGCACCGTGCGGTATGTACATCGTTCATCGACGAGCGACGCCAGCCGAGAAAAAGATCAGCGCAGACAAATGTTGTCGCCGAAACTCACGTCTACGCAGATCTGCGGGCATGTCAGGTCAAATCTCAAACGGACGGCAAGCATACGACAACGGCGAGAGGTCGAAGTCAGACACCGGTCACTGCAGTAGTAATTAGCATGCGATGTATGGCAGAATACAGACTCACCGGATTGTGTACACGTGGTGGTCAGCCGCAATCGTCGTCGGTCGGGTCGCGGTGACTGGTGCGAAAGCTTCGTGCTGTATTCTAAATGCGGAGGGAAATTGGTTAGTACGGATGGAGGGCAGGGGGCGTCGCCATGAAGCCAAAGATACGGAGGGAGGGAAAGCGACCAGAAGCTAGGACAGGGAACAGAGGGTTGCGCCCAGACATCCAATCTAGCCGCAAGACACGCTATTCATCAGAATCCGATCGAGGAGCACGGAGATCACGAGGAAGGAGCAGAGAGGACGCAGGCGGCGGCTTGAACGAGCCAGCAATGAAATCTTGCAGTGTGCGACGAACTTGAAAGGCTTGAGGAGGCGGGCGAGAGACGAAAGATGGGAAGGGTGGGTAGCAAGGCAGGTGCGGAGAGGGGAACGAGGAATTCGGAGGGCAAGCGACGAGACAAACACGACCAACTCAACCACCGGCCTTCGTCCCGGCCGAGATCAATTGTTCCCGATGGAGCTCGGGACGGCCTTGTCCCTTCATCGCAATCCTGGTGTGTGACCATGGTGGGGAGCGGTCTCTTGCATGTGCAAACCGTAGGCGACGCTTTGCCAAACATCCTGTCATTGTTTGCAATGACCGGCGTAGGCTTATACTTGGGACTTCAATCTACGTTGGAACAGGGTATGCGGTCCAGCGCGTCCAAGTCGGTCGTATTTCGCCTCAGCGGTTCAGACGGTGGGTTATCATCGCTCTGGATGCTTTAGATCGACAATTGACAGCCTGCAACTGAACTGTGTCCGGTTGGAGGCCGCGATCGCGATGTGGACTTCTGCTGACAGGCTTCAACGCGTCAGACAGCGTCCAAGACACAACGTGACCCTGGAGATGCGGTCCCGACGCGCTACAGCTGACAGTGACAGGTTTGACATAAAACACGGTTTCCTGATGACGAGTGCGAAACTGATGAGAACTATTGGACTATTTTCAACTAGTTACCAAGTCTGAATCGTTATGGAATCGTTGTAGACTATGGGATGATAACATATTGCCCTGAGCATTTGTTGGCACGCGACTAAGAGCTGGAAGAAACATCCGAGTCCGAGTCCGAGTCCAAGTCCCTGCAGTCACACTCCAAAATCGTGACAGTAATTGGAGGTACGTTGGACTCGGCGTCCGCACCCCGTCTCTCATTCAGCAATCGACCCATTTCGCGATCCGCGTACGGAGAGTTCCACGACAACGTATCAGTGACATTCCCGCGAGAACCCCGTGCGACGTCGTTACGCAAATCGCAGGCGGGCATCTGCAGCTTTCTCAACGACGGCATAATGCGGCAATCCGACAAGACATGGGCGATGCTGTGAGCGATAGGTGCGGATATGAATCCATGAGTGGAATACTGCCCAAGAAAGAGAATCCGGAGACTGGGAAGTACACCGTGCCTGAGCAGGAGAGGAATCTCAGTGCCGACGTAAGAGGGGGGCGTCCATTCCTCGAAGTCGATCTCGAGCTTCTTCAGCTGCGGGAAGTTCCACTGTAGGACTGACGACGGCACAAACAGTTGACAATTACTTGCGCCGACGGTCTCGTCGTCATAGTCGGGCTCGAGATGGAGATCTTGAAGGTGTGGTGCGATCATTGCTCCGAGAATCTGCTTGCACCACGTCGCGTCGACCCTGCGCAATCTGAGCTCTCGCAAGCGCGTTACCGGCACTCTCGTGAGCGAGGATAAATCGTCCGGCGTGACGACAACTGGGTACTCCCAGTCGCCGATGCTGAGCCGTTCGAGATTCGGAACTTCGGAAAGAAAACGACTGAACGCGTGGACGGCGTGTATGCCATACTCGCCCTCACAGACACCGGGTTGGGTAGTCTCTCCTCCCAAGATAAGCTTCGTAAGGTTGCGGAGAACAGGAGGGACCGCTGAGACCCAGGCCAAATTAACTGACCACAGTTTCACGTCGCGCGAGTGGGATGGAAACACATCTCCGAGGCCAACTCGCGCGCCGTGGATGGCCTCTTCGTCTCGGCAACCTGCGCCTTCGCAGTCGACGTCAAGTTTACGAAGGAGTGGGTTACGTCCCACGACGGTCGCGAGGCCGGGCGAGAATGAGTTGTAATTCTGGCAGTCTCTGGAGCACGATGAGGCAGGGTAGATACGCAGACGTTCCAAAGAAGTTACGGCTAGCGATCCGAGCGGGAAACAACACTCGAGGTTGAGGACCTTCAGTACTGGCCAGTCTGTAGCGAGGGGCTTGTTGCTATCGTACAACTGCCGGAGGTCTCCTTTGCCAGTCAGTCGGAGGGATCGGAGCAGTGGCGCTGAGTTGGAGAACACAGTGAGCACGAAAGAAGCGGTGCGTCCGCGGCTGAGGGAACAGTAACGGTATGTGAACGAAGCGCAGCGTGCTAGCAGAGAGAGAATGAGGGCGTCCAGAATCCACAAGGAGGCTGCGTCCGACTCGCTCTTGTCACCGTACAGCAGACCAGTTCGATGAATGTGCAGAGCCAAAGTAGCGGAGCGGGCGGCAAATATTTGGGTTGTTGCAAGGGCGGTATACCCGTCCTCGTCGCGAATCCTGATGGTCGTCCAGAGGCGCGGGGCGCGCAAACCAAACCGCCGCCAATGCGAACAGACGGCGGTGACGAGTACCGGGTCTCCAACGTCTTTCATCACTTCGAGGAGCAGCTCGACGGGAAGGGTGTATATGGGCACCCGAGGAGAATGGCCAGTCGAGTACGGCATGGGAGAAGGAAGACAACCACCAATTCGAGGGGCACTTCCGGAGTTATAGACGGCCAGAACAATGGCGACCTGAAACAATGCAGGCCAAGATCAACGCATCAGTTCAGAGTACCTTGTATGCATCATCTTCGCGAATGAGTAGTATACATGCGTAGGATAGCCCAGTGTACTACGTCTCGTCGCACGCGCAGTAAATGATCCAACCGCTCTACTACCACTCGACAGGTGCTTGCAGCTCTTCTGCAGACAGATTCAACCGCAGAGCCTGCAGTTGAGCGATTGCCTCTTTTGCTGACGGACGATCTTCTACGCACTCCCGCCGCATCCTGCCCACAAACTCGACCAGCGCGTCGGGCAGATGTTCGAACTGTGGAAACATCTATGAGCATTGACACGGGAATTCACGAAATGGGGAAAGCGTACGCCTGGAACCTGCTCGATAAGCCCTGCGAGTTGCCAAATGTCGACCGGGAAGGGATCGTATGGAAGCCCGGATCGCATCTCGCGGGGAATCGTGCGACCATAATTCGGGATGGGTGGGCGGCTAAACACCCGACTTGAAGGATCCGAGTCTGTATCGAAGCAGACGGCACATTCGAGATCGTTGAGGTAGATCTTGAACGGAAAGAGGGAGCGGAACGGCTTGCGACGTGCACCTTCGGCCAACGGCTCGTAGAAATCGGTCGCTTCCTTGCCACTAGTATGGAAGTTGGATAACCAGTTGCCGCTGAAGATATCCTAACCAAAAAGAGCTCAGAATTCCATGAGGCCGCGATGTCGTGGCGTACCATATGTGCGACGAGGCGCTCGTGACAGAATTGGAGGGCCTTCATACACAGAATCAGCGAGCGCCAGTGCATGTCAAGTTGGCCAAACTCACCTCCAACATTTGGTGAATAGTGTTGATAAGATCTTGGACATTCTCATAGCAATAAAGGGTGCTTTGATCGATGTACGACAACAACGGCTGGACTGCGAAATGGATATCTTCGAGAACGATCCATTGCAGTACAGGCACGCAGTGATTCCCTATAACAGATGCGACATTCCCCGTAGCGAGACGTTGCAGGGCTTCGCGGTGGTTGGCGCCACTGTCGCCGATTGACACGAGTCTGATAATGACGTCTCGTCCATCGGTCGTACGAGCTGGGTGTATCATAGGTGTCTGAAGGGATCATTGCGTCGGCGGTCAGATGAACAAGAAAGCTGAATGGCTCACGATCTGCCGGAATTCGGACGGCTCGTCGTCATCGCATGAATAGCGATAAACAAAACCGTCCGGCGTGCGCGGTCTGCCATCGGGAGGACGGACGTAGGACGTTCCAGATTGCACCCAAAGCTTCAGGCCGTTGCTGAGGAAGAAGTCTTTGAGGGGAGTCCAGATCGTGAAGACGTCACCCTCGATCTTCCGTACGTCCGGCAAGGTTTTAGGGAAGGTGCTGAGATCGACCTTCATGCGATGGTGGCGGTCGAAGAATGAGAGGGGAGTTTGTACTTGCTTATTTGTCGATCATCAACAAACCATCCTCACCGTGACGGCGCAGTTCCGAGGAAGGCCGGTGAGTGACGGCGCGGCGAAGGGAGATTGCACGCCTGTACCACGAGGGCAACAGCGCTGACATTTCCGACTGTGGGACGTGCCTGCGTCAAGTGACATGCATGCGCTCCGGTTGAATGTTCGACGCCGGAAATGTGCGCCGCGAAAGCTTCTGGCCGGATCCCTCGCCATTGTGAGCATCCTTCGAAGCTTCAATGCCGGGTGGACGCGCACGCATCGATCGAAATGCCGCTTATACAATTAGCCCTTTGATGCGTCTCACTGTGAGACCGAGAACATCCACCGTCTGTACTTCACGAGCTCGTCTGTGAAAAGCACTGGATCTAGAGAATGCTGTCCCTGCAGCTCCAGTTCAGAGCCTGCTAAAACTCCCGTATGTCCTTCATTCTATCATGACACTGGTCCCGGACCAATGTTGACTCCCACGGAATTCCGCGCAGTTCCCCTGAGAGAAAAACGGGTACAATGGCAAAAGAACCAGTCTCATCGATGGGCTGTACATCTCTCTTCTCTTCTCTCGCCATGCCGGCTCCAGTTTGCGGTATCCAGCCTGCGGTATAAAGGAGCGAGCTCGGGTGAGGCTTCTAGCAACGCGCTCTCCCTCCTCGCATACCTCGCTCTCACCACCAGACACTATGGCTCTCTCAACCGTCTACAAGCAGTCTGTCATTAGAACCTGCAAGGTGCATGGTCATGATGCGGTCTTGAACTCTGCCAAGGATCCATTGTTCTACAAAGTCATCAACTATGGCACATACCACAACAAAATCGGAGCTCGTGTCAACACATCCACAGTAGACGTACACTCATTGACTGCTACTACTCTGATTGCTAGTCTGCTGACGCTGCGAGTAGGAAGTCCCTATCCTGTTCCACGATGGCGTGCTCATCAAGATTCACCCGCAGTGTCTTCAGCTCGTGTACGCTCCGCCGCGGCAGTGACTCTCAAGATCTGAATACTGACGTGCATGCAGGGAAGAACCCTGGACCAACAGCGTGTAGAGTCCCGCGGACAGGGCTTCCGAAATCATGTTGCCACCATGACCCGCAAAGAATGTTCAAAGTTGTTGTCAAATTTGTGAATGTACTATACCGGTGGTAGCGACGCTTTACGAATTCATTTTCTGTCATGTTCACTGCAGCTCCCTTGTGTTGGACGTTCCGTGAGCCTAGAGGTACATAGCGTGTGTGTGAAAGGCGGTTGAAGTGGTGCCTTTGTTCGAATTTGGTTCAGTTTCGATTTCGAGAACGAGCGATTCCCCCGATAATCCATCCATCCAATCCATCCAATCTATCCAACCCACGGCTCGGGCTCGTATCGGCGCTCCGGATGAGTTCGGAACACCTCGGTGTCGGGCGGCGCTGAGTGTTGTCAGTTTGCTAGGGCTTTCTCTCGCCTGCCCGCCATCGTCGCTTAGGACCACCTCTGCGTTGTCATCCACCTCAAATATTATTCCCTCGTATAGCCGTACAAAGCCGTATAAATGGCACACTCAATATTATTTCTGCGCGTCGATCGTAATGACGTAGCGAGATGGACGAGACATCACCGAAGTCGCGGAACAGTGCAAGCGCAAGTTCACTGCATACAGACGCTGTGACGAGTTCGTGACACCGTCCATGAGGGCATTTGAATGCGAAACGGTGAAGGCCTGGTGTGACCTCAAGGCTGTCGCGCGTGCAATCGCGCAGTCGCACTTGGTAAATATACGATGTGCGCGCGCAGCGCGGGTTGAATATAACGATAGATATTTATGTATTCGCAGTGCGTACATTTGTGCTGACGCCTGAAGGCGAAGCACACCGCGTACTGTATTTGCATTGGGCGGCCACGGGGCAAGAAGCGCCGGCGAGCACCGTCGTACAAAGTGGGCAGGATGGCGACGCAGAGTCGTATAAACACTTCTCACTAGCTAGCACCAGGTGGCAGGCGTTCCTTAGTGCGTGGTAGTCGCCATACGCCCAACATACACCCGCGTCGTCGCTGCGCGCAGCTGCGCGAGCGCTGAGCGCGGTCTGCGCCTGGCCAACTCTGTCGCTGTGCACGAAGCGCCCATCAAGAGCGTGTTGCAGACTGAGTAGACTACGCGCAGCGGGCATAGTGCAGGCTACAGCTTGCGCGCTCGCGTGCTGTAGTGAGCGCGGTCTCGAGCAATTGCCGCACGTCCCGAGTCACGACAGCGCCGTGGCCCGCCAGGAATGCTCGGGTAGTCGGCGGCCAACCCGACGGTTCGGGCACGGTGGCATATATGGGCAGACGACGCGTTGGGTGGATTGGGTGGATGGATTATCGCGGGGATCCATCCTTCTGAGTTCATTTGACAAGCGGAGGTCGGAGAATTGTGGACGACCGAAAACGTGATCACTCGTCTACGCAGGGCGTGTTTCAGAAGAAACACAAGCACGTGCACGTAGTCTACCAGGTTTACAATCCGTCGCAGAGTGCGAGTCCCACGGGAAGCCCCACGCGCCGCGGTCGAGTTACGGGTATTCCGAACGCAGGGCAAGAGGTTCGGTGCGGTCGAGGGCGAGAATACAGTGCAATAGAGAGTACATTGTCCTCCACGTGCGAACGTCTCTCGGAAGATAATTGATGAGTACAGGAATACGTCGATCTTGAATTGTAGGGACTCTGCAGACGTTGGGAATATAAAGATGTCGACGTCGTCAGCCTGGTCGAAATGCGGCAGTCGCTCGCCGCTGAGAAGAGTAATATTCGATTAGGACATGTAGTTGTAGATGTCGCGGTAAGCGTCGAAGAGTGGGTTGCTCATACCGAGCGCAGTAGACTGGAAGACGTTGGCAATGTCGAATGACGCGGTATAGAGAACTTTGCGTTGAGCACGAGCACACTGATAGGAGAGCCGCAGGCTCGCGCATGTTGGTCGAGAAAGACAGAATATGGTTCGGGAAAGAGAGGCGCTCGCTGTGGCCGCAGCATTCCCGACGGCTTTCAAGAGCCGCCTGTCACCCTTCTCCCTTCGCCGTCGCCGTCGCCGCCGCCGTCGTGAGCGCTGCCAACTTGACGGCGTCGACACCGGCTGACTCGTCTTGATGACAGTGTAGAAATATGGCCCCGCAACACTACGACTTCCTCATCAAGGTGCGTGGTGACAATACTCGGCGCACCGACATTCATGGCTGACTGACCGAGCCAGCTTCTTCTCATTGGCGACTCGGGTGCGTCGTACTGTGTAGTGAGTGGGCTAGCTCAGGCTGACTGTGAGTCGCAGGCGTGGGCAAGTCGTGTCTGCTACTCCGGTTCTGCGACGACGCATGGACGCCGTCTTTCATCACAACCATTGGCATCGACTTCAAGATTCGCACCATTGAGCTCGACGGAAAGCGAATCAAGCTCCAAATCGTGCGTGCTAGTACTCGGTGCTTGGTTCTGGCTCTGACTTTGGCTGGCTCGCAGTGGGACACCGCAGGCCAGGAACGGTTCCGTACAATTACCACGGCGTACTACCGCGGCGCGATGGGCATCCTGCTCGTATACGACGTGACGGACGAGCGCTCGTTCAACAGTACGTTCTAGCCCTTCACCTCGTGCCTCACTCACCCCCACTCGCACAGACATCCGCACATGGCACGCCAACATCGAGCAACACGCGTCCGAGGGCGTCAACAAGATCCTCATCGGCAACAAGAGCGACTGGACCGAGAAGAAGGTCGTCTCGGAGGACCAGGGCCGCGCGCTTGCGCAGGAGCTCGGCATCCGCTTCCTCGAGACGAGCGCAAAGGTCAACGAGGGCGTCGAGGAGGCCTTCTTCACCCTCGCCCGCGATATCAAGACGCGCCTCATCGACTCGCAGCCCGACCAAGCGGGCGCGGGCGCAGGCGGCGCGGGCGACTCCAACATCAACCCGAAGCAGCCCGCCGCGCAAGGGGCGGGAGGGTGCTGCTCGTGAATAGAACACAACCCTCCCCTCCTCCTCCGCAGGTCGCTGGCTGTCGTGTGTTTTTCCCCTCCTCATCGCGTAATATTTACCTTGCTTGCCTTTGTAAAAAATCTGATGCTCATGACACTCTCCGTCCTGTGGCGTGACGCGGTCCTCTCTGCGAAGCATGCGACGATCTTGACTCGTAGTCGATCGACGTGGACTGGCAATGCGCCGTCGGGCATCTGTTCGCACCCGATGAAGCTGACAAGCGGACGCCGCGTAAGACACAGCCGCGTATACAGCATCCCAGCTGCAGAGCAACATTCGGTGGAGATTGATACCTTATGCCTGAAGCTGACAGAGTACTTACCGATCTGAAGTGGCCGCCGACGCGGTAGAGGTACATGAGTCGACTTTGAGGCTGGGAGATTATTCACATCGTCGACCTGCACACCGTATTAACTTGGAATCTGAGTGCGGGTGTTATTCTCAGCAAACTATCATACAGAATCATTAGTAGATCGTGAGTGGTGTGAAAGAAAGAGCGAAAAGTAGTATGATTTCCAAATTCGTCAAGATTCAAAGCTCTGCCCATCCAGCCTCGCCATCGTCACCTGCAAGTATAGCGAGCAGCATGACGATAGCGCTCGCGACGACGCCAGTCCCGAATCCGCGATACAGCTGCCCGATACCCGTCCCCGCAAGCCAGCCGAGCTCCTCTTTGACGACCGCGGTCGTCTGTTCGCCGCCGGTGCCTGTAGGTCGAAGGGTCCACGCGGCGGGCATCGGCACGTCCGAGCGCTCCTCGGCGACGATGCGGTAGAGCGTGTCGAGGACGCCCGCGTACGGCCGCGGGCGCGTCTCGACGCACGCGCGCAGGTGGCGCCCGCCGCGCGTCTGGATCTGCAGCCGCCGACGAACGGTCTCGAATGGCAGCGTGATGAGCAGGCCTGCGCAGCTCGAGACGAACTCGGTCAGCGCCCACGCGACGGGGTGCGTGTCCTCGTTGATGCCGAGCACGCGGCCGATGAAGGAGGGCAGGAAGAGCGAGATGAGTGGGCGCAGGGCGTTATCGAGGATGGCGGGGAAGAGGAGGTGCGGGTGCAAGTAGAGGCCTGTGAGCCCGCCCTCGTGGTCGATGATCTGGGAGAGCGCATCAAGTGGTCCGCGGTACGTGCGGTGCTCTGGCATAGAGGACTGCACGATCAGTCGTGTACGGACGAGGTCGAGCGGTGAGAGGATGACGCCCGTGATTAGGTGCGATGCGACAGGGCCGTAGATACTCGGTCCTGGGATGACAAGTTGGAAGAGATGGTGCAGATGGCGCTGCAGGTATGCGGAGAGGACATCGTTTAGACACGAGGTAAGCAGGCCTGGCAGCAAAGTTTCAGAATGAAAAGCAGTTTGGAGTTGGAGAACCCACCCTTCCAAAGACTGAGCCATCCCTCCTGTCTGGAGCCAGATATTCGTCGTATCATACCCCAGACGCCGTCCGCTTTGCCGACCGGAATGACATACTCGAGCGGCTCGACGACAGGCTTCTTGACGAGCGGCCGTTCTCTCTGCAGCACTCGTGGCGCGGCGCGCGACGTCGAAGGGTCGCTAGGATCTCGAAAATACGACTCGCTCAACGACTCAGTCATCTATTACAAAGAAAAAAGGGGTCAGAAATTTGCACGCGCCGAGAACGCTGAAACGCGCGCGGGTACCTCGTCTTCCTCCTCGTCATCCACGACCTCGGTGTCCAGAACCTCTGGGACGTCTGGCACGCGCGGCATCCACTGGACCTGGAGCAGGAGCTTGCTGACCTCCCACGGCATCGCGATCGCCGACGTCGCGTAACGCAGCACCGCGCTCGCAATCAGACTTTTCACGACCACACGGAGGTCAATGTCGCCCGGGTCATCGCCTATGCTCGGCGAGAGGTCGAACACGGGGCTCTGCGTGGGACGGGGCGCGCCCCATTCGATCTTCTGCGACGCGGCCGCCGCTGCCGCTTTCGATGACGACGCCGCTGCCGAGGGCGAAGATGAGGAAGACGGCCCGGAGCTCGACGGCGAAGGTGTAAAGTCCCACTGCGTCGACGGGGACGTGTACAGGTCGCGTAAGGACGCGGGTCGTCCTGACATGGTTGTGGTCGTGGTTCAAGCGTGACGGCGGCGCGCTCGGACTTAGCGTCATGACCCGCGGATGAGAAACTCCGCTTCTCGGCATTCTCGGAAGATGTCCTCATTCTCGGTGCAGCATGAGTACAGAATGGAGTACGAGCTCCCATGGGTATTTATCAACGACTTTCTGCTGTCCAAGGGAGATGAACTGCGTCGAGCGCGTTATATTGAAGATAATAGACCCTGCCGTGACCATTCGGCAGAGCACATGCGATTCTTCTCCGCTGCAGCTCGCGACCAGGACCCTCAGAACCACTGTATTCAATTGCCGTCCCGCGTGATTAGGCTCACACTGGCAGCTGCATGCGACGATAGTAAGTAGCTCCGATTCTGAGAAGTACAGTACCAGTTCACCTTACGTTCTTTCACTCCACAAACAATGTAATGATTCTGCTTGGTACATAGTTGCTGAGAATATCATTCGCACCCAGATACCAAGTCATGTGTGGGAGTGTACGCCGGCGCTTCCGGAAGTCAGGGTTGCGTGACAGCGTCGGGACGTGATGCGCTTGCACTGCCTTCGTCGCGGGTTGACCGCTGCCTCCGACCTGGTTCGATATGTCTGCTCCCATCGGCAGCTCCTCGACGTCCGCTCCAGTGTACCGCGTGCCCAGAGAGGTCTTGCTTATGATATTTGGCTATGTGCACGACCACTCTTTCAGCTGGCACAACTTCAGCAGCACCACGACGCCCTATAGAGACTTGGTTGCGTGTTCCAAGACGTGCAAAGAATGGGCAGCCCTCGTTCCGCGCATCCTGTATCGCAACATTCGTCTGCCCGCGCACCAGCAGTGTTTGGAGGGCGTGGAACGTCCAGGAACCCGCGCAAGGCAGCTTTTCTCGTCCGTCAGGCGCAATACTCGTCCTGGTACTTCCGTAGCGCGTATCGGGATAGGCAGCTTCGTGAGCAGCGTCTCGCTGGACGTTCAGAGCTATGGTAGCGAGCGCGACTTCCGCATGCCGCAGTGCGTCCAACTACTGCTCCTCTGCCCGCGACTGCGCAGTGTCGCGATACGCATCAGGGGCACCGACGCGACGGAGCACTTTCAAGGTCCCGAGCTCGAAACAACGCTGAATTGGTCACTAAGGCAGCTCTCGGGCGTCACGGACCTGGCCCTGAGCAGCCACGGGGCGATGGACATGGAACGCATACTCTACGACTTTCTGTCCGTCTGGCCCAATCTCAGACGTCTCGACATTTCCTCCGCCCGCTTTCAGCTTGAGCAGCGCCCCGTGTTGGGCGGCGGCAGGTCGTGGTCGCTTATCCGCAATCTCAAGCTGCAGCATATTCGCGCGAGCCATAGACGCGACGATCTCTGGCTCGTCAAGATCCTGACCGAGGCGTGCGTCGACCGGTCCTCGCAAGTCTCCAGCCTTCAAAGCGCGTTCCTTCGATTCGAAGCACACGAAACGTTGCTTGCGCACACGAGCTTTGCGCAAATGACGACCATCCGCTTGATAGCGAGCGAGAAGGACGCGCTGCGCGTTTTCCTGTCTCTCTCGCAAATCAAGACTTTGCACACCTACATTATCGCCGCGTCGTGCAGCGACGATACCGTGCTTCTTACCATTCCAGATCATGTGGTGCGTCTGGGGATCGAGTTCATGGCTGGTTTCTGTGCATCGGCAGAGGGCATCGCGGAGGCCGTGTCGACCCGTCTACCTCAAATCAGATATCTTGACGTCTACGTCTCGTGTGACCCGAAGAGTGTCACAGATTGGTCGGCGCAATTTGTGTATTGCCAGCGATTGGAGAACGCATGCACACGGAGAAGCGTCGTGTTCTCTGTACTACCAAAGGTCAGTTGTCGTCAAGCCTTCGCCAAGTCTCATGCTTCTTGCAGAACTCTTTGGACTTCTTGAACAATTGATTTACGTCGCGCCCGGGAGGTGGCTCAAGTGTAGCTTATGACAAGTATAGTGGCCCCCATGTCTCCTTCAAGCATAAAGCGTATCATTACCCATATTCTTAGCGCTGTCTCACTTCCTTTTCGAGTCTTTGTCTGGCACCTTTTGTCTCCTCCGCTGCTCTTATATATTCTCCGGTCTTGCGCTTGGACCTGTCAGGTCTCACCTTTGTCTCCTGCCTCGCGAGTACGAACGCCTTCTTTGGAGGAGTATGATATCGATGAAACTGAACTGCAGAGCTTAAGCTTCCTTTTGACGATCGTAACGTGCGCAAAATAGTAGTCTTAAAGGGAAGTAGCTTCTGCTGGATCTCAAGGTGAGCATGCCGGACAGTCAAACAGTCAACCTCAATACTCTCAGTTACGCGTTCGTGGTTCCCAGATATGGCTCGACCGGAGCGAAGCGAAGGTTTGGCTTGTTCATATGTATCGACCAGCGCTTGTACGGCCGACGGAGGCTCCGGCCCAAAGTTTTGACTTGAACTTCAGCCCCTTTTGCTCTTCATCCTTGACTCATGCCTGCCTGGCATACGGCACATCAACGCCACGCACGCAATCGTGACACAAAAACCTGATAGCCCCGGTGCCCACACACGAAGCGCAGGGACAATCGATGCATACAGTCTGTGGTTGCTTTGTTGCAGCGCACTATTGTTCTGGCCCATACTGGCCGTCCTCTCGGTCGCCATCTCCTCTGCGTACGCCATGTCGCTCTCGGCCGCCAATCCTACTCGAGCACCGGTTCACTCGCTCCCGGGCCCCGCAGAGCTTTTGGTCGACGTGATGGAGGACGTCGGCGACCCGGTCCTCGTCACCGCTGTCTGTTCACACTGGCGCCACTTTACTCTGAGCACCGCCCGTCTCTGGACGCATATCGAGGTCCAAGACATCGACGTTTACGCCGCCGTTGCGAAGACTCAAGCATTCGCGGCGCGCTCAGGCAATCTGCCTTTGCACATCCATCGCAGGGATAACAGGGCGCCGGATATTGACCTCGAGCTCGTTGTAGGAGTCCTCAACCAGCTCTTGATATCTTTATTCTCTCGCTGCGCTTCCTTTGCTTATGTGCGGGCTTACCGACCCGCGGTTCGCCGGTCCAACTCAGACGAAATACCCCCTTTGCTGGACGAGACCTCATGGACGTTCGTCGCCACGTTGCTATCATGTTCGGCACCCCGGCTGCGATCTTTCACTCTTGAAATTACCAGTTTCGAGTTTAGGGTCTCTGACGACGACAGGGGCGATACTGTCTTTGATCTTGCGGTCAACTGGCCTCTCTTAACCGAGTTGGACATCAGCGCGTGTCTCCCGCTTTGGACTCTGAAAAGTCCCGCTCTAAAGACACTCACGGTTTACCCGCAACAATGTGATTGGGAGTGTCAGAACGCCGAGACATTCTCAGTGGATCTTGGGGCTTTGACCCGTGCCAGTCCATCTCTGCAGGTTCTTGACGTACAGTGGACCATAGGAGAGCTGCTGGGGGAGCGGTTGTTAACAGAGTCTTACGCTCTACTAGGCGACCTTCTCCAGCCGCAGGTACGGGACGTGAGGCTCAACGGTGTGCACGTGTCTTGGTTCTCCCCTCCGAATAACCTTCACGATCGCACTCTCCATCTGCCAAACCTCGCATACCTTGCTCTTGCGGGCAACGGCAGCCGTCCTGGATTTTGCGAGGAAGAACGCGGGACACTCGCCGTCCAAGAGTTAATCTATCTCCTAGAAGCAGCGCCAAATCTCGTAAACCTCTACATCAGTGACTGGGACGTACCAGTCGTCGTCCCTGATCTGTCATCTCTCATGAAGGTGCCGCTGAACAAGCTGGAATCTGTCCGCTTCCGCTGGGTCGAGGCTACATGGTGCAAGCACATTCTCGGAGCAATGATCGCTCCGCACCTCCGAGAGCTCGACCTGGCGCTAGGGTATTGGGAGCCTGACGACGAGAGCAACTGCGAGCTATTCGTACCATCTTCCACTTTGCCCTGGAGTTTTCCGGAGCTCGAGGATCTCGAAATCAACTTTTTGGATGAGCATGTAGCTCCACCTGCGTACGCAGGGACCGAGATCCCTGCCCTGCTTCGGAACGGGAACTTCCCACGTCTGAAGACCCTCAATCTGGGCGAGAATACACATGGCTTCATACATGGGACATGTGTGGACGACATCGTCCGCGTACTGAGCGACAGTCACGTCGCACCGTCTCTGGAGACCCTCACCATGACGGACTGCGACCGTTCGGGCGAAGATGACTATTCCCCAGACAGCCAAGCGCGGAACAAGCAGACCGCGGAGGAGATGGCGCACTACTTGAACAGTATGCGGCGCGGGGAAGGCGACCATCTTGTCGTACCACCAATCACAATTCAGTATGCGAGGTGCTTCGGCTGTTCAGACCACAAGTGACGATCACAAGAGAGTGCACCTAGCAGTTCGCAAATGGAGATAGTGGCAGGTCATATCGGCTCCTGTACAGTTGTACTTCGTCGTCACAATACTGCAGGAACACGAGTAACCGGTGTCATTTCTTCCATGCATCGACATGGGTTACTACCCACTTGATACCATCGCTGCGATAACTACACGCATTATCAGTAACCAAGGAGGCATAAGGCATGCGCATGCGTACTCGTCTGCGTACTTGTCCGCACGTTGTCACCGGTAGTTCGCGCGCTGTCGACCAGAATGTCTTCTCTGATGTAGCCGCAAGCACGCGGCGATAATGTAATCTGTATGAAAAGTTTCGCCACTCTAAGTCACACTCGCGATAGGCAAGCGTCAGCTACATCTGAGACAGATAACATACATTGACAAGACCAAGATAGCTCGACTCTTTACAGCGCCCCGTTCCAATTTCCACCCCACCATTTCTTGATTCGCTCGCCACCATACTCTTCGTATTCTTCCTTGGTGATGCACGCGGATTTGAACTCTTCGCTCCTCGCAAAGCTCGCCATCCCGCGCCACGCGTCCAAGACAGGATCGAACGCCTTAACGACGCCAAGCTCCATCTCCGGCGGGAGGATGGGTCGCAGCGTCTGGCGAAGCCGCTCGTCCAGTCCCGGAAGCTGCGCTGGTCCACCGGTGAAGAAGACACGCCGGGCGAGTCGCGCGCGCTCGTCGACGGGGAAGGCGGAGAGCACGACCTGTATGAGCTCTCCGAGTCCTGCGATATCTGCACCGGCCATGCTCGGGCTCCACCACGTCTCCGGTACGCGCCAGCGCTCGAGGCTTAAGTGGACGTGCCCGCGCGCATCAGCACCGGGTGGACGCACGGCGGCGACGAGTGCACCCCGTGCGGCAGTCTGCGCGGCGTGTGTGTCGGCTGCGGTGAAGGCTGGGTCGTGCGCGAGTAGTTTCGTCTCGAGCGCAAGTAGTGCGATTTCATCGTCCTCCTCGTCGGACGACGAAGCGCCGGTCTGTATCTTGCGGTAGATGGACCAATCATCGTCGTTTGCGCCGAACGTGTCCTTGTCTTCCCCGTTCGTCTTGCGCCGCTTCTTTGACGGCCCCGCGTCCGCTGCAAGTGACGCGATGTTCTTCATCCGCGCTTGAGCCGCGGCTGACTTGCGGTCGCTCATCGCCGCGCGCCGTCGCTTCCTTTCTTTAATCTTCACCAATAAAGCCTGCAACGGTAATCAGGACATGTCCGACACGATGAAGCGTTCCACGGACCTCGCGCTCTCCGCGCACACGCGCCGTCCAGCCGTCAATATCGCGCTCACGCTCCTCATCCTCTCGCTTTTGCGCGTCCTCTGCCTCCTTCTTGATCCTCTCCTTCTCCGCCTTGGCACGCATCCGCGCATCATACCCGGCCTTGAGCAGCCGCTGCTTCTTCTTCTCCTTGAGCTGCTCCTCGTCGAGCTCGGCGTCCGGCATCTCGAGTAGCGGGAATGTCGGCTCCTCGTTCATCGCGTTCGGGTCGTCCTTTTCCTTGTCGTCGGCAGCGGCAGCAGCGGCAGCGAGGTCGGCAGCTTCTTTGCGTTTCGCTTTCTTCACTGCTATTTCGAGCGCCTCGATAGCCTCGTCGAGCTCATCGTCGTCGTCGATGCCGTCCTTGCGCAGGACATTCTGTGACGAGTTGAATACATGAGCGAGCGCGGTAAGTCACCGCGGACTCACGATCCACTCGGCTTTCTTCAGTCCAGGCCTCTGAGCTTTGATCTCGAGGAGGTGAGCGAGATCTTGCTCCTTCTCGATGAGCTTCGCAGATATGAGCGGTCGTCACCATCTAAGATACGATGCTCACCTGCTCCGCACGCTTCTTCGCGAGCTGCTCTTGCAGTCTCCGCCCAGTTTCACGACGCTTTTCTGTCGCTCTGGCAATCTCCTCTTCAGTCTTTTCCGTCTCTTGCTATTATACTATGAATAGAGCACGACGCATAGGAGGAGACGATACGAACCGTCGCGGCATAAGGCATCTGAATAATGCGGTCGGCGGTTTGAATGGCCGTCGCGTCGTCCAGCGAGCGGATGAGCTCGCGATAATCTGGCGCGAATTCGCAGAAGTTCTGCATCATCCACTATACGCAGGTTTAGCGCAGATAAAGCTCGTCGATGGGTGACTGACGGTTGAGTGTTGGTTTGTCAATCGCATGGGCAACGTCGGATGCTTCAGCTGGACAAGTTTGAGCATGTAATCCGATGCGTGAGCGGCGCCCCATGGCATTCTGTACCGCGTTAGTTGGGTGTCGCACGGCATTCAACGCGCGAACCGTTTGGCCTGGGAGAGAATGCCGCGTCCGTCAAGCACGGGTATGATGCTCGTCGAGTAGGTGTTGAACGAGAGCACGAGGCCGTCGCGGTCTTCGGGCGCAGGAGAGTTGTGGTGGAAAGACATGAGAGCGTCAATAGGATAGCACACGGCTGGGGCGTTGTAGAGCTCGAAGAGAAGTTCCGAAGTTACTATGGCCTTGTTCAGCGCGTATAGACTTGGACAAGGCGCGGCTTACATGTCCGTGAATGTAATGGAGAACATATGCGCTCTGTGATGGCGATCGGGTGTTCAACGGTCCCTGTATCGACTCCTAGCTTGATAAATACGTAGTCCAGCGCTGATTCCTGGATACTGCGTCAACCAGTGAATATGGACTTCGCTGTGTGCGCACCATGGCGTCGAAGTTGAGCAACAGGTCGCCTTCCCACGGCGTCCGCGACTGGGTGCGCGTCGTGGCTTCTATGTCGACGGCGTCGCCGAAGAGCAGAACGGTGCCAGGTAGTCGTCTGTCCTTGTAACGGCTGACGATGTTCTGCTGCGAGACCGGGTCGTTGGCGCTGGCGAATCCGAACCGCAGATTGCTGGAGCCATTATCTATGACTATGGGCTCTGAGGTGCCCCGGAACGCGTCGTAGTCGTCGACGGTGAAGCCAGCGGGCGGCGGCTCGGGCGTGGGGTAACGGTAAGGTGCGCTCATCGGAGAACGCGTTCAACCGCGCTCCGGAATTCCCTTTTGTCTTCCACCATTGACGGACCGAGCATCTACTCTGCAATTCTAGATCTGTGGCCTCGGTACCTTGGTTGTGGCCTTCTACATTGCTCGACAGGTCTGCGTGCTCTTTAGCTGGATGCCTACGCCTGGCTAGGATTTTCAGTCTCAAGTTGTCTGTTTTTTTATCTGCAGTTCTCGACCTCGGAAGCCTTTTTTGGTCACTTTCGTGTCACATACATCGTCGCAGCAGCAAGGGTAGATCGGGCGCGACGGCAAAGAGAAACGACAAGCGCTTGGAAGCGAAGGCGGCCACTGTGGGGACGGGGGCGACTGGTCGCGCTTCTACTTGCATCTATTTACTCTATCCAGGATCTGTGTACATACTACAGCAAAGGTATCATAATGCACAGGCATGGAATTCAGAGTGCAGAAGTCACGGGTGTACTTGTCCCCGAGTTGGTGGAGGAGGGAGATCGGAGGAGGACTCCCGGCCGAGGCCGGGAGGGCTTTGATGAGCCTAAGGGAGATGGCACTCAAACTCCTTCCCTTGTGGTTATACCTCCGCCCCGTTGTTTGTCGATGTGTACACATGAGCCGCCGGGTTCGGTATTAACGAAGGTCTGGTTCCAAGTGTACACATGTATAAACACCGGCGGCAACCACAGGGAAGGAGTTTGGATGGCACTGCGGCCGCTCGTCGTCAGAGTTTGCAAATTCCCGATACACAAGTACAAACCTCGCGCTTACGACCATGTCACTGGTTGCGCTCGCTGCACGTCGCGGAGCTGCCCTCGCGCGCTCTCGATGCCCAGTTCCTGCGTTACCCTTGAGGGGTCAGAGACTCGCCTCGACCGCGAATCGCGATAATGACCAGCACGTGCACGACGAGAACGACCGCGCTCTTGTTTATGCGATCGACAAAGATTACCTGGCGTGGGCGACTGCTACGGTGGGAATGCCCGCTTCGCGGTTGTCGGCTCTCCAGCGCAACCCGGACATACGCGCTGCTCTCGATGCTGTATCGCCCAAGGAGGACGAACAGTCGAAGGTGCTCGAAGCGAGCATGTACGGCCCCGTGACGCGCATATTGAACGAGGTTAGCCTAGAGTTCGCCAAGGACCGCGAGGCGCGGGGCGTGGGCGACTCGAGCGCCATCGTCTGCATGTCGACCGGGAATCACCAGGCTCTCGGCGCGTACCTCAACGACATCATCAAACTCGATTACTCGTCCCGAACTGTGCCTTTCAACGTGCTCAAGGATCTCGTGGAGCGTGCCCGGGAAACTGACAAACTTCCCAAAGTTCCTACGCCCAAAGGTCCCCAGCAACATCAACCCTCCATGCCGTCGCTCTCCATGCCGTCGCTGTCGTCCATCGTAGGACCCGGTGAGCAGAAGCGGCTCCGGCAAATCTCGTACAAGCAGGCGAAGAGCTATATGGAGGCGGTAAAGCGATACCGTGTGGACCTGCATACCGTCCATGGCTTCCAGGTCTCTAAAGACCAGATCGTCCTCGCATCCCTCAACGCTTGCGGGACCTGGATCTCGCCCACCTTTCCCGTATCAGACATCCGCCCCTGGGTCGCGCATATGGGACTGCTTTACCACGCACACGACACCCGCATGCCGGAGCTGCAGTATCGCAGCGAGCAACTTCAGTTCCCGCGCTGGGACATGTCCTTTGGGGAGCGACGCCGAGCTATGGTACCCTTCTGGGCCAGCCGCCCACCGGGTCGCAGCACCTGGGCCGGTTTTGTGCTTCCACAGACACCGCACTCGGGCGATGAGGCTGCGATGGATCACAGTTTCCGTAACGAGGCTGTACAGCGCTTCAGGAAGGTCTCCCTCCAGGACGTCCGGAGCTGCTCCCATGAGGCAGATCTGTTGCAACGCTTGCATACCCCCAAGTACCTTGCCGGCGTAGTTCGACCAACATTCGCCTATCGAGACGGGGACCACAAGGCGATCACGGCCCGCGGCAGTACCGTGGAGCGCGTCATGCATGTACTCGAGCTGGGCAGCATCGGCAAGCCGCTCAGTCAAGCGCGTAGCCCTCGCCACCTGTTATACATTATGTACGACCTGATCAAAGGTACGTGTCATCCGCGGGACCCAGACTTTGGCTCATATGAACGAACTCAGTACTGCGGGCCTTATCCGAGAAGAACGTCCTGCACCGGGACGTTAGCTGGTATAACACGCTCATCGACCCGATACACACCGTCGACGACGGCCGCGGCGTTGAGCGGCATGGCTGCATCAGCCAGGTCATGTACGTTGCTATTTGCGCTCGGCATTGTGCATGTTCTAACCTGAACGTCTATCTGTAGGTTTGCGACGGGGTTGGACGTCACGGACCGGCCTTTCGTGCGCAAGGCGGGCAGCGCGGGCGCGGCGGGCTTCGAATCTTGTGCCCTTCTGGCAGATTTCGATCTCTCTGTGGACGAGACAACCTCTGACGACACGCTTCGCCGGGAGAGGACCGTGAGTTGCTCACCGCGACATTCTGTGAGCGACCGGCTGACGGTCGCAGGGCACACCCATGTTCATCGCCGTCGAGCGATTGAACCCCGAGGATTGCACGTTCAATGTACTGCTCAGCCGCCGTCGTCTTCTCGCCAATCTTAGTGAAGTCGAGAACTCGGACAAAGGCCGAAAAGCTTTCAACGCCGCGTTTCCCGCGGGCGACGGCGGATTCATGGACTCGTTCAAGGGCATGATCGATGAGGAATGCGAGCGGCGGGATCGAGACGAGACAGAGCCGATCAACCGTAATGGGAAGCATGAACCGCGTCACGACGTCGAAAGCGCGTGGTGGGTGTTCCTCTGGGCCTTCGCCCGTGCCCTTCCCCGCGGTCTGGCGCCTACTGCCGGTACTGACGCCGAATGGAGGGAATTCAACGGATTCTGCAAAGTCATGCTTTTTCACTCCGCCCAGTCGGACGATTGGGCTGCTGCGCGAGCACGCTTCCTATTCTTCGCAAACATCAAATGGCTATTCCACCCTCGCCTCGTCGGATTCGAGAAGCTCTTCAAGGCGCTTGCCTCGTACCTGTCCATCCCCTGGCACCTCTACAGCGACATGCCCCATGACCACGCGCATACGGCCTGCGAACGACTCATCCTCGCCGCCCTCGTGTCTGATAACGATGCCCTCGATGTCGAGCTTGACACGGAGCAACCGAGGGTGACAACCGCACTAGATGATCGGGCATCGTTAATAGGGATGTCGTCCCACAGGCGGACGGACCCAGGCAACCGTCCACCGGATTTCATCGCCGCCAGCGTAGCCCAGGCTGCTCCCAATGTTGACCGCACACTTTCCGCCGAAAACATCGATACTTTGGAAGAGGCTACGTACAACGAGGCCGACTCAGCCGCCGAGCTCGCTCCTGATTACGTACCACCCCTCGTTGCAGATGAAGACGTCCGCCCCAACGTCGACGGCCCGAGCCCCGTCGCTGGCAGGCAGACGAGGAGGAAGAAGCAGCCGACGGACGACGACGTTTACCGGCACGACCGTGATCTGGATTCATGGACGGCGCGTATCCTTCGAGTCGTGGTGTGGAAGGATAAGGCCCTTTGGTTCGGGAGTGGACGTCGGACTCGGTAGACGCTCCTCAAAGGCACGTTGTGCAACTGTTTGCTCTCTCGCCTCTCGCCATGTGTATGTATAATCCCGCGTTGTCGGTATCTTTGCTGAAGCGTAGCGAGCAGCGCAGGCCAAATTTGTCCGCCTCTCGCATGACGTGTATTCGGCAGGCCCCCACCGTCGTCGTCGTCGCGCCCGTCCTGCCATGGCATCTGCCAGCACCACTCGTTCCGTCACTGTACGCCGTCGCTCGTCTGCTCACCGTCTGCGCCGCCGCTGACGCCCCTCTCTGCAGCCATCGCCTCTCCTTCCCTCGTCGACGGCACCTACAACCACAGCGGACGACGAGCCCAGGTTCATCCGCGTCGGAAGGGTCACCCCTGTCCGCCTCTCCTCCAAGCAGCCCATGCGCGTACGTTCGAACGTTTATTCTGCTCTCATGGTCGGCAACGCTCCTAAATTGTGTGTCGCGCGAGCTGATGCTAGACGTGTCACGTGCAGAGCATCAGCCTCGCCGCCGTGCTTTGGTAACAAATGACAATGACTTACGGAGGCTCTCAGGAGTCCTGCGCGACACGCCGTGTCCCTGTTTGTCGCGTCGTCGGCCGTTGCATACTGAAAGAAACAAGGTAAGCAAATGTACGCTGGACGCTCGCGCGACTGTTCGCAACAACTCACGTACCTGATACAGCACGGGCGACGCTCGTCAGTGGGTCTTGGCGGGTTCGTTCGCAGAGTGGAGCCGCGGTCGCGTCGCGCATGACGCTCGTGCTTGCGCCGTCGCCGACCGCGTTTCAGCGCGTGATCTAAGAACTGCAGGTAAGTAATCGCACGGGATGCTTTGTAGGAACGCCCGCACCTCGTGGTTGATGATGCGGTAATCCTTGCGGACGTCGTTCCGAGTAAGCACTGGGTAGTATCATACAACACGATATCAGTATTCGCACGCAGTGCTGGTACGGCGCT
This sequence comes from Exidia glandulosa HHB12029, assembly GCA_001632375.1. Taxonomy (NCBI): domain Eukaryota; kingdom Fungi; phylum Basidiomycota; class Agaricomycetes; order Auriculariales; family Exidiaceae; genus Exidia; species Exidia glandulosa. The sequence continues at coordinate 87,188 of KV425888.1, read as the reverse complement.
GTAACCATCGTTGCGGCCGCAATAGCAAGGATGACTCGGGCGCGACGGTACAGAGTAACGCAAGCGCTTTAAGACGCGACATAAAGCGAAGGTAGCCATCGGGAAGACTCGAACTTGGCCGATGGAAATCAAGTTCAAGGAGGAGGAGCCGCAGCGCACGCTGGTATAAGGGGGCTGGGACTCAGGAGCGTCCAAGAGTCGTGACCACCTCGCCATTGGCGCCTTTCGTCCCGCGGACGAGACTGGTCGTATGAGCGAGGTGAGTGGATATGCACCACACGGCGGCTCTGGAGTTTGGACATTCATGTCTACACCTGCGCACCCTCGGCATGTCACGTCCAGAATCTTATTACCCAGTCTGCGCCGCGCAGTGTACAGAATACCGAGAGCCTGGCGACGTCTTCGAGATCAAAGTCATGAATGCAACAGCACCCTACACCGTTGCGGTACTCGGCTCGCCTCACGCGGATTCTCCTGGGGGGCGCTTCTCGATCTGGTGACGATGCGGATCGTCGCCCACCTCGTCGGCAGGTAGGAGTGCGTGCATGCTGCACACGTCAGCTGGACAGAATGATCCAGCTTCGCATTCAGTTCGTGCGTCGTCATTCTTCCCGTCCAGCCGGATATATATAGCCCACGGCTGGGTGAAGAACACACCTCCACCCTCCCTCATGCTGTTTCGCAGGAGCGCGCTCACGTTCAGCGCCATCGCGCTGGTCCCGATCGCTTACGCGCAAGATGGCCCCACGCTCACGCTCACAAACGGTCGGTGGATCGGTGCGAATAACGATGACCAGGAACTCGAGATGTTTCGCAGTGCGTACGCCTTTGACGCTTTGGTACACACACCTGAAGCAATGTCTCAGGCATCCCGTATGCTGAGCCCCCAGTGGGCGACCTGCGTTTCCGCAAGACCGTTCCCGCTACGCAGCAGTGCACCCAATGCAACGCTACTGTCCTCCCGAAAGCATGCATACAGAGTGCGAGCAACACTAACGAGAGCGAGGACTGTTTGTACATGAACATATATCGTCCCACCGGCACGGACGAGACCAGTTTACTCCCCATACTCGTTTGGGTGCGTCCTGTGCTGTATTGCTCCTCCAACGCTGACTCTGCACAGATACACGGCGGGTCGTGGCAAGTGAGTACATCCACCACAACAAGTCCCGCGAGACCCGTGAGCTCACGCGTGCGCAGGCCGGCTCGGCAACGGAACCCTCGTTTAGTACGTGCGGGCTCCCGTCCGTAGTTGGATCTAATCTAAGAACCACGTCACGCAGACCTGTTGAAGCATGCGAAGGAAGATGTGCGCCGAACGCTACGCCCTCGCGGCTAGTACTCACGGCACTGCGGCAGAACCGACCGTTCATCCATATCGGGATCCAGTATCGACTGAATGCGTTCGGCCTGCTCGCGTCGGAAGGGATGGACCAGCAGGACCTCAACGCTGCGTTGAACGACCAGCTCGAGGCTCTGCGGTTCGTCAAGAAGAACGCGCTGCAGATTGGTGGCGACCCAGACAAGATTATCGTCGGTGGACAGAGTGCAGGCGCGAGCGGGGCGTCCTTGCAATGGCTTTTCAGCAGTCCTGAGGAACAGCGTGAGTAACACGGCTGGCATACCGTCGTTATTGTGCTGACCTCGCTGCAGTATTCCGCGGTGTTATCCTCGACTCTGGCGGCCCGCTGCAATACCCACAGAACGCTCCTGCGGACTACGACAATCCGGATGGCCCGACGACGCAACTGATCTCGCTCGCGAACTGCACAAGCGGTACCTTGCAGGATAGCATCGCGTGTCTGCGCGCAATGCCGATCGAGCAGCTACGCGTGCACACCAACGAAGTTGTCAGCCGCTCGGCGGCACAACCGCACTACACTGCGTGGCCGCCGAGTCTGGACGGGCTCTTTATTACGGAGCGCTGCAGCACGTTTATGGCCGCCGGGAAATTCAACAAGGTGCCCGTACTGTCTGGACGAAACCGCGACGAGGGCACGGTGTTCACCCCGTCGAGCGTCGCGTCAGAGGCCGACATCCGCACGCTCGTCACATGCGTCCTGATACCGGAAGTGCTCGACGACGCCGTCTTCCAGGGGCTACTCGACGCGTACCCGAACGACCCTGCGCTCGGCTCTCCCTTCGGGACGGGGAACAACCCAGAATGGAAGCGCGGCGATGACTGCAGCTCGACGTGTGGGCGACAGGTGTACATAGTTTGTTTGAGAACAGAGCTCGATTATCTCCCAGACGTGAGAGAATCGCCGCACAAGGACCGCAAAAACTCGTTAGAGCAAAACCACGTTGAAAATTTCCCAAGTTCACACGGAGTTAACGATTTAAAGTGCGAGGTTTCGCCCTGTATTACCGCATCGGGAGAGGGGGCAGGGTCCTAAGAACCCTGCCCCAGACACTATCTAGACGTTATCTGCAAGCTGTCCATCGAGGCGATCCCGTCAGTCCTGTCAGGTACCTGCCACCGCCAACGCCAGATGTCAGAGGCGTCCGTGTGGTGAGGGCTGCTGAAAAAGACGGGTTTGGTCGCATGACGCTGTCGTCCCTGTACAAAGTGGACTGGGTGCGGATGAGGCCGGCGTGTAGCGCTGGGGACGAGCCGATCGTGCGAAGTCGCACTTCATGGGCGCCGCGGCCTCTCGCCCGGACTGGAAATCGTGCTGGACGGGGCGCATGGACCCTGAAGCAAAGTCTCGCGAGGTGAGACGCGCTTGTCGCAATGCTGTCTGCGCGCAAAATATGATGTCAGTCAAAAGCCGGAAAATGCGCGAAACATGCCGTACTTACAGAAACTGCGTCCTGGCCACTCTGTCGGCTGAGCATGCAGGTGTACAGCCCTTCTGCTCGCCAACGGAGGTGCCGTTGAGCTGCAAATATAGCTGTGGACGTGGCCGCGAGCGAAATCGTGTGAGCCGCAGCATGAGAACCGATCCGCTTCAGGACTACATAGATAAACGGCGAATAGTCAGCAGGCCTGTTCAGGATGCAATTCCGTACTCACGTGCGCTGAGCAATGTTTTGGTCCCAAATCATAGGCCAACCGCAGTGTTAGAGCTCATCCACGAGGCGAGATAGCGAATTGAGACTCTGCAAGACTGAGTATCACCATCGTCAATGTGATAGCTCGTGTCTCAGCAGATATACGGGAACTTACGATTTGAAGTTTTCGCGCCGTTGTGTGCGCCGCTGAAGTCGCGAACCATAAGTTTTCGAACCTGCGAAAATGGAGGTTAGTACCGGATACATGGTAGAGTAGCCGATTGGCCCGCTGCTACGCCGAGCTAGACACGTACCAATGCCATATACAACTTGAAGCCGTCTTGCTGTCTGCGCTTGTGGCGGTATGTAAAGCGCAATGTCAATTCTCCTTCGGATTGCGTGGAGAAGTGGAGAGAAACGCACCGCGGAACCGTCAAGACGCCGTAGAGTAGACCCAGCAGCCACACACGTGACAGAATCGAATGGCGTTGAGTGTCGAGATTGCGTCGCGAGCGAGGGCGGAAGAAGCGCATGATGTTGCGAGAGTTGCAGAGGTCGAGGGTAAGCTTGGTCTGCCGGCGCTGCGGATGAGAGGTCAGTAAGAGAATCAAATGGGTGATGACGGGGATGCCACGGGTACGAGGGAAACTGTGACGCACATTCAAGTCAGATTGATGTCAACGGCGCCCATGCCGAGTCGTCGCCAAAAACGTCAGAACACTGTGGACCTGAAGATATGAATGAGTCATCAACGTGCGCAAATTGGTGACAGGAGCTGAAGCGCACCAGATATACCGACAGAGGCTCGGAGCAAAGAGCGACCGACGAACAAGTCCGCAAGCACGCCCAAAACGGGGATATCCATTCTGGCCGATCTACCGCGTTTCCCGTGAGAAATAGGACATAGATCGGGACTGAGATCATACCGTGTAAAAAGCGCTGTATCTTGCCACCAGGAGGGAATCTGGGAAGGTGGAGACGACGGACCTTGAGGTGTGGCTACGGCTCCAGAACGGAGGACTGATGGCGGACCATGGGCAGTACGACGATGTTAAGAACACGAAAGGGTCGAGGCAGACCCGGCGAGACACGTCAGCGCGTGCTCATGGTGATAGCTAACGAAGATAGAGGTCAGCACAACGTTCCTAACTGTGTTGCGCAGATGCTCGACGTACACACCGTTGGTCACCCATCTCATGCGTTCAAAGAGCAGTAATGTGGGAGTTCATGCGAGTGGGCATGTAGAGGGTAGTACGACGACCTGTTGCTGAGGTTGTGTCGCCCGATGGCAGAGTCAAGAACTGGGCAGAGTGGGGCGAACGGAGCTGAGTCCTAAGGACTGAGTTGGCCGTGGTGTTTAAGAGACGAGCCGGGAAAAAAAGTCAACCAGCGGAGTCGGATGCGAAATTTGCGTTGACATCTCCGCGAGCGAATCGGGAGAACGACCGTCTGGTGCGGAGGCGCCGAGTCTAACGGTCGAAGGGCGACAGGCCGATGACACCTCGCCGAGATCCCGACCTCTCCACCGCCTCGCTGTCACGACTGCGTCTCAACGGCGCCGATGACAGGATCGGGGTGCCGTTCGGGGTCCTGAATTCGATGACGCGGTGCTGTTAGCGCGTCTTGCATGTACTTCATGGTCACGTGATGCGCCTGCCAGCGCTGCTCGCGTGGCGCCAATCATTTCTCTATCAACCTTAGACCTTCTGCGCCGCCCTCAAATGCACGCTCTGATGCTCGTTTACATGTTGATCGTTTACCCGGTGCTAATCTGTAGGAAATCCACGCATTCTCTACTGGAATTCAAATCACCCTCTCAGGGGATTGTAGTACTACACTGTATCATAATGCTGAAACAAGCGGACGAGCGATATCTCCCTGAGTGTCGCACTAAATAAACGACCCTCAGAAGCTGTGTTGCGCCAAAATTTCCGTCACTCTAAATAGAGAGCGGTATCAACGGATTGCTAGCCTCATGCAATGCGTCCGGCACAATGTTACACTCGGAAGAGCGATGAGCATTTTAGCAGAAGAACGCACAGATCCGCTGAGGTCAAGAGTAAGCAACGAGATCTTTGGGTTTGACCTCGAGTGACTCCCGGATATTAACGCTGCTTATTCAATACAGCGAAACCTACAGCAGTAGTAGCGCCAAGACATACAGTATTTTGGGCTCGATGCCGAGCGTCCGCAATGCTGACAGTAAGCAATTTAAGCCTGAGGGTCACTGACACGCTACGCACCCAAAGCTTGATCTCGCCCACGGTCGAGTCCTGACAGCATATCATGGACCATAGTAGTCCTGAGCTGGACGTCGTCATTTGTAGTGAGACCCTCCGTTGGACGCGACGGAGGCGATTGGCAGAAGGACTCGAAATGAAGACGTTGGGTATTAGTCCCATTCATGCGAAGCATTAAGAAAAAGAAGCGACCACTCAAATGTCATGAGAGCTGACGTATTGCTCAAACATTCGATGACGCGTGCGGCGCGGATGGGCGCAGTTGGGTGAACGCATGAATTCTGGCCCTTGCCCCATCGCAGAAACTCGATCATCCTACTCAATTGGATACATTGTACCTACATATAGCTCTTATGTGTCATTTGAATGTGTAGTCTCTCAATGAGACGTCTGCGCGGGGATCTGGATACGCGTTTCGAGCGTCCGGGCCTGTTTAGCGGACTTCGAAAGCGTGTTGTTCTCGCGCTCTCACAGTCTACCACTCGTCTCACGGTATCCCTCAACCAATGACATCACTATGAGTCACTCCAAAATACATTTTTCGTCTCCTTCCATAGCTGAAGCGACATGGAAATGCGTCGATGGACAGGAAAACTCGAGATTGACACAAAAACTCGAAAACGCACACAACCTCGAATTTCCCAGGTCAAGGCATTCCATCGCACGCCAGTGTCACCCGTCAGCGCTACGCTAGCATGTTTGGGAGCGATGAGACGCGGTGGTTCGACGTTGCGGCGTTTCTGGGTGAGTGCGTATGCGTACCCTCCCCCTCCCTTGCCCTCGCTGAGGGGGTATGACTAGTCTCAAACTGCAGCCGTTATTGATCCCGAGCTATATAAATGGCGAGAGGATAGAGGAAAGAAAGAGGACGGGTACTCCGCGGGAGGAACGTCGAGGAGACGCGTGTTTGGGCGGAGAACATTTCGATGTGCCGCCGCCGCACGCGCCTTCTTCCTCGTGATCCACCTCACGTCGTGGCACTTTCTCACGTCAGGGATGTCACTGAGGGGCTAGAGTGGTATGCTGAACCGATGACGCAAGGCTCGCAGACCAGTATAAAGGCCAGGATGGGAGGACAGTCGGTCTGCATCCCATTTCCTATGACGGCTTCCTTCCACCCACCCTTCCATCCATAGACACTCCTCGCAGTCCTCATACATAGATAACTCGTCGTCGTCGCCGTTCTCGCTGTCCACTGCTCGCGCTCTCGTCTCTGGTACCACCATTCACGTCGAGGCTCAACATTCGTCACTTCGTCGTTAATCGTACTACCATCTCGGTCAGCAACGTCAGCGGCACTCTGCGGCAACTCTTTCATTTACGCCCTTCACTCCTGACTCCTCGCTCGCCATTTCCGCAACATCGTGAAACCAAACCGTCCGTCTATTACACTCGTCAACACGCTACGTACATCCCCTCACATTCAACCGTTGACGCAGACACTCCCGCAGACATTCAACTCGAAGCCGCCGTCCTCAAAGCCCTCCATTCCAGTGTCTGTGATCCGAGGTCAGTCGCATGCTCGTAGGCGCACACGGACAGAACGCTACTGACTGTACGGCAGAACGTTCCCTCGACCCTCGCGTCGACGGGACCCTCTTCGGAGCGCACGACTGGACGCTGCGGTCGGAACATCATGTTCGGTACATCAATCGACCGCTCTTCGTTTTACACTCTGTACCCCCGGTGCGACGTTCTGCGAGCGTGCGTTAGCATCATTCTCCGCGCGTCACACGTCTGACTGACCCTAATGTCAGTATCGTTCCCTGTCCGCATATGTGTGCGTCGCGGTGGGCGTACGCTTCGACCGTTCGGCATCCACACCGTCGCCGTAAGCTCTATGCGAAGGTAAGCCAATCACACATTTTCTGCTGTGACAGCTTGTACTCACCAGCACGCGCGCGTCTCCCAGTGAGCTCGCGATAGGTCCTCGCGGCGCGTCATTCATGAAGCCTCGTTTGCGCGCGGTTGGGCTCTCGGTTGGCGACACGTTCTCTTGCGGGTAATCCTTGCGGATGTCGCTCACTTGCGAGCGCCGTGGGTGGCCAAGGTGCGTATCGTTCGCCCATTGTCCGGTACATTACGCCGACCGCTCATTTACACGCAACACTAGGCGGACGCTCGAGGTTCTGATGAGGAAGTTAGCATACGCGCTCAGACAGCTCGATCGTTCGCACTCACGCACCTCATACAGGACGCGCGTGTGGTTGACGTTCGCGAAGCCCCGTCCGCGCGCCGCTGAACCATGGGCAGTCCTGGTAGTGACCGTCTGGTTGTCAGCGCTGGCGACTGGTTCTCGTCGCCTGATCTGCAGATGTGCGTCAGTACCGTCCCTCGCGTTTGCCGGAACTTACACGACCGCTCAAAATTGCGCGCATAGACGTCTCTCTTCTCGTTGGTAGGGCGCGTCATGCACTGAGGGAAGCAGGGACATGAAGAAGGTCAGCACACGGTTGCACGTCCATTCGCAAATGCTCACGTACCGTGTCCAGCGCGGGCGATACTCTGTCGTCGCTCGTGCAGCGCACCTGACACGCGCTACGACCCAACCTGCGACTGCGCGTCAGCCATTGACTTGCACAGACGCGCGCGCACTCACCCTGTGGACGGTACATCACCCCGACCGCGCAGACTGCATGCGTGGCCTGAAAGCTAAGAGTGTAGGTAAGCATCTTTCGCTATACAGTCGCACGACAAGTCGCACTCACAAGCGTGTGCGGCAATTGCGGTAATCCTTGCGGCGGATGTCGTTCACGGAGGCGTGGGCGCGATGCTCTGGGAGTTGTACGCTGCATCAGCACGACTCGCGCATTGGTAATAAATGACTTACGGAGGCTCTCAGGAACCCTGAGCGACACGCAGTGTCTGCGTCTGTCGCGTCGTCGGCCGTCGCACACTGAAGGAAACAAGGCAAGCAAATTGTACGCTGGAGGCCCGCGCGACTGTTCGCAACAACTCACATACCTGAACCAGCACGGGCAACGCGGTCTTGGCAGTTTCGTTCGTTCGTGGAGCCGCGGTCGCGTCGCGAGTGACCCTCGTGCTGCGCCGTGGCCGACCGCGTTTGAGCGCGTGATCTAAGAACTGCAGGTAAGTAATCGCACAGTAGGATTTGTCGAACGCACGCACCTCGTAGTTGAGGTTGCGGTAATCCTTGCGGACGTCGTTTCGAGTAAGCACTGGGCTTGTCGCGGGCGACTATATCATACAAAAGGATATCAGTATCTGTACGCTGCGCTAGTGCTGGTACGTACCCGGGTCGCGTCCAACGCGTCCCCGAATTGAGCTTGAGGTCGTCGTCTGCGACGCTCTCGTGTGTGCTGGGCTTTGGGCTCGAGCTCGCGGTAGTCGTCCTTGACGTTGCGGTAGGGAGGGACGTAAAGCCTCGTGCGCGCGCCTAACAGACGCGCACGAGAGTGTCGAGGACGTGTATGGATGCCGCGAGGGACGCGCTTTGTCAAGAGGACGCCTTCCCATGGCGTCCGCGACTGGGTGCGCGTCGTGGCCTCTATGTAGACGGCGTCACCGAAGAGCAG